>CM045768.1:33887137-34487137 GCA_025200525.1 Camellia lanceoleosa | reverse complement strand
TAATGAAAATGGTTCATTAAATCCGTATATCAGTTGTTCAGTACAGTAAATAGTCATATGTGGTACATCCATTAGCATAACAAGATGTGATGAGGTCTTAAAAGACGACGATAAATGATGGCCATCAATCAAGAAATGAGTGGTTCCAACAAGGGAACCGACAGAGATCTCTGCAATGATAATAAATCGAGAATAGTAGTTGCTAAGGATGCCACAATACAGTTCAGAATGTAGGACATACATTTATTCGGTTAACAAGATAGCGATTGAAAACAAGATTCGAGATTCAAAAGATAATCATTTTGAACATATCTTTACACAATTGTTACTCACAGAGTTCTGGGCTACAGTAGGCTAGAGCGTCTCTTCGGAAAGCCAACCCTACATAGTTACAGATTGAACACACACTAAGCTACACAGTTGGGAAAGATAATAACTTAATCCCTAATTGCCTCGGTGTGTTCTACATCTATACCCTCATTAAGATGTCTTAAACTAGGCCTAAGAATGCCTAGGATGGGATGAGGATGCAAAGATGTATTCAGAAAACATTTTCAAAATTTCTAGTGAAATAGGGTCCCGCTCGAGCGCATATTTCCCCGCTCGAGCAGACATGCAGACAACGGTTCCCGCTCGAGCGTTAACTTACCCGCTCGAGCGAACCAAAAAGTACTAGAGAGGTGAAATTCACGCTTGATCGGGCGCTCGATAGCCGCTCGAGCATAAGACACAAGGTCCCGCTAGAGCGTCAATCCTTCCACTCGAGCGGACTTCAACATAGTGCAAAGTTCTGGATGCTCGAATTCCCCGCTCGAGCTCTACCTTCCCCGCTCGAGCGGAAGTGCAAAATCTGGAAAACCCAGATTGCACCTTCAAGCCAAAAACCAAGTTTAAATGCACTAAATTCGATCCTCTTGGGCCAAATTTCTGGAAAACATGCGTAAACACATAGAATAACATGATTCAAAGATCAATTTGATAAATCAAAGCCCAATGGTGTTTCAATTAAATCCAATTTCAACCCAATTTTCATGAATATCATTCCAACATGACATGCATGAGTTTTAAATCAATTCAAAGCTTCAATACATGCCCCAATGAGCCAAATCTTTCAAAAACATGATGGTTCATGGACCTTAGCTAGAACTTGAACTTACATGCAACAATTATCCATGAAATCAACTTAAAACTCAACAATACCAACATGCATGCATGGAATGAGCTCCCATTCAACATTATTAGACCAAATCTTGACTTAGCTCACCAATTGACATGAACAATGCAAGAACAATCTTAAATACAAGTTTTAAGAAGGTGGATGTTCTACCTTATGTCTTGTGATTCAAGCCGAGAAGCTCAATTATGAACTCAACCTCCAATCTCTTTAAGTCTCCAAGCAAAACACAAGATGAACTCAATTTTCTCAATCTCTCTCTCTCTCTTGGTTGGCAATAACGTAGAAAGGAGCTGATGAAGGTGTTGTTTCTAAGGATATAATCAAGCCTCAAATATGGTATGAAGTGGGCCACTAAGTGGCACTAATGTAAATAAGTTCAACAATGCAATTCAACTTATTTTAATCTAATTTAATCATACCAAATCAATTTTCAGATAATTACACCATAAATTCACATAAAATCTAATTAGCACAAAACATTAATCAATTTCAAATTCAGCCGCCGATAAGGCCTTCAATTTGCAATTTAAACATAAAAATATGAACAGATAGTCAAACAGATAGAAATGCATTTAAACAAATACAGTCAATCATTCAGTTTCAGATTTCAGTCAATTAGTTCAGTACTTCAATTACTTCAATCATCAGTCACCATCAATCTCAGTTTAGCCATAATCGGTAATTAATCGATAATCGCTGTGAGGGTCATTACAGATAGGTCACTTCCCGTATTGCCCCGGCATCAAGCAACCGGTCAACTTCTTCAACAATGGAAGCAGTGAGTTTTATGGCTAACCGCCAACTTTTCTTAATAATCGGCTTACATTTGGGGTTAATGTTTAAACAGTGCTGAGAAACAGATGAATGCACCCTTGGCATCTCATATGGTGACCACGCAAATACATCAAGGTTGCTCAGTAGGAAGGAAATTAACTACTGCCTGTCAACTTTATTTAGGGAAGCGCCGACCATGAAGAACCTGTCAGGATTCCTGTCAATTTTAACTCGATCTAGGACTTCGGTTGCTTTTTCGTTTGGGAGCCACCCAACATCGTCGAGGCTCTCTCAGTCTGGCATCTCAATAGAATTCACTTCCAGCTCTCGTGGTGTCTTTGCGGCTAGGAGATAACATGCTTGTGCTGATTTCTGGGAACCACATATTTGTTCAATGCTGCGTTCAGTCAAGAAATGAAGTAGTTGATGATAGGTACTTGGCATAGCCTGCATGGTATGCAGCCAAGTTCGTTCCATGATGAGATTATACGGCGAATGAAGCTTGACAACCAAAAATTTCACATCCACTAATCGGGAGCCCGCTCGAACTGGTAGCGTGATTTTGCCCAACGGATATTCCGGGTTGGCGTTGAAGCCGAATAATGGATAATGAGCTGGAGACAGGTCTGACTCAGTGAACCCGAGATTGATGAAGGTCTTGTAGTACATAACTTCCGAAGTAGTACTCCCCTGGTCAATGAGAACGCATTCTACGGTGGATCGGTTTATGCGTAGTTCAATGACCAAGGGATCAATGTAGGGGAGCGTTACGCTAACCAAATCAGAATCGTCGAAAGTAATACTTAGAGCTTCATGGGGCCATTTTGCTGGTGTGATTTGCTTTTGTGGGTCAGGATGCGACTGAATTGTATGTACACCGGATGCCGTCGACAAGCTGTATATCATATGGATTACGCCGAGTGGGGGTGAATCTTGCCGTAAAGCAAATGTTGTGGTTGAATTGTTCTTTCGGACGTGTTTCTTAAGCCGACCATCTTGTAACAACTCCTCAAGAAGATTTTTCAAGGCATAACAACTGTCAGTATCATGTTCATGGTCTTTGTGATATTCGCACCGTCTATCCTGTCTCCTTGTGTTGGGAGGTCCCACCATCTTGGGTGGCCATTTGAAGAACGGAAGATGTTGAATTTTAGACATAACCGTACTGATCGGCTCCGACAACTCTGTATATTTCTTGTTCGCGTGCCTGATGCGCCTGATATCCACTTGAAGTTGTTCATTAGCCTGTTGCGAACATCGGTCATTTAATCGAGCGCGAATCTCGTCTTTTGTCTCGTTTAGTCCGATTCTATGGTTCAAGGCTCCGTGAGGGTACAGAATTTATCGGCTGAATGATCTCAGATGGGGCCGTCTTGTTGGCCTTGTGCCTGGTTTTAACCCGCAGGGAGTCAACCTCCACTTTGCAGTATTCCTTGACTTTTTTCATTAGCGACCAGACTATTTTTGAGGGCCTTCTGGTCAAGGAGCTGCAGAGGGCACTATCAGGGTGCAACCCCATTTTAAAGGCGGTGATGGCCATGGAGTCATTGCAGGCATCATCTACGAGATTAAAGCATTCCCAATAGCGTGCTGAATAAGCATGTAGGGTTTCCCCTAGTTAAATTTGCATTGCCCAGAGAGAATCGGCCTGCTTCGGCTGGACCTCATTGGTGATGAACCTTGCCCTGAAGGTTTTTTGGAGTTGATGGAAGCTCTTAATTGATGCCGGTTCCAATTTATAATACCATCTGACAGCCAATGGTCCCAAACTGCTGGGAAATATTCGACACATGAGGGCCTTGTCATCTACATGTAGTGTCATGGCTTGCTTGTAATGATGGATGTGATCGATGGGGTCTGATTTTCCATCATATAGGGTGAACGATGGAGCTTTGAACTTTTTGGATAGTACCGCCCTTGCGATCCGTTGCACAAATGGATTATGTTGATCCTCTTCATCTGAATCATTTCTTCTTCGTTTATTCCTAGCACGCAGACTCCCTTCAAAAGAACTGCAGACTTTGACTCGTCCTTTCTTCTTGGATTCTGGGGATGACGAGTCAGAATCACTGCTATTATCTTGTCTCCGAATTCGAGGTCGTCGACCATCCTTTCTCAGAGGTTGTCCCGGATCTTGGCACACGGCCTGTTGGGATTTTGCCACCTCCAAGGCCAAATCCTGTCGAAGGCGCTCATTCTTAGCCATCATGTTTTCCAACCTCTATTCATTTTGCTTCGCCTGATCCATAATTACTTGCATTGTCTTATGTGCTGATGTTGAGGGTGAGCTCTGGACAGCTGAGTCAAAGTTCAAGGCTCTTCGTGCAGCAATGTTTTCTGGTCCAAGCATGTTGCTTGGGGTGGTATCAACTCGCGGTATAAGGTTGTCAGCGACTACAGGAGGATCTTCCGTCATGCCCGCCATGGATGTGCTGGAGTATTTCCATAGACGGCGCCAATTGTAGAGAGGTGGTTTGGAAATACTCTTTGGATCCAATGGGACACACGAGATCCTCAGCTAGTCACCTGAAAAGGAATGAACACTCCGGTCGGGGGTGCTGGAATTAACACTCCGACGGATAAGTCAATGTATACTCTCTTGGTTGCTTATATCTTAAGTTAAACTTACTTGTTCTCACATACCTCTTCTTAGCTGATACTCTCCTTATTTATAGTCATTCTTGATGTTGATGGTTGGGCCCATCTTTCTTCCAATGAATAATCCCTCATTCGGCTAACTATTCGTACTCGGCCAGGTCTATAGCTGATTATTCAGCCGATCTAGTTATTAGGCTTTCGTCCCTCTAAGATAGAGCGGTATAATACACAACTTGGTTTCTTTCCTCAAGTTATTCGACCTTGGTATGTAATCGATTTATTCGGCCCTCACATAAATAATAATAGAGTAAGGATAAAGAACAAAACGAAAAGGAAGAAGAAAGATAAAGACCTACCACACACCCAAAAATCCTTCCTTATTTGCAACCCTTTTTTTTTCTTCTTTTCTCTCAACCTTTCTCTCTCTCGTGGCTGCCTGCTTTCTGCTGCTATATTGTAGTAGGTTGCTGCTGCTCTCTTATTTTAGGTAACCTAGGGTTACATTATGTATCTAAACAAAAGGCCCTAAAATATTATCTTTTGTTTAAATTTATTTTCTCTCACCATTAATTTAAATAACATACAAATATTATTAGATCAAAATATGCTTACTAATTTGTCACTTATTTTTTTATTTTAATTTTTTTAAAATAATAAATCTTGCCTCTAAATTAAATACTTTCACCTTAAATTTATTTTAAGTTTAAAATTAATTAAAAGACCCTCCAATAATTTTTAATTTGCACTTAAAGATTCACAATAAAATATTTGAGATTTATAAAATTATTATTATCTAATTATTTGTTTTATTTGTATATTCGGGTTCTCACAATTGTTCTTTCTAAATTTCATTATATTGATAAGATACTTGAGAAGTTTAGTGGATCAGATACGAGTGTGTCACCAACACCTGTAGACTCAAGTCTACATTTTACCAAGAATAATAAAGAGAGTGTCTGTCAATTAGAATATTCTTGGGTAATTGAAAATTTAATGTATCTGATGAGTTGTACTAGGCCGAATATAGGCTACTCGGTTTGGAAGCTTAGTAAATACACGAGTAATCCCAATGTTACTCATTAGAAGGGCATCGTGAGGCTCCACTTGGGACTATGGGTTGCATTATACTCCATATTCGGCGGTGCTAGAAGGCTATAGTGACGCAAATTTGATATTAGATATAATGGACACAAAGTCCACTAGTGGATATGTCTTCACTCTTGATAGGGCAGCCGTGTCTTGGAAATCTTCCAAGCAAACGTGTATATCTGGGTCAACGATGGAATCAAAGTTTATTGGTTTAGATAAAGCAACAGAAGAAGCTAAATGGCTTCACCATTTCATTGAAGATATCCCACATTAGTCTAAACTTGTGCTAACTATTTGTATTCATTGTGATAGTCAATCTGCAATTGGTAGGGCACAGAGTAATATGTATAATGGAAAGTCTAGACATATCCGTCGTAGACATAATTCCATACAACACCTACTCTCGAATGGAGTTGTCTCTATAGACAATGTAAAGTCTAAGGACAACATTGTGGATCTGCTAACCAAAGGGTTAAATCGAGTGTTAGTCGAGACGTCGTCAAGAGGAATAGGGCTGAGGCCTTTGGAAGTTACTGGAATGGAAACCCAACCTAGTTGACTGGAGATCCTAAGATCTAGGTTTAATGGGACAACCTAATTGCGTGTAACAATAGTATGCCACTATGGGGGTAAAACCCTCTAGCCATTCCTTTATGCAGTGATACATGTAGGGGTGAAGGTTAAACAAAGCTTTTAATGACTCTTATGTGTTGAGGATTCAAATAGGGTATAGCAGGATACTTTGAAGAGTCATCTATGTGAGTGTGAATTGGGGCCACTTCTAGAAGAATTGGGAAGGCCAAAACTCCTTGAAACTACTCACTGAACCAGGCTAGTACTCAGAGCCATACAACGTACACCAGTGAGAGGAGAATGGTCGTCGGAGTAATTCCCATGTGAGATCTATTGCCTCAGTTTACATAAATGGCAGAGCAGTTCAAGATGCCATATTCACTGATCAGCTAGAAAACTCGATAGGTTTTCACTGGGAGAGGTTCAAAGCCAAAATCTACATTCTCTAATGTCAGGGTTAGTCTGTTGTACTGTCTCTCCAAGTCATTATTGTTGAATGATGTCTGTTTGCTGAGTCATTTGGTCAATTTTTATTCATGTGGGGGATTGTTGGAAAAAATGGGCTTTTGGTGACTTTAATTAAATATTAAAGTGGGCCCCAACCATCTACTATGTTGGGTGCAACTAGGTCTAGATACTTTACAATGAGATCTTTAGACCAAAAAAGAAAGGCCAAAAATCAATGAGAATTGAAAGAGAAATTGCCTCATGAAGTTAGCTTCATGAAAGAAGTAGTGCGATTAGTGTGTATAATATGTTTGTAACTCCTGCAATATTGCAGAGGTTAGTGGTGCATTAGTGACCAGCCAAAAAGGCAAGTTAATGGTGCATTAGTGACCAGCCATAAAGGCTGGAGGCTCCTCCTCTCTCCCCTATACATGTATAAATTGAGACCCTCATGTCTAATCTCAACACAGAAATTTTTGCTTCCATTTTATAAGTCAGTTTGCCAAAAAGTTCCTACAGTAAGAGAGTGCTGCCACGATTTTTGTTCACTAAGCTAGGCAGAGAGTGCTTTTACCGTAGCTGGTTTTTGACCATCGTATTCTAGAAGACAGAAGCTGAAATTTTTCAAGCACTCGACCTGTGAGGCGGTAAAATTTTGTTTTAAGGAAACTGCAACCGTGTAGGCTTCAGTTTGCTTTCTTTACCATATTAATCTGTTGGGTATTTCTGTTGTAATTTAGTTGTAATTCTCAGCATGTGTTCTTGGTATATAATTTTGATTTATTCGTGAATCTATTTATTTAATTTCATAATTTTTGAGAACAAACTTAAATTATATTTTCGCCGCCTCACGGGTCAAGTGCATAGTGACTAGCCATAAAAGTTGGAGGCTCCTTCTCTCTCACCTATGTGAGTTTGAAGTGGGGCTGCTTCTAGAAGAATTGGGAAGGCCAAAATTCTTTGAAACCACTCGCTGAACCAGGCTAGTACTCAAGGCCATACAGGGCACACCAGTGAGAACAAAATAGTGGTAGGAGTAATTCCCGTGTGAGTTCTATTGTCTCAGTTTACATAAACGGCAGAGCAATTCAAAGATGTCATATTCACGGATCAACCAATAAACTTGATAGGTTTTCACTGGGAGAGGTTCAAAGCCAAAAGCTACCTTCCCTAATGTCGGGGTTAGTCTGTTGTACTCTCTCTCCGAGTCATTAATGTTGAACAGTGTCTGTTTGTGGAGTCATTTGGTCAATTTTTATTCATGTGGGGGATTGTTGGGGAAAAATGTGTTTTTGGTGACTTTAATTAAATATTAAAGTGGGTCCTAACCATCAATTGTGTTAGGTCCAAGTGGGTCTAGATATTTGCAATAAGATCTTTGCACCCCAAAAACAATGGCCAAACACCATTGAAAATTGAATGGGAAATTGCCTTATGAAGTTACTTTCATGAAAGAGGTAGTGGCATTAGTGTGTATAATATGTTTGTTACTCCTGCATTAATGCAGAGGTTAATAGTGCATTAGTGACTAGCCATAAAGGTTGGAGGCTCCACCGCTCTCTCTTATACTTGTATAAATTGAGAACTTCCTGTCAAGTCTCAACACAGAAATTTTTTGCGTCTATTTTACAAGTCCGTTTGTTGGGGTGAACTTCAAGAGATGGCAGCAAAAGATGCTATTCTACTTGACCACACTAAACCTTGCAAGGGTTTCGAGTGAGGATTCTCCAGCCGTGGCAGAGAATGAGCCAGACAGGCAGAAAGTCGTGGCGCTTGACACATGGAAGCAGACAGACTATCTTTACCAGAACTATGTGTTCAATAGCTTGGCAGACTCACTCTATAGTGTGTTTTGTGCCAAGAGCTCAGCAAATGAGTTATGGGAATCCCTGCACAAAAAATACAAGACTGAGGACGTCGGGGCAAAGAAATTTGTGGTTGGCCGGTTCCTAGACTTTAAAATGGTAGAGTCAAAAATTGTGATAAGCCAAGTCAAGGAGTTCCAAGTGATCTTGTATGAAATTCATGCTGAGGGGATGCCTTTGAATGAGTCATTCCAAGTTGTTGTGATCATTGAGAAACTTCCTAATAGCATGAGAAGTTTGACAACGTAATGTTGTCAAATGGGTTTAGAATCAACGAATGTGACAAGTGTGTTTATGTCAAAGACACTGACAGAGGTTATGTCATTTTGTGTATATATGTTGATGGTATGCTCATTATATGTAGTAATGATGAAATTATCAAAACTACCAAGAAACTGTTAAACTCTAAGTTTGACACGAAGGATATAGGCGTTGCAGATGTTATTTTGGGAATTAAGATTACCAGAACATCTGGCAGAATTGTACTTTCTCAGTCTCATTATGTTGATAAGATACTTGAGAAGTTTAGTGGATCAGATACGAGTGTGTCACCGACACCTGTAGACTTAAGTCTACATTTTACCAAGAATGCTAAAGAGAGTGTCTCTCAGTTAGAATATTCTCAGGTAATTAGAAGTTTGATATATCGGATGAGTTGGACTAGGTCTGATATAGCCTACTCGGTTAGCAGGCTTAGTAGATACACGAGTAATCTCAATGTTACTCATTGAAAGGGTATTGTGCAAGTGTTAAGGTATTTACGTTACACTCAAGATTATGGGCTACGTTATACTCGATATCTAGCAGTGCTAGAAGGCAATAATGATGCGAATTGGATATCAGATATAAAGGACTCAAAGTCCACTAGTGGATATGTGTTCACTCTTGGTGGGGCAGCCGTGTCTTAGAAATCTTCCAAGCAAACGTGTATATCTAGATCATCGATGGAATCAGAATTGGGAAGTGGGGCCGCTTCTAGAAGAATTGGGAAGGCCAAAATTCTGTGAAACCACTCACTGAACTAGACTAGTGCTCAGGGCAATATAGGGCACACCAGTGAGAACTGAATGGTCGTAGATGTAATTCCCGTGTGAGTTCTATTGTCTCAGTTTATATAAACGGCAGAGCAGTTCAAGATGTCATATTCACTGATCAACCAGTAAACTCAATAGGTTTTCATTGTGAGAGGTTTAAAGCCAAAGCTACCATCTCTAATGTCGGGGTTAGTTCATTGTATTCTCTCTCCGAGTCATTTTTGTTGAATGGTGTCCGTTTGTTGAGTCATTCGGTCAATTTATATTCATCTGGGAGATAGTTGAAAAAAAATGAATGGGTTTTTGGTGACTTTAATTAAATATTAAAGTGGCTCCCAACCATCTATTGTGTTAGGTCCAAGAGGGTCTAGATACTTTGTAATGAGATCTTTACACCACAAAAACAAAGGCCAAAAACCATTGAGAATTGAATGAGAAATGGCCTCACCAAGTTAGCTTCGTGAAGGAGATAATGGGATTTGTAACTCCTACAATATTTCAGAGTTTAATGGTGCATTATAGGGATTTGTAACTCCTACAATATTGCAAAGGTTAATGGTGGATTAGTGACCAACCATTAAGGCTGGAGGCTCCTTTTCTCTTCCCTATACATGTATAAATTGAGACATTCCTGTCAAGTCTCAATACAGAAATTTTTGTTTCCATTTTACAAGTTTGCCAGAAAGTTCCCACAGTAAGTGAGTACTGTCGTGGTTTTTGTTCTTTAAGCTAGACAGAGAGTGTTTCTGTCGTGGCTGGTTTTTGATCGTTGTATCTTGGAAGACAGACATCGGAATTCCTCAAGTGCTCGATCCATGATACGGCGAAAATCTATTTTAAGGAAATTGCTACCGTGCAAACTTTACTTTGCTTTCTTTACCATTTTAATCTATTAAGTATTTCTATTATAATTTAGTTGTAATTCTCTGCATGTGTTCTTGGTTTATAATTTTCCTTAAAACAGATTTTCGCCACCTCACGGGTCGAGTGCTTGAGGAATTCCAACGTCTATCTCCCAAGACACGACGGTCAAAAACCAGCTACAGCAAAATCCCTCTCTGTCTAGCTTAGTGAACAAAAACTGTGGTAGCACTCTCTCACTGTAGGAACTTTCTAGTAAACTGACTTGTAAAATGGAAGCAAAAATTTCTGTGTTGTGACTAGATAGGAGGATCTCAATTTGTACATGTATAGGGGAGAGAGGTGGTGCCTCCAGCCTTTATAGCTGGTCAGTAATGCACTATTAACCTGTCTTTATGGCTGGTCACTAATGCACCATTAACCTCTGTAATAATGCAGGAGTTACAAACATATTATACACACTAATCCCACTATCTCTTGCATGAAACTAACTTCATAAGGCAATTTCTCATTCAATTCTCAATGGTTTTTGGCCAATTTTTTAGTGGTGTAAAGATCTCTTTGCAATGTATCTAGACCCACTTGGACCTAACACAACAGATGGTTGGAACCCACTTTAATACTTAATTAAAGTCACCAAAAATCCATTTTTCCAATAATCCCCCACATGAATAAAAATTGACCAAATGACTCAACAAACAGACATAGTTCAACAATAATGACTCGGAGAGAGAGTACAATGGACTAACTCCGACATTAGAGAAGATAGCTTTTGGCTTTGAACCTTTCCTAGTAAAAACCTATCGAGTTTACTGGCTTATCAGTGAATATGACATCTTGAACTGCTCTGCCGTTTATGTAAAATGAGACAATAGATCTCATACGAGAATTGTTCCTACCACCATTCTGTTCTCACTGGTGTGCCCTGTATGGCCCTAAGCACTAGCTTGGTTTAACGAGTGGTTTCAAAGAATATTAGCCTTCCCAATTCTTATAGAAGCAGCCCCACGTCACACTCACATAGGTGACTCTTTAAAGTATCCTGCTATATCCTGTTTGAATCCTCAACACATAAGAGTCATTAAAGCCTTTGCTGAACCTTCACCCTCGCAGGTATCACTGCTTAAATGAATGGCTAGAGGGTTTTACCCCCACAGTGACATACCATTATTACACACAATTAGGTTGTCCCATTGAACCTAGATCTTGGGATCTCCATTCAACTAGGTTGGGTTTCCATTCTGGTAACTTCCGAAGGCCTTAGCCCCATTCCTTTTGACGACGTCTCAACTAACCCTTTGGTTAGCGAATCCGCAATGTTGTCCTTAGACTTTACATAGTCTATAGAGACAACTCCATTCGAGAGTAATTGTCATATGGAATTATGTCTACGACGGATATGTTTGCACTTTCTATTATACATATTACTCTGTGCCCTACCAATTGTAGATTAACTATCGCAATTAATACAAATAACTAGCATAAGAAAATGATCATCATCACTGGCAAGCTCATAAAATTGCTCCAAAGACCTCGAAACCCCTTCTTGGGTTCAAAAAGGAAAAATGTCTTCAAAGAAACATGAATTCCTTGACTCCATAATGGTATTCCTGTGCATATTTGAAATTTCAGACTTATGTACAAGAAACTGATATGCACTACTATTATATGCATAACCAATGAATATACAACTCACGGATTTCGGGCCTATCGTAACCCGTTTGGGTGTAGGTATCGCCACTTTTGCAAGACACCCCCACATTTGTAAGAATTTATAAGAAGGCTTAACGCCTTTCCATAACTCATATGAGGTCTTGCCCACCTTCTTCTGGGGTACATTATTCTAAATGTAATTTGCGGAGAGAATTGCTTCCCTCCACATATTCTCTGGCAATCCAAAAATTATTAACATTGCATTTCATCATTTCTTTTAGCGTCCTATTCTTCTGCTCAGCAATCCCATTTGACTGAGGAGAATAAGGCACCGTGGTTTGGTAGATAATCCCAAATTGAGCACAAATCTCAATAAACGGTGATTCATACTCCCCACCACAATCATTTCTTAAAGCCTTAATCTTACAGCCTAATTGATTCTCAACTTCATTCTTATAAAGAACAAATTTGTCAATAGCTTCATCTTTGCTTTTGAGCAAATAGACATAACAATATTTAGTGCAATCATCAACAAAAGTGATGAAGTACTTATTGCCACCACGTGATTGTATAAACTTTAAGTCGCACACATCACTATGCACTAAGTCCAACGGCTTTGAACTTCTTTCAATAGAATGAAATGAAGATCTTGTCAACTTCGCTTCAACACAAGTTTCACACTTGTGTTTTGGATTGATCTTAAAAGATGGTATGTGACCTAACTTGATTAATCTATGTAAAGATTCAAAGTTCACATGTCCTAGTCTACCATGCCACAAATTAGAAGACTGAAGCATGTAAGCAAAAGAAGATGCAGTTTTATTCATCTTTGGGATAATAGTCATTACATTGAGTTTGAACATACCCCCCAACATATATCCCTTACCCACATATACTCCGCTCTTGGTCAGAACAACCTTGTCAAACTCGAAGACCATGCGAAAACCATGTTTGCTGAGAAGAGACCCTGAGACAAGATTCTTACGAATGTCTGGAACATACATGACTTCATTCAAGGTCTGATCCTTTCCTGAGGTCAACTTCAGGACCACCTTTCATTTCCCCTCAACAATGGAGGTAGTAGAGTTTCTCGTAAACAACTTCTCACCGTTTGTAACCGGCTCGAAAGTTGTAAACAGCTTCTTCTTAGAGCAGATGTGGTGTGTAGCTCTAGTATCAATCCACTATTCTCTTGGGTTTGAACCCACCAAATTCACCTCAGAGACAACGGCAGACAAATGCATGTCATCCTCAATATGGAGGCTCTTTCTTATCTGCCATGTGAGCATGAGGTTTGGTCTTGTATGGCTTCTTCTACTTGCGACAGTCACAAGCCCGATGCCCCTTGCTACCACAGTTGTAGCACTTCCCTAAGAACCGATAACCAGGTTCCTGCTGCTTGTATGCCAGCTTCTTTGCAACACCACCCCTTGGCCCTCGCTTTGAGCCCTTGTTCATAGGAGGCTTCTTCCTTACCCTAGAAGATTTGTCATGCTCAATGACATTGGCCTTCACTGAGGAGGTACTCCCTCCTTTCTTTCTATTATCCTCCTCAATTCGGAGTCGGACAATTAGGTCTTCAACTGACATTTCCTTGTGCTTATGCTTTAAGTAGTTCTTGAAGTCCTTCAAACCATTAGGAAGTTTCTCAATGATCACAGTAACTTGGAATGACTAGTTCAAAGGCATCCCCTCCACATGAATTTCATGCAAGATCACTTAGAACTCTTAGACTTGGCTTATCACAGTTTTTGAATCTACCATTTTAAAATCCAGGAATCGGCCAGCCACAAATTTCTTTACCCTGGCATCCTCAGTCCTGTACTTTTTGTCTAGAGATTCCCTTAACTCTTTTGCTGATCTCTTGGCACAAAACACACTGTACAGTGAGTCTTCCAAGCTATTGAACACATAGTTTCGGTAAAGAAACTCTATCTACTTCCATGTGTCAAGTGCCATGACTTTCTGCCTGTCTGGCTCATTCTTTGCCACGGCTGGAGGATCCTCACTCAAAACCTTTACAAGGTTCAATGTGGTCAAGTAGAATAGCATCTTTTGAATTTCACCCCAGCAAATTTCTCTGGGCATTCATAGTGACTGAGTAGTCCTCCCGGAACAGCTGGAGTAACACCAGGGTTGACCACAGAGGTCACAATTGCGGTTGGCAAGTCAGTTGTCCCGGGGTTCAGATCCCCACCAACATTAGCAGTAACACCATCATTGGTGACAGTTGCCATTTCTGAAAAATACAACAGAATATCACTTTCTGTGTTTCCAGAAATTAAACTTAATCCTTAGAAAATCCCATAATTGGAAATTTAATTAAAAAACTAGTCTCACCACTTACCCTAGAATCGAACATGGTTTAGAATGTTTCTAGGAAGACTAGAGAGGTCACACCGGTCCCACTTAAAACCCAGTTAACCTTTTGACAAAACTTTCAAGAGCATGTTGACTCCTAGTCCGTGATAAACAATTTTAAGAATTAATTTTTTCAAGGGATGAACTAAGTTAAAACAAACCAGTTCCAAACATACAAGCAATTAGAATAAAATTGCTAACAATACAAGCAATATAAAAAATTGCTACAACAAAGATAAACAAAAAAAAAAAAACTTCTAATATGCCAAACAAATAACTTTGCTTAAAAAATTGGCAAGTAACCACTACTAAATCTCAAGAAAATTGCTTAAATAATATAGTGCATTGTGACCAGCCATAAAGGATGGAGGCTCTTTTTCTCTCACCTATGTGAGTGTGAAGTGGGGCCACTTCTAAAAGAATTGGAAAGGCCAAAATTCTATGAAACCACTCGCTGAACCAGGCTAGTGCTCAGCGCCATATAGGGCACACCAGTGATAACATAATGGTGGTAGAAGTAATTCTAGTGTGAGATCTATTGTCTCAGTTTACATAAACGGCAAAGCAGTTCAAGATGTCATATTTACTGATCAACTAGTAAACTCGATAAGTTTTCACTAGGAGAGGTTCAAAGCCAAAATCTACATTCTCTAATGTCGGGTTAGTCCATTGTACTCTGTCTCCGAGTCATTATTGTTGAACTGTGTCCGTTTGTTGAGTCATTCGGTCAGTTTTTATTCATGTGGGGGATTGTTGAAAAAAATGAGTTTTTGGTGACTTTAATTAAATATTAAAGTGAGTCACAACCATCTATTGTGTTAGGTCCAAGTGGGCCTAGATACTTTGCAAAGAGATCTTTACACCACAAAAAGAATGGCCAAAAACCATTGAGAATTGAATGAGAAATTACCTCATGAAGTTAGTTTCATGAAAGAGGCAGTGGGATTAGTGTGTATTATATGTTTGTAACTCCTGCATTATTACAAAGGTTAATGGTGCATTAGTGACCAGCTATAAAGGTAAGTTAATGGTGCATTAGTGACCAGCCATAAAGGTTGGAGGGTCCACCTCTCTCCCCTATACGTGTATAAATTGAGACCCTCCTGTCAAGTCTCAATACATAAATTTTTGCTTCAATTTTACAAGTCAGTTTGCTGGGGTGAACTTCAAAAGATGGCAGCAAAAGATGTTGTTCTACTTGATCATGCTAAACCTTGCAAAGGTTCTGAGCGAGGATCTTCCAGCTGTGGTAGAGAATGAGCCAGACAGGCAGAAAGTTGTGGCGCTTGACACATGGAAACAGGGAGACTATCTTTGTCGAAACTATGTGTTCAACGGCTTGGCAGACTCACTCTATAATGTGTTTTGTGCCAAGAGCTCAACAAAAGAGTTATGGGAATCTATGGAAAAAAAAAAAAACAGGATTAAGAATGCCGAGGCAAAGAAATTTGTGGTTTGCCTGTTCTAGACTTTAAAATGGTAAATTCAAAAATTGTGATAAGTCAAGTCCAGGAGTTCCAAGTGATCTTGAATGAAATTAATGCTGAGGGGATGCCTTTGAACGAGTCATTCCAAGCTGTTGTGATCATTGAGAGATTTCCCAACGGCATTAGAAGTTTGACAACGTAATGTTGTCAAGTGGGTTTAGAATCAACGAATGTGACAAGTGTGTTTATGTCAAAGACACTGACAGAGGTTATGTCATTTTGTGCCTATATGTTGATAATATGCTCATTATAGATAGTAATGATCAAATTATCAAAACTACCAAGAAGTTGTTAAACTCTAAGTTTGAAATGAAGGATATGGGCGTTGTAGATGTTATTCTAGGAATTAAGATTACCAGAACATCTGGTAGAATTGTACTTTCTCAGTCACATTATGTTGATAAGATACTTGAGAAAATTTGTGGATCAAATACGAGTGTGTCACCAACACCTGTACACATAAGTCTACATTTTACCAAGAATAACAAAGAGAGTGTCTCTCAGTTAGAATATTCTCGGGTAATTGGAAGTTTTATATATCTAATGAGTTGTACTAGGTCGAATATAGCCTACTCGATTAGCAGGCTTAGTAGATACATGAGTAATCCTGATGCCACTCATTAGAAGGGCATCATATGGGTGTTAAGGTATTTACGCTACACTCGGGATTATAGGCTACATTATACTCGATATCCAACAGTGCAAGAAGGCTATAGTAAAGCAAATTGGATATCAGATATAAAGGACTCAAAGTCCACTATTGGATATGTGTTCACTATTGGTGGGGCAGCTGTGTCTTGAAAATCTTCCAAGCAAACATATATATCTAAATCAACAATGGAATCAGAGTTTATTACTTTAGATAAAGCAACGGAAGAAGCATAATGGATTTGCTGTTTCATTGAAGATACCCCCATGTTGGTCTAAACCTGTGTCAGCTATTTGTATTCATTGTGATAGTCAATCTACAATTGGTAGGGCACAGCGTAATATGTCTAATGGAAAGTCTAGACATATCCGTCATAGACATAATTCCATATGTCAACTATTCTTGAATGGAGTTGTCTCTATATACTATGTAAAGTCTAAGGACAACATTGCGGATCCGCTAACCAAAGGGTTAAATCAAGTGTTAGTCGAGACGTTGTCAAAAAGAATGGGGCTAAGGCCTTTGGAAGTTACTGGAATGGAAACCCAACCTAGTTGACTGGAGATTCCAAGATTTAGGTTCAATGGGACAACCTAATTGTGTGTAGCAATGGTATGTCATTGTAGGGGGGTAAAACCCTCAAACCATTCCTTTAGGCACTGATACCTATGGGGGTGAAGGTTAAGAAAAGCTTTTAATGACTCTTATATGTTGAGGATTCAAACAGGGTATAGCAGGATACTTTGAACAGTCACCTATGTGAGTGTGAAGTAGGGCTACTTTTAGAAGAATTAAGGAGGCCAAAATTCTTTGAAACCACTCACTGAACTAGGCTAGTGCTCAGGGCCATACAGGGCACATCAGTGAGAACAGAATAGTGGTAGGAGTAATTCCCGTATGAGATCTATTGTCTCAATTTACATATACGGCAGAGCAGTTCAAGATGTCATATTCACTAATCAGCCAGTAAACTCGATTAGTTTCACTGGGAGCGGTTCAAAGCCAAACGCTACATTCTCTAATATCGGGGTTAGTCCGTTGTTCTCTCTCTCTCTCTCTCTCTCTGAGTCATTATTATTGAACAGTGTCCGTTTGTTGAGTCATTTGGTCAATTTTTATTCATATGGGGGATTGTTAGAAAAAATGGGTTTTTGGTGACTTCAATTAAATATTAAAGTGGGCCCCAACCATCTATTATGTTGGTCCAAGTGGATCTAGATACTTTGCAAAGAGATCTTTACACCACAAAAAGAATGGCCAAAAACCATTGATAATTGAATGAGAAATTACCTCATGAAGTTAACTTCATAAAAGAGGCAGTGGAATTAGTATGTATAATATGTTTGTAACTCCTGCAATAATGCTGATGTTAATGATACATTAGTGACCAGCCATAAAGGCAGGTTAATGGTGCATTACTGACCAACCATAAAAGCTGGAGGCGCCTCCTTTCTCCCTTATACATGTATAAATTGAGACCCTCCCGTATAGTCTCAACACAGAAATTTTTGCTTCAATTCTACAAGTCAGTTTGCCAGAAAGTTCCTACAATGAGAGAATGCTGCCATGGTTTTTGTTTGTTACGCTAGACAAAGAGTGCTCCTACCGCAGCTGGTTATTTGATCGTCATATCCTGGGAGACAGACGCCGGAATTCCTCAAGCACTTAACCCGTGAGATGATGAAAATCTGTTTTAAGGAAACTACTATCGTGTAGGATTCGGTTTGCTTTCTTTACCATTTTAATCTATTGTGTATTTTTGTTGTAATTCTCAGCATGTGTTCTTGGTATATAATTTTCATTTATTCATGAATCTATTTATTTAATTTCACAATTTGGACAACAAGCTTAAAACAGATTTTCGCCGCTTCACGGGTCGAGTACTTGTGGAATTCCGGCGTCTATTTCCCAGGATACGACGGTCAAAAACCAACTACAGCAAAAGCACTTTCTGTTAAGCATAGCGAACAAAAACCATGGCAGCACTCTCTCACTATAAGAACTTTATGGAAAATTGACTTGTAAAATGGAAACAAAAATTTCTGTGTTGAGACTAGACAGGAAAATCTCATTTTATACATATATAGAGGAGAGATGAGGAGCCTCCAACCTTTATGGCTGGTCACTAATGCACCATTAACCTGCCTTTATAACTGGTCACTAATGCACCATTAACCTCTACAATATGGCAAAAGTTACAAACATATTATACACACTAATCCCACTACCTCTTTCATGAAGCTAACTTCGTGAGGCGATTTCTCATTCAATTCTCAATGGTTTTTGGCCATTCTTTTTGTGCTGTAAAGATCTCATTGCAAAGTATCTAGACCCACTTGGACCCAACACAATAGATGGTTGGGACCCACTTTAATATTTAGTTAAAGTCACCAAAAACTCATTTTTTTCCAACAATCCCCCACATGAATAAAAATTGACCGAATGACTCAACAAACGAACACTGTTCAACAATAATGACTTGAAGAGAGAGTACAACGGACTAACCTCAACATGAGAGAAGGTAGCTTCTGGCTTTGAACCTCTCTTAGTGAAAACCTATCGAGTTTACTAGCTGATCAGTGAATATGACATCTTGAATTGCTCTACCATTTATGTAAACTGAGACAATAGATCTCACACAGGAATTACTTCTACCACCATTATGTTCTCATTGATGTGCCCTATATGACCCAGTGCACTAGCTTGGTTCAACGAGTGGTTTCAAAGAATTTTGGCCTTTCCAATTCTTCTAGAAGCAGCCCCACTTCACACTCACATAAGTGACTCTTCAAAGGATCCTGCCATACCTTGTTTTAATCCTCAACACCTAAGAGTCATTAAAAGCTTTACTTAACCTTCACCCCCACAAGTATCACTGCTTAAAGGAATGGTTGGAGGGATTTACCCCCACAGTGCCATACTATTGTTACACGCAATTAGGTTGTCCTATTGAATCAAGATCTTGGGATCTCCAGTCAACTAGATTGGGTTTCCATTCCGATAACTTCCAAAGGCCTCAGCCCCATTCATTTTGACGATGTCTCAACTAACACTCGATTTAACCCTTTGGTTAGTGGATCCGCAATGTTGTCCTTAGACTTTACATAGTCCAAAGTGACAACCCCATTCGAGAGTAGTTGTTGTATTGAATTATGTCTACGACGCATATGTCTAGACTTTCCATTATACATATTACTTTATGCCCGTCTAATAGCCGATTGGCTCTCACAATGAATACAGATGGCTGGCATAGGTTTCGACCAACATGGAATATCCTCCATGAACTAGTGAAGCCATTCAGCTTCTTCAGTTGCTTTATCAAAAGCAACAAACTCAGATTCCATCATTGCTCTAGATATACACGTGGACTCACCAATGGTGGCCAGTCAGCTACAAAAGTAGCCTGTCGACCATCACCACTAGCCAGTCGGCCATCAATGTGTGGGACCTCCAGATTGTTACCACCTGTCTTCCACTCAGTGCCTTGTCTTCTACAAAAGCTAAGACTTCGTAGTTCCTTCATTCCAGCTTTGTTTTTGCCGCAAATGGAGCCATTCTTTGCTGAAAAACTTTCAAATTGGATTGCAACTTTGGATGGCTAGGAAAAAATGAATTTTCGGGGTTTCGGGATAAATGCACTATTCTTGCTAAGTCGTTCTTCACTGTGTTTTCCATTCCTTCACTCCGCATCTAGGTGTTGGAACTAGGTTACACATGTTTTCAGCTTTGGAGGATAAGAGATATACTCTACAATTGAAGAATTCCAAGTTTTTGTGGAATCCCGGCGCAACGAGGAAATCTTGCCTCAGTCTCGTTTTAGCCACATCCAAACTCTAGGGAGGATGTGTGGGCTCACTTTACACAATGCCCGATCCTTGGTTCACAACGGAGAGTTGGATATCCCTAGTTTGATTCATCGATTTTCTGACGCTAGTGACTGCGACGATCGTCTTTGGCAGAGTTTTCAACAGCATGCCCTTTGTTTGTGTATGTTGGCTCACTTTCTACTTGCCTCGGGTTTCGGAAGGTCTAGCATTTGCTTGATCGAAATAACCCAAGGTTTGACAGAGGGCAACAGCTGCATTGGCTTGACACTGGTCGAGACTTTGATGGGCTTGCACACCTTCCATCAATGAGAGACGACCAAATTCGCAAAATGTCCACTACTTTTGCAGGTAATGTTTCCTACCCTATCTCACATGTGTTTCTCACATCACTCAGCACTCATGCTTTGTTTTTCTCTCAAAACCCTTTCTCACTTTTTCTCTCCACATACACCTCTCTATTCTTTAATCTCTCTTTTCTTTCATCCCTCCCCAGATATGGCTTATGGACAGGTTGAAGGTAGCGAACTCTTGCCCTGCATATTCAACACGAGGCTATTTCTTTCGCCAACAGCTAGTTGATTTCCCGAACGAGGGATGGTGGTGCCATTGGATGTACAACAGGTCGGCTGCTGACATTGCCTGGTGTTGCCCCTAATTTGATCTGCCTGAGATGAGCTATAGCATGTCTCGGTAACCCAACATTCAGTTGATTGGCCTAACACACTGTGTCTTCTACATTCCATTTCAATTCAAGCGCCAGTTTGTACACAACCAAACTTGTCCAAAAGAGGTGGTAGAGTACCCGACTTCATTCCTAATCCGAGGTTCACAGTTGGCTCAATACCCCAATGCTTGGAGGACAAGAGAACTTCTAGCTCCCACTCCCAATTTCAATTGTACCCTTTTTGGTGAATGCTTGACTTGGCTTGAAGATGAGGCATAAGCTGGGCCTACTTTAGCATCGGAAGCTTCCACAAGCACAGGGAGGGGACTCAGGAACACCTGACTCATCTATGCCCCAAGTTTATTGCTTTGATATAACTTTTTAAGTTTTTCCTTTTGAATGTAATAAAAGCAACTTTCATTTGTATCGAGAGTTAGAGAACTTTGTATTGAAATCAATGAAACTGAAGTTATGGGCACTGAAAATTTTCCTTTTAGTCCAAAAATGGTCTAAGTTGTAAAAAGATTAATTTGGACAAAATCAACTTTTATCAAAACTTTTCAAAACTATTTTCAATAAGAATCACAACTTGACACACTTGCAATCAATCCTTGAGATGTACAATCCTGAATCCAGAAATGGAAAATTGCCCCTAGACTGAATAGCACTATTCAACACTGTAATCAACTCTTCTTTCAGGGTAAGGATTACAACCGATCTTTCAGATAATGAATGGACAAAGATGCCTTGATCAAACACATGGACACAGTTGATTTGGAAGTGTTATGGCCGGACTTCAGAATGAATTTGCCTACGTATCCTGAAGATGGGAATCAAGCCTTACGTAGTTCAGTTCAGGTTCACTCATGTATTAACACTCTCCTTTTGCGCTCTAACTTTTGCCAAGGCCACCCTTTCTAGGTTTTCAACCTTGTGAGCTCAGTTTTTATTTTTTCTAATTTTTTGTGCTCTAACTTTTGCCTAGGTCGCCCTTCCGAGTTTTTGACCTAGCGAGCCTCTCAAGGGTAACATTTCTTCTACTTATCCATGTTGATTGGTTGGGAGAATTCTAGGCCATCTAGGTCCATAAGAATGACAGTTCCACTCGACTAGATTGATTTGATGATGTAAGGGCCAGTCTAATTGGGTCTGAACTTGCCCTTAGGGTCATGGATGGGAGCTCAGTTGTCTTTTAGCACCAAATCCCTTTCCTTAAGATTCCGAGACCTAACTTTCTTGTTAAAAGCCCTGGCAATCCTACGTTAATATGCTTGAACATGGTACAGTGCCTTCAGCCTCCTTTCGTCGAATAACATGAGTTCTTCGAACCTGCTCTGCTGCCAATCCGCTTCTACTATCTAGTACTCAGCCATAACCTGCAGCGACAGAACCTCTATTTCGATTGGCAAAACTGCCTCTATCCCATAAACCAGAGAATACAAAGTTGCCCTAGTAGATGTTCGAATTGAAGTCCTGTAGCCCCAGAGAGCAAATGGTAGTTTGTTTGGCCAATCCCTGTAGGTCTCAACCATTTTCTGCAAAATGTGCTTGATATTCTTGTTGGCAGCCTCAACAGCTCCGTTGGTTTACGGCCGATATGTGGATGACTTATGAAAAGACACGTTGTATTTCTCTAATAAGTCGATCACTTCTTTCTTAAAATGGGAGCCATTGTCTGAAATGATCTCATTCGGGACCCCATAACGACAAATAATGTTATTCCTGATGAACTAGGCTACATGCGACGCTTTCAGCACGACGTATGATAGGGCTTCGACCCACTTTGTAAAATAGTCTATTGCCACCAGGATATACTCATGTCCATTCGAGCCCTTCGGCGTAACTGCCCCAATAACATCAATTTCCCAGACTGAAAAAGGCCATGGTGAAGTCATGTTGTATAGCTTCGACGGCGGGATATTCATGCGATTTGTATGAATTTGACATTTGTGGCATCACGGAACAAAACCAATACAATCCTCCTCCATGGTTGACCAGTAATAACCTTGCCTGAGAATCTTCCGGGGTAGCATTACTCCGCTCATGTGCACTCCATACTCTCCCCTGTGGATGGCCTCCATTAAGTGCTTCGACTCTTCTGCATCAACACACAGCTTGTGCATTCCCAGATGACCACGTTTGTATAACTTACCCCCGCAGATGATAAACTAAGCAGCCATTCGTCGTATTTCCCTCTTATCTTTGGCATTTGCCCCTAGTGGATAAGCTTCCTTTTCCAAGAAGTTCCAGACATCATAATACCAAGGCTTTTGATCGTGTACTTCATCTATTACGACAATCAACTCATAGGCCAGAACATATCTCTGTTCAATAATGATCGGACGCATCCGGACTCCAAAAGGGATGTTTATCATAGAAGATAGAGTTGATAAGACGTCAGCAAACCTGTTGTTTTCTATTAACAGATGCGTAAAGGTCAACTTCTTAAACCTAGGAATCAAAACGTCCAGGGTTTGGTGATAGATTTTCATCCTTTCTTCTTTAACCTTCCAGTCTCATTTTGCTTGAGACACAACCAGGTTCGAGTCCCCGATGACATCTAACCTTTTTACCCCTAGTTCCAAGGTGGTTTCCAATCCAGCGATACATGCCTCGTATTTTGCTTCGTTGTTGGAAACTTTGAACCAGAGTTTGAAGGCTAAAGGTATATAAGAATTGTCAGGTGCTATCAGCAATACCCCTATCCTATAACCATACTGGTTAGACGCTCCGTCAAAGTACATTGTCTAGGTTTCTTCCTCAACTTGCAAAATAGCTTCATCTGGGAATAGGTATTTTACTACTTCGTTCCCTTCCACTGGGTGATCTGCCAGGAACTCTGCTACTGCTCTCCCCTTGACAGACTTGCGAGTCACATACTTCAAATCAAATTCAAAGAGAAGAAGCAACCAACGGGCTAGCCTAACCGTAAGTGCTGGTTTCTCGAAGAGATATTTGATGGGATCTAATCCCGAAACTCGAATTATGGAGTGAGCTAACAGGTAGTGCCTCAACTTCCTGGTAGCCCATACCAAGGCCAAGCAAGCCTTCTCTAGCAAGGTGTAACGGGTCTTATAGTCCAGCATCTTCTTACTCAAGTAATAGATGGCATTCTCCACTCTATCCTCAGATTCCTGCGCAAGCATGCATCACATCGTTGTGTCCGTTACTAACAGATACAGAATCAACGGCTTCTCCGGCTCTGGCGGTGACAACACGGGCGGGTTCTGAAGGTACTGCTTGATTTGCTCAAAAGCAAACTGGCATCGGTCATCCCATTGGAATTTCTTTCCTTTCTTCAGGAGACCAAATAGTGGTTCACAAGTCAAGGTTAATTTTGCAATAAATCGTCTTATAAATTGCACTTTACCCAGAAAGCCTCGTATCTCCTTTTCAGTCCTTGGTGGTGGCATTTCTAGAATGGCCTTGATTTTGGAAGGATCAACCTCGATACCCCTCTGTGTGATCAAGAAACCCAGCATTTTCCCTGTTGTTACGCCAAATGTACACTTCTGTGGATTCAACCTCAATCTGTACTCTCTGATCCCTTGAAAGAATTTCTTTAAGGCGGTGTAGTGGCCCTCTCTTTCCTTGGACTTGGCAAACATGTCATACACGTACACCTCAACCTCTTTGTGGATCATATCATGTAAGATATTGGTCGCAGCCCGTTGATAAGTAGCCCCAAATTTTTTCGACCCAAATCCAAGATCACCCTAAAGCAAGAGGTTCCCGTGGGGTGGTGAAGGTCTTCTCTCTCTCCTCCCATTCCATTCCAAGAGGAAAATCCATCCATAAAGGAGAGTAGTGCATGGCCTGCGGTGAAGTCCACCGATTCATCGATGTGCGATAGAGGAAGGTCATCCTTCGGACTGGCCTTATTCAGATCTCTGAAGTCCACACACACTTAGATTCTGCCATCTTTCTTCGGCACCAGAACAATGTTGGCCAACTAAGTTAGATACTCAGATACCGGCAAGAATCTTGCATCTATCTGCTTGGTGACCTTTTCCTTAATCTTCAAAGCCCAATCCGGGCGTATTCTTCGCAACTTTTGTTTGACGGGTAGAGCCTCGAGGTCAAGAGGGATCTAGTGTTGTACAATCTCAGGATCGATTCCAGTCATGTCTTCGTAGGACCACGCGAAAACATCTTTGAAATCTTTTAATAAAGCGACTAAGCGCTCGCGTTCCTCCGAAGACAACGTGGACCCGATCTGGACCAGACGCGGATCCTTCTCAGTACCCATATTAATTGCAATGATTTCATCAACAAAGGGTTTTACAAACCTCTCCTCCTCTCGATCAACCAAATGTTTCAAAACTGGAGGAATTTCTTCCTCATCATTTTTATCAAAATTTTAAAAGTCATGATCATTGCAATATACAAGTGGCACAAAGAAGTACTCAGAAACGGATGCGGTATTCTCATTCAAAGGATCCAGCTCATCTAGTTCCTCGGTTACAACCGACTCAAAAGAAAAGAAAAAAGACGATCTGGACAAAACTGCGGCATCCGGGTTATCAAACCCAAGAATACCGGACTCCGACTCAGAAGAATTGAAATCTAATTCCGACTCCACAGACTCTGTGGAATCAGATTTCGGCTCACTACCTGATTCAGAACTATTGGACAAAAAACCCTCCTCGAATTGCCAAATGAGGAACGGTGCACCAGATACATCCAAAATACCACCGGAAGGATCTACGCCTAATTGGTCTCCGATCATGGAAACGGTGAGGTCATCCCCCAAGCTCTCTAAATCGATCGGAGGATCTAAAATGAGACATGCCAGTGTTGCCCCTATCTCAAGTTCACTGATGTTGGACTCACCCTCTGTGCTCTGTTCAACCTCAGCAGTTAATTCAGTCTGTTCCTCGGTGGTTTCACCCTCTTGCAGCTGTAAGTTGAGGAAAATCTCAAAGCTGGGTAGACGCCACTCCTTGGAGTTCAGCCATGGCTCAGGAAAGCCGCAAAATGAGAAGTCTTCCCCCTCCTGGATAAAGCGGCTGTTCAGAGTTCCCTAAATTGGCCTATGCACAAACTCATAGTGCTTCCCACTTTGCTTAGCTCTAGCTCTTCCTACCATTTCCTTCATTTTTCGAACCTAGTCCTCTTTGGTGGGCATATAACCCAAGCCAAAGGCATGAGGGCTATGTGGTACTTCGGCTAATGCAGTAATGCCCTTTCGGCCGCTTTTTCCTAATCTCATCCCGGGAATATGTTGTAGCTTATTCATGAGGTAGACTAATTGAGCACTGATGTACAACCCCTCATTAATAGCCAAGATAGTTTGCACCACCTGGGCTTCAGCCAAGGTAAAACCAGACAAGAAAACATCCTCGTCACCATGTACAATTTCCAGTACTGGTGTAGTGACCTCAGGCGGAGGATGTATAGATGAATTCCTAAACATAATGGCTACCCCCTTTCCAAGAGGGTACTTTAGCATCTGATGAAGAGTGGAAGAAACAGCTTTCACTTGGTGTAGCCATGGCCATCCAAGGAGCAAGTTAAAAGTGGCCAGAACATCCAGGACGTGAAACTCAATATCCTGTTGAGTCGGACCAATTTGTACTCTAACTTGCACTGTTCCCATCACTTCTCTGCTCGTGTTGTCGTACGCCCGGATCACCTGGGCCGTTGGTACAAAATCCGCTGGCTTCAAGCCAATAGCATAGACTATGTGAGACGGACAAACATTGATTGTAGACCCAATGCCAACTAATACAACCGGTACCCACTTCTCTCTACATTCAACTGAGATGTATAGCGGTTTGTTATGTGCAGAGCTTTCAGGCTGCAATTCCTTATTTGAGAAGGTCAAAGTAGGCGAAGCACCTCCTGGGAAAACAACTCTCACTAGTTGCTCTGGAGTTGTGTTGATAGGCAGTTTGGCCTTATCTATTGTTGATAGGACAGCTTACCGGTGTACTTGCGAAGCCATGAGCAACCCCCGGATCGATATGTCTGCTTGAATCTTCTTTAGCTGCTTCAGTACAGCTTCTTCTTCCAACTGCTTGTCTTTCTATTTTTCAACCTCCTTATCCTTTCCGGATGCTTCTAATTGGTCTAAGTGTGGGGGTTTAAAGTACCGCCCGCTTTTAGTCATATGATCCACTTCTTCAAAATACCAAGTGTCGTCTGGCAGGTCTCGGCCCCAACATCGTCAGTGTGGGCAAAATGCAAATCATTATCTTCCCACCATACTCCTCCAGCAACCGACAGGTAATTGTCCGATTTCGTTATAATTACTCTTATATCACAATCATCCCTTGCGGGGTGTTTGGCTTTTCCAGCTTCCCGACCATTCTCATCATTTTCCTGTTCAAACCGCTCCAGTGCGGCTTCTTGCTCTGTATCGACAGTACTAACAATGCTCAATTCCTGAGCCACTTAGTTCAGATCGGCATCTTCTGGCAGCTTGCGTTTTCTATCAGCTATTCTAACCTTTGCAGCGACTCCGCTTCCTGCTTTTCCAGCTTCAGTTCAAGTTTCTCATCTATATCAGGTTCATCACTGAGCCACCCCGAATTGTCCGTTGACCCATTCAGATTGAACCAGTTAATTTGTACATTTCCCGGATCTTGGTCATCGTAGAACTGCAGGTTGTCCAAGTCTTCTTCCAATTCTGCTAGATCATCTAGACCTTGGCTCAGGCCATCCTCTCGGACTACACTGACCTCTATTCCTGTTGGCAATTCTAGCTCTGGTTTGGCCTAATTGGTTGGCACAATGTAACAGCATGGGTTGTATTCCTCCTCAGATAAGTTCATGGAACCCTCAGGCATTGAACTAACATTCTCATTCTCCACCAAGGCTACCTCGCCTTCATCTACCACGGTCACCACCAAATGTTTAGATTGGGATGTGGACGCGTTCATCATGCACAAATCTATGTTTTCCAGGATGAACAGCGCCGGCTTAGGTAGGTGGGAAGGGGTGATGTATATACTAGGGTCGTAAGGGACGGCCAGTGTATAGATGATGTTTATTTGTCGAGGTGGAGGGACCTGGTTATGTGGTAGGATGGGGATTTGTAATGACATTAGGCTTTTGAGGGGGGCACAATCACCTTATTGTCAATGAGATCTTGAATCTCATGACGCAATCTGAAGCATAGATCAGTGTCGTGACCATGTTGCTGGTGAAAAGCGCAATATTTAGTCGAGTTGTGTTTTGGGAAAAGAGGATCGAGTAGGGGGCGAGGCTCTAGTGGCTTAAAGTGCCCCTTTTTGATAAGGACCCCTAAGGCTTTGGATAAGGACATGTATAGTGGGGTGAAGACCCTTTGGCCTTGGGGTTGGCGGCTCGAGGTTTGTGAGGTTGTATTGATTGTATCGGCAAAGGGGTTGGCAGTTTTAGGTGTGGTGGTGACTATACCCACTATGGAAGGCCTTGCAATTGCACTACCACTAGTAGTAGCATTGGAATTGCATGTGAAAGGCCTCTTGGGCTGCTCCTTTTCGTGGTCTATTAGATCCTGCTTCATTGCATCCTCTATTTGCACCCTATTTCGTGGAGGTCAGCAAAAACAGACAGATGTAAGACTATCATCTTCTGTAACAGTCTTGGTTGTAGGTTACGGACCACCATTCTGATCTGGTCCTTTTCAGCCGATCGGATGGTCATCATAGAGGCCTTGGCCCTCCAACGGGTCACAAAATCGGAGAAGCCCTCCTTTGATTCCTGGCAAGTCGCTTCGAGATCATGAGTAGTGACCTCGATTTGAGTATTATAGGAGTACTGTGTTATGAAGACCTCAGCCATTTCCTCTCAATTTCTCTTTATGAAGTCTTCAAGCTTAGCATACCAGATGGCCGCTATACCCGACAGGGTCCTACCAAAGAGGAATAACTTCTACGGTCTAGATAGGCCCATCAGCCGTAGAATGTCTAAAAATAGCCGGAGATGGACCATGGGGTCCGCAGAGCCATCGAAGCAGTCTATGTCCAGCATCTTAAATCTATCTGGCAATGTCATTGCCGAATCTGTATAACCATCCTCAATATCAGGGATTAAATTCATGCCCTGTGCCTACTTAAAGAACTTTTCCAGCTTGCTCACTTTCAGTGCAGTGGGGTCAACCTCGAATTCAAACAGCGCCTCTGTCTGGTAAACCGATGCCTTGGAGGTCTGAAGTGGGATGGGATCTGCCTGAATGCCCGTATTTTCCTGGACATTAATTATGTCCCCGGGTGCCGGAATTCCTATTGGAGGTGCATAGGATGCTAATGCTACTGCAGGTTGTGGCTGCTGTTGTTAAAGCCTTTCTATTACATCTGCTTAGCGGGCTACAACCTCGGCTTGGCAAGCTGTGGTCTCAGCTTGTCGGGCAGTATCTAGCTGCATGTTCTCAATAGTCTGCTGGAGTTAACGCAGCATATCTTCCATAGTGAATGAAGGATTTTGAGCCACCGGAACTGATGGATACTCTCTATCTGGAGTAGAAGTAGATGATTGAACTTCACTAAATGAAGGTAGCTGCGGAACTGGAGAATTATGCCTGACTCTCTTCCGTCTTATAACTAGTGGTAGTGAAGCAAACACTGGTTGTCCCCTGACTAGATCCCCAGATCGGTAAAGTCGTCTTACTCGGGTCCAGAGTGCTTAGGAGGTAACAGACTCGTCTAAAGCAATGGTGAAAGACTACCTTGCAAAAAGAAAATAAAGCAAAAGGAAACAAAATAAAAAACTGCACAACACCTTGGCTCAAACAAAAACAACACACAGTTGCAATCATAAGCTGAACAACTGTACTCAAACACTGATTTCTGCCCCAAAACTAATACCTAGACTTGCAACTAATACATACATTCCTGCAGAGTTTCACTCCAAAAGCACATAATAAGCAAGTGAAATCCAAAACACCCCTATGGTGGGGTAGGGTAACCCTGTCCTAATTACGTCAGGAGCTAGGGGTTCACTACGCAAACAAGTGGTTTAAAACAATTCTTGCATTCAGGTGAGCAACTTGTCATAGTTTGGAATAGTCTCTATGGCTTCCGATATGCAACTAGGTCAATTGGTCAAAAAGGACACCTCAGCAAGACTACCTAATATACCTCTCGCACCTAACACCGAGAAGTGAAAGGAGGATCAAACGGTACAGCGATAGTCCAGATCCAAGGGTTGTGTTCCCATCGTGGCAGAGCCCGCAACCGGTTAGCCTTTTGGCAAGCTTTTCCAAGCAAGCCTCTGGCAAATCGTTCAGGAATAGCAGACAGCAAACACTGTAACTAAGGTGCACCGATGCAAATGCAAATGCAAAGAAACACATAAGTGTACATAAAATAACACATCATAAGTTCGAATTAAGTTCTCTAAATCCCCAGCAGAGTCGCTAGAAACTGTGGACTCGCTTTTTTTCGCACCCCGCCTTTCGAAAAGGTTTGAAAAGAAGGCCTCATAGTTTGGATTCCCGTGGTTCAGAATCTAATCTCACTAGTGCAATGTGAAACTGATAAACATCAAAGAGTCTAAATCCGGCAAATCGTTTTGGAAAATCGATTTTAAATCAAATAATGCCAAAATTGGACTGCTTTGCTAGATACAGAGTCGCCACCTAAATATTTTATTTTTAAAGAAATTTAGGAAACCCTTACTTGTGCCGAAAGCCAAGTGTCCGTCATCACCAAAGTTGCCTCAGCTCGGGAACTTGGGTACGAGAGGGAAAGGTCATGAATTGAGCAACCCCGCTCGCCCGATCAAAGATCGGCCTCTACTAATCATGATATGAGTTTTTATAAACATTATATGTTCTTATTCCGGTTATTAAACTAGCTTTACTATGTGATGCACACAAGCAAGTATAGACTAGTCGCAAGGCTTGGAACAATTCGACTCATGTTTGTTTGCATAAATGGTTTGAATTTGCCACTATCAAGTGGGCTTGAAAAGATGTGGATTTGCCACCTCAAGTGGACTTAAAACATGATTTTGCCATGACAAAGTGGGCTTAAAACACGCATTTGTTGAATCGTTCTAATTCAAACAACAAAGCCTTCATCTACAAGCATTTATACAGTTGAGCATTTAAGCACATAACCTCATGGCAAGCATGCGAATGATGGCAATATGGCAATCACACTCATGCAAATATGCTAAAGCATAAAACTCACCGAGTACTCTAAGCCAAAACAAAAAAAAACTAGTTAGAAAGATGCATGATCCTAACTATACAAACATGCCTAATGCAACTCATGCAATAATGCAATTAATAGGCTCGGCTACTAATGTGGCATATGAATCGATTTGAACAACATGCGATTAAACACGTATCCAAAGAAGTATTGAAAGTGCAATGCAGTTTGAATGATGCGTCGAGCCTTGGTGCATGCAAGACAAATGAATGGATGCAAACATGCAAGCATAAGGTATGCTAATTGAAAATGTCCCTAATCTATCCATCGAAAGCGATTAAATAAAACGGAGAAAGATGTGGGGTTGGAAGACATACACACACGCATATACATTTATTACAACATTATGCCCTTGCGAAAGAAGGTCCAAATGAATAAGAGCTAACTAGCTAAACTAATTAAGCTAAGCTAAAATTATTACAACACAATATTTAACTAACTATTCTAAGCTAATTAAATATTACAAATCTAATTAATTACAACGCGAATTAACTAGCTAATCTAGTTGAATAATTACATCGTTTGCATGAATTAGCTACCTCTAATTAACTAAGCAAAGCAATTAAATGGCCTCAGGAAGTGAGGGATGCATGCATGCTCGATTTCTCCACCCGAAAAGCCACCGCCTTGCCATTGAATGCCTCTGTTTGCATACTTTGAACACCAACAATGCTGCTAACTCCCAGAATGCCTCTGCTCCACCTTACCAACATACTGTGCAAATTTCATTGATGGCCAATCGGCTACTGTTAGTGGCCGTCGGCCACTGCTGATGGCCGATCGGCCACTGCTACCCTGAACCTCCTTTTACTGCAACAAAGAGCAAACAGAGGCAAAGCAGTGTATTCTCAATGAGTGTTTGTACTATTACCCTCCTTATCATCAAACAAGCTCAAAAGAGTGTAACTCTTGGCTCTCAAACCACCAATTAAGCAATTTCCATGCATAATGGCCAAAGAACCAAGTTTGTACAAGTTTGATGAGTGCAAAACAAGACTCAAAAAGACCACCCCCTATCATGCATGATCAAGGGTGATGGCAACCAAGGAAAGTGGCACATTTCATCACTTTTGAGTATGAAATGTGCCATTTTTCTCGTGTTCAAATTAACGTCCGATTCAAACATATGCAATGTAACACAAAAGATGCTTATCTTGCCTCTTTTACTTGTTCATTTTGTTTACCTATTTTACATTACCGATTCATTCTTTAATCGATTAAGTCCATTGGTGAGTGTCTCTAATGGAAAGAAGTGCCCACCAAGGGGTGATTTAAGGCATGAGAGAGATCATGCCATTGGTAATGAACCCTCAAAGAGGATTAAACCATTAAGCATAACCTCAATGTTAAGTTTAAAGGATCCCAAGTTTGAAACAACTCTCAAAAGCAAAGAAAAGAGTGAAGCAAAGAGGGAGGTTGTAGAGATTTCAAGTGCTGAAATGGAGTGCAAAACAACACTAAAACATGCCATTAACTCAAAACGATGGTGATCAAAACATAACTCCAGGCTAATGAAGGAATATAACACTACAACTATAAAGTAAAAGCCTCAACTAACTAACCAGCCCAAAACAGAGCCAAAACAGGTTATTTCAGAGGAAAAAACATGCTGGACTAGAACTAAGTTAAGCTAGAAAAACATGCTAACTTATGAAGCTAACTAGGCATGCAAACAAGACACAAGGAGGGAAGGCTAACCCCTCCAATTTTGGACTTCAAAAGTTGATTTTTACCACTGAAAAACCTCTGAGATTTAGTGGTTAAATGGCCCAAAAAATTTGTTTTGAAAGTGGTGAATAATAGTGCAAAAAACTTAACAAGCTAAGAAACAAGAAGGGTGTACCACCCCTAACTCAAAATAGCCTCAAACCACCATTTTTAATTCACAAAAATAGAGGTTTTTACAGTTGAAAACTAGGTTAAAAACAATTTAAAAGGATGGCAAAATAAGTATACAAAACAAGTCCAAGCAAGTTAAGTTATATACCTTTGAAGCCAAGCACAAAATAGCGATAAATTCAAGCTCAAACCTTCTTCTAGAGCTCAAATTAGGTCCTAAGCAATCTCAGCCCAAAGGTAAGAGTATTTGGTTAAGGGTTGATATGCAAAAGTTAAGGACTTGTATGCAAATGTATGCAAAATAATAAAAGAGAAAATTCTAGAGAGAGAGATTTTTGTTCTCAAAATGCTAACCCTCAAAAATGGGGGAGGAACCCCTTTATATATAGAAAAACAAATCTTGAGCTTGTGAACATCTCACCATACATAAGTATGAAGATGCAGCTCAATGAACAACAGCTGGCACAACTAGCAACAAATATCTGGAAAAAGAGACCAATGGCCATCGGCCACCACTAGTAGCCGACAAGAGCAAGCCATGGCCGACAGTCTAGGGTGCTGGCCGACAGGTCACCCACTCTTCTAGACTAAAGGCAACAAGCTCTAGGCCCAAAAACAAGCACAAAACAGATAAGGTTTAGAGGCTCAAAGACAAGGCATTCCGCCAAGGACTTCGGGCGCCCAAAACGAACACAAATAAGGACAATCATCGAGTGCACAAATGATGACGTCCAAGTCTTGAGGACGGTAAAAAATGGGGTGTCTACAGATACAACGGTCAAAAATCAGTTACGGCAAAAACACTCTCTGTCTAGTTTAGCGAACAAAAATCGTAGCAGCACTTTCTCACTATAGGAACTTTCTGACAAACTGACTTGTAAAATGGAAGCAAAAATTTCTATGTTGAGACTAGACAGGGAGGTCTCAATTTATACATGTATAAGGGAGAGAGGATGAGCCTTTAGCCTTTATGGTTGGTCACTAATGCACCATTAACCTGCCTTTATAGCTAGAGTTACAAACAAATTATACACACCAATCCCACTACATCTTTTATGAAGCTAACTTCAAGAGGCAATTTCTCATTCAATTTTCAATAGTTTTTTATCATTTTTTTTGTGGTGTAAAGATCTCATTGCAAAGTATCTAGACCCACTTGGACTCAATAGATGGTTGGGGCCCACTTTAATATTTAATTAAAATCACCAAAAATTCATTTTTTCCAACACATTTCACTACCAAACACGTTGTGGGTGGGATCCACAGTCATGATAGTCCAATCCAACCACTCAAGCAGTGAAACAAATATGAGCTAAAGGAACTAGCAATCCCCCTTTTTGATTGGACCAATATAGAAGGAAAACATATGGAATTAGAAATCTAGTGATAGGATTAATAGATTAAAATATTAAATAAAATGGATTAAAATATTTTTAATATTATTTTTTTATACCGAAAAGGATGGAAGCAAAGATGAAGAAGTTGACAGAAGATTGTCAGAATAATAACATGCACACAAAATATACTGAAAATAAATTTTAATCGAAAGTAACTTACAATTATTTAATCGAAGTAACACTGGGTTGCCTCCAAATACATTTTAAACAAAAATAATTTGACTAGTTAACTAGGTGTTGGTTCTCACTCAGACAGTTTTGAACCACTTCCTACAAATGAATTAACCATTACAATTTATAGAAAGAAAATTAAGTATGCAGCATGTGACTTGGGTTGATCAGGAGAGCAGCTGGTAGCACATGGGCAAAAGCAGGCTGTCAGATGCTTTCGGTTGATTGACTGAAAGTTGATGTAGCTTTTAGCAGATTGATTGAGTGATGAACAGTAAAAGTGAACAGTAATTGTTTACTATTCATTACTTTCGGTGGAAACATGTTAGTAGGGAATCAATATAAATACAAATTGGCAGCTTTTCTCAAAAGAGTATTGATTGAAGCTAATTTATATCTATATGGAATCCAATGCAGAGCTGACTAGGTATATGGGTCCTGAGCATCTTGAAACTTGGGTCCATATGGATTTTGTTGACTAGTTAATCTTTCAGAAGAATTTGAACTGTCTGAACTTTCTTCTGAACTGTTGTTATCCGAATCTGATTGGGCTTTGGCCTGATCAACCAGTAGACGAGCCATTTTGAGCAACTCATCTCTGGAGGATTTGTACTTAACCTTGGGTTGAGCAGGAGCTGGAGACTGAGCCTTGGATTTTGCTTTATCCTTGGAAATGGGTTTATCAGATAATTTGGGCTGAACAGTGCTGAGCTTTGCTGTCTTGGATTTATTCTTTGATTTGGGTGACTTGGGCTTGGAAGAACCTGAAGTTGGGCTTCCAAAGTTGACTGTAGGAAGTTGGCGTCCTTGGGTTAATTGAGCAGTTGGGATCTGCTGAGCTTTAACCATGGCAGGTGTAGGAGCATGAATGTTAATCGAGAACTTAGTTTGAACAAGTTCAACAATACGGGGAATTTTGTAATTATTCCACCAAGGGATTTAAATGGCACTATGGCATTTCTGATGATGTTGTTCAAAGGATACATTGGGTTAAATGGTGGGATAATTACAAAATTCCCCGTAATGGTTAATTCATTTGTAGGCAGTGGTTCAAAACTGTTTGAGTGAGAACTAACACCTAGTCAACTAGTCAAATTATTTTTGTTTAAAATGTATTTGGAAGCAACCCAGTGTTACTTCGATTAAACAATTGTAAGTTACTTTCGATTAAAATTTATTTTTAGTATATTTTGTGTGCATGTTATTATTTTGACAATCTTCTGTCAACTTCTTCATCTCTGCTTCCATCTTTTTTTTTTAAAAAAAAAAAAATTTATTTGTGAAAGAAATATTTAAATTTTTTAACAAATACTAAAAATATAATTTTTTTTTTTATATTTAGAACAATTTTAAATGATTTTTATACAAAATTTATATTTTTTTAAGTGTCTTTAAACTAAATAGATTTCGAGCTTGTTCAGAAAGAACATTGGGGCTAAAATAGTCATACAAGATAAAATAGGCTATTTTAGTCAAATATGACAAAATGTCATATTCAATTTATAATCATTTCATTTTTTTCTCACAAAAGTCAAAAAAGTCAAAAAATATATCCTAAACGAGACTTTTTAACCTCAAATTAAAATAATCAAAAAATTGACCCACATCTCAAACGAAGACTTAGAAAGTATAAAAATATAATTATTATAATATTAAAAAATTACGAAAAATTAAATCAAACAAACGAGGGGTGTTTATGTGTTAAGAAATCATAGGAGACTTTTGGCAAGCTCCGTTTGGGAAGAACTAGATTGAGTTTTTTTGGCTATTTTAGTCATAAAAGACAAAATAAACTATTTTAGCTACAAAAAATAAAATATCACATTAAACTCATAATTATTACACTCTTCTATCACAAAAAATACAAAAAAAGTCAAAAAACTAAAAAATCCTTCCCAAATCAAGTTTTTTTAATTCAGGCTAAAATAACTAAAAAAAATTAAAAAGTCAATCCACTTTCTAAATCAAGATTTTTTTGATTTTTTAATTTTTTTTTTAATCAAAAAAGTCAACCCTTTTGTAAAAAAATTAAAAAATTAAAAACACTACCCAATAATTAAACGCACCATATCAAGTGAGAGAATAAAAACAAATAAAAAGTCAGACCAGACAAAGGATAATGATACCTAGGAAAATATTACCCCAAATAAATTATCATTAAATCTTTCATATGGTCTGAGACGCACGCAAAACTCATGTTAAACAAAACTCCAATGATCCACCGAGCGTTGGTGGTGCAGGGGCGAAGGCATTACTTTTTGGCAATTATGAGTTAAGTTTGATTTTTAGGGATGCGAAAGATTTTGAATTTTTTAAGAATTTTTTTCAGAAATTTTAGATTGTATTCGAAATTTGACCGTGATTGAAATAGTTGATCAGCTTTACTTAGGGTTGGTTTGGCATGTACTAAAAAAGTGTACTTTTTGACTTATTAGTGGGTTTGGGTTGGATTTGGGTTGGGTTTGATTTGATGTGTTAGAGAGGTGATGTGATTTAAATAGGATGATGTGACTTAAATAAGATAGTGACTTTTTAACTTTTTGACTTATTTAGATGATGCCAAACCAAGCCTTAGGCTAAGTTTGGGAAGTTTAGAATAAGTGCACTTTTTGATTTTTTTTGTATTATGTATAGAAAAAGTAGAGAGGACATGTTGATTGATGTGACCTAAAAAAGATAAGAAGATGAAATAAGTGCACTTATATTGGGATGCTAAATTTGGCCTTATACTTCGGTGGTGAATTCTTTTTTATAGATTAAATTAAGGTCAAGTTTGGCTAAATTGAAAATGTGCATTTATTTCATCTTTTTATCTTTTTTAGGTCACATCAATCAACATCTCCTTTCTACCTTTTTTACACATAATATAAAAAAAGCCAAAAAATACACTTATTTAGTCTTTCCAAACTTCAAACTGAGCATTGACTATCTCGAAACCTGAACTTATGGATATAGTGACGACGCGCTTTTTTTATTTATTTATTATTTTTTCTTTTTTTTGATGATCATCAATTGATCTTCCCTATGTACCACCCCACATCACCTTTCTCTTCTCCCTCACGATTCTTACTTACAGCCGAAGCAAATCAAAGTCCACTCTCTCTCTCTCTCTCTCTCTCTCTGTGTCTCTCTCTCTCTCTCTCTCTCTCTCTCTCCCTCTCTTCGACGATCAATCCAAATGCTTGAGAGAAATAGCGCTTCACACGAAAAGAATTGACCTACTACTACCAGTGAAGCATTAAGCAATCATATTCATATTCATGGGCGGCGACCTAGCCTCCTCTCTCATCTCCTCTTCCGGTACTCTCTCTCTCTCTCTCTCTCTCTCTCTCTCTCTCTCTATCTATAGATATATATAGTGAATTCGAAATTTGAACTTGCAGAAGAGGAATCGTTGCTGGAGCAAGAGTTTCCAGAACTATCACTTGGATTACCCCCTGTTCTCGGGTACTACTACTACATGATTTTTTTTTTTTCTCTAATTTTTGAAGGCGTGATGTTTACAGCTGCATTGTGTTTCGATGAATCAGGGACGATAGTCTGAGCGCCAATGTGGAGGATAGTGGTGAGAACGGGGTGGTGTTTGGGGAATTTGATGACGTGGGTCGTCGAATTTCTTCAACTTCTTTGGATTTCAAGGCCGATCAAAGGAGGAGACGCAGTGTTTACAGGGATGTTTTGGACAGTTACGATGAATCGTGGCCTCGGGACTTGATTTTGGAGAATTTGTACGAGGCCAAAAGTAAAATTCTGAGGTATCTTTACTAATTAGCTCATATGGGTTTAGGGTTTATGCTTTGTTTGTTGTCTTATCAATCTATTGTTTTGCTTGAAGAATTGCTGCTGTATTTGAGTTGTGTCATGGAGGAAGCTTTGATTGAACTATAGATTATTATACTATCGTTGTGGATTCTGTATCTGATCTTGTGAATAAGAAACCCTTGGTCTTCTTCAGATAGTCATGTGTGGTGTGTGGTGTGAGTTTAATTCCAGCTACAAGGCGTTTCTTTTTTTCTTTTCATATATTATTGTAAACTAAAGAAGTAATTGGAGTTTTGAGAACCAAAAATTAGCCAGGATAAATATTGCAAACTAAAGAAGTAATTGGAGTTTTGAGAACCAAAAATTAGCCAGGATAAATATTGCTGTTGCTATGGAACTGAAGTTAATAATTCATGTGGATAGATACTAGTTTCATGAATGTTACGACCTTGCTTTGATGTCATTTGATGAATTGGAACTACTAAATTGATGATTGTTGTTGTAACTATCCTAAACTAGACTAGGTAGTTTCTTTGGACCGGTGTAGTAATAAAACTGATAGCTTGTGGACGGTTGATGTTTCTAATAGAGTCCATGTTTTTTTGATTGCCTTCAATTTAAGAAGATTGTATACTCTTCAATTCAACTACTTCACCTGAAATGATGCGGTTGTGTACTCTTGACAGCTATATCCCTGGAGCATGGATTGAGAAGGTGGGTGGCATGAAGTTGAGTGACTATGATGTCCCAAATACAACCTCACTCTTATTGATTGGTCCAAAAGGATCTGGAAAAAGCAGTCTTGTCAACAGAATTTCAAGGGTGTTTGAAGATGACCAGTTTGCATCAGACAGGGCCCAAGTTTCATGTAGCCGTTATTGTGTTTGTTGTTCATTCTAATTTGTGAATCATGTCCAATGCTGTCCATTTTACTTTATTAAAGTTTATTTCACTGCTAAGTTGTTCATTTTACTTTATAAAAGTTTCATCGAGCTTACTTGTTCCAGATAATTCATCTGTTGGAGATGGGACCTACTTTCTCCAGGAGTATATGATTCCAAGAGGTTCAACTTCTTTCTGTTTATTTGACACTCGCTGTTTGTCTGATGATTCATCAAAAAACATGGAAATGCTGAAGCATTGGATGACAAAAGGTGTTCGTCATGGAGAACTGGTTGTCAGGTTATAATTACTTGACAAAGTTTTTATTTTGGCATTTATAATCTTGCCTATTTTGAATCTTGTTGCTTCTCTACTTTACTTCAGGGACTCTGACAGTTCAACTTTAAAGACCAGAATGATGTGCAAAGCTCGTCAGAGTGGTTACTACTCTAGTGAGATCAGGATGGTTAATTTTGTTGTATTTGTTGTTAATGGGCTTTCAGTTCTGAAATCCTTGGACTCTGATGATGAAGCAGAGAAAAACTATACTCAATTAATTGCCACAACATTCAACTGCCCTTTCTTGTCATTCAAAGGTACTAAGGCATCCATAATTTTTGTTTTAAATAATTTAACACAGACTTCATTAATCTTTTCAATATTGCTCATCTTATGTGTTTTTTCATAAGTGGAATAGTATTTTATTCGAGGAAGGAATATGCAAAATGAAGTAGAATTCAACACAATGCAATGAGACTTCTTGGTTCCGGGTATAATGTTTAATTTTTGGTAAAATTTGTAAAACCTTGAATTGCATTTCAAACTGTTCACTGAATACAATTGTATTGCAACCTTGCCTGTCAGCCTACGTAAGATTAAAAGATGGCCATGATCTCACCTTTAATTCATGTTGGATACTAAAACACTGCTTGGATGAAATTAACACCTGGACAAACACTGTTACATGGTTTGAAGCTAAATATGCTACGTGGACCTCCTCAACCAAAGCCAAGTGATCTGAAGATGGAAACCAGACTGGCCATAAGATGATTGATACTCTCTGCCGATGAAAAAAAAAAAAAAAGGAGATAAAAAGGAAAAAGGAAAAAAAGATAAAAATTACTTGGCATAACTCTGTTTTTCCTATTTTACCATTTTGGCGTTGACGAGGGAGGGGGCATGGTTGTTAATTATACTTAATTCCACTGTATTTTTGTATTTCCTTTTCATAGATGACAAGCCTGTACTTGTTGTCACACATGGAGATTTACTTTCAATTCCTGAGCGTGCTCGGGTTCGCGTGCATTTGGGAGAGCTGCTGGGTATTCCTCCAACTACACAAATTTTTGACATCCCAGGTGACCCTTCAAAAATTTTAACTCTTTCCTCTGCTGTCAAATTTGGTTTTAGATGTACTACCTACCACCTTCAAGTGATTAATCATAATTCCTTGTGCTTGCAGAAAACCGTGATCTAACAACCAAGTTGGTGATAGTAGACATGCTACGTTATTCGCTAGAGCATGCCGATAGAAATCTTCCTAGAAAGAAATGGTTTTTGGGCAAGGTTTGGTCTTTCTTGCAAGATTTACCTTCCGTGATACTTTTCTTTTTTGGGTTACTTCTGTATGTTTCTTTTTCCCGATTCTACTTTTTAGAATTGAGCTTTTAAAACTATATCATGGTCGTTACTTTAGGTATGAATGAAATTTGGCACTTTTTCATCTGCCAGAGATATCATGGTTGTGTGATTCCTGCTATTATGACAAAATCATCTTTGGTTACATGCTTTCTTCTTTGAAGTAAACGAGTTAACTCCCTTTGGCAACCAACCCTCCTGAATATTGTCGTAATTGATTGTTATTGTGATTGGTTGTCAAACTGTTTATAATATTCCAAAAATAGTACACATAATATCAATATAACAGCATATGATCAATACATGCAGTTCATATTATTTTTCCCTCTCTGCTCCACTTTTAAATCTTCAGTTAGCCAATCCCTGATTGTTGCAGTATATATGATTTAGTGTTTGTTTTGTTTTTTCTGAAATAAGGTGATTTCAACAATTCTTGTATTATATTATTTGCCTGGTAACTCACATATTGAAAATTTTGATTATGCCAAGGAATTAGTTCATAATGAAATAGATTTTGTAAGAGGGAGTCAATCTGGTTTCTCTTCAGGAGCACATTACTGGATAAGCGTAACACCTGAATAAACCAGTCTAGCATGATGCCCAAGAAATCCTAGGTTCTGTCTATAGGTGTCATAGGAAATTGGAGAAGTCTTAGGTGTAGACGTTAAAGCTAGCAAATCCTCCAGGTTGGTAATGACGAGGAAGATCTAGTCATAGTCATTCAGTGTGTATGTGAAATGGTAGACCAGAATACTCCATTGGTTGCTATTTACTTTAATGGATTTGCACGCGTGTGAAACTCTCCACAAAAGCAAGTAATGTATATTGAAGAGTGTACAGTTGTCTCACACAAGCTTTATTTCACTTGAATGGTCACATGCTCATTGATGTGGAGTTCGATGTGGCACAAAGTTATAGGCTTATAGCACTAGCTGGCGCAGTGGCCTTCCTGAGAATATGGAAGAATTTATTTTATTCATTTGTCTAAGCCACGTATTTAATTGCATGCTCTGTGTCCAATTTACAATTTTTCTTACAAATCCAGTGATGACAAAATGACTGGTTTTGTTTAAATGTGTTGTTCAGGGCTGAACATTCTTGAAACACTTTATAAATATCACACAAATATGTACATAAATAAATTTTCATGTTTGTTTAAGTGATGCATTATTGGTGGATCAACTATAAATACACAGCAGGAGACTTGGCCAATGAAGCTTCCATGATTGCAATTAACTGACATTTCATGTGGCATAATTATTTCCATTGGCATGTGTGCTGACTATAATAGTTACATTCAGGTTTGTACAGTATATCTACGAGCGTGTCTATTCATGTTAATTATCCTGGGGATTGCCATCATGACAGCCCATATTCGTGGTACCGGTACCCATCATGCCCAGATGCATCGTGCCCCTCCGGCCCATCATGCCAATGCACATCATGGCCCTCCGCCCCTGCAGGCCCAGACGCATCGGTCTCCTCCGCCCCAGAAGGCCCAGACGCATCGGTTCCCTCCGCCCCAGAAGGCCCAGACGCATTGTGCTCCTCCGCCCCAGCAGGCCAAGAAGCACCGTGCCCCTCCACCGAGTACTACTATGGATTGGCGTGCAATCCGCCACCTGTGGCTGGGATCAGAGTATGATTAACTTGTGTGTCTATTAATGTTCATAAAATAAAAAACACATCTCACGGATGAATGTGTATATGTTTGGAAGCGTGTATGTTTGTGATCTGTGCATACGTTCTTGAAATCAGGAATACTTTCATTTCACTCTTGTATTATTATGTCGCGCTTATTTCTTTTTTTTGTTCTTTTTCTTGTCAGTACTGTTTAATTGGTATTACTTGGTATGCCATAATTGTAAATTTGTGCTGCATGAGATCATTTCTATAGGTAGATAAGACGGAAATAATGGGAAGCATAAAGTGAGACTGTTAATTGTTTGTCATATTTGCAGTGCTTGTGTTACGTTTGGGTAGTCAAGCAAGTAAATGAGTTATTTATTTATTTTTCTAAGAAATGCGTATTCACCGTGTTATTAACAGTTGCTTTTTTTATATAATATTTTGGAAACAAAAATCATGGAAAGTTTAGGAGTCTCGTTTGTTAATGTTCTTATTTTTTGTTTTTTATTTTTTTTGTTCGTTTTTATTTTATTTTATTTTTTTAGAAAATTGAAAACTAAAGCTTGTTTAAAAAATAATCCTCGTTTGTTAAAAATGAAATTGATTTCAAAAATTTTTAAGAACACAAAAAAGTTGTTTTCATTTGTTTTTGAAACAAGTTTTCATTTTCTTTCCTCACTCCACCTTTGTCCTCTATGGACCACCACCACCAGCATCTTCTACTACTGGTGGGTGACAAACTCCGGCCAACCTCCGGCGACTTTTGTGTGGGTGGACAGTTCTTATCGTAATCTTCAGTCACCTTTTGACGTCTTTTTAGCCATCTTGTGTACTCTGACGACATTCAATCACCAACTAGTCACCACATCTGTCCCCTCTCCATCAACCACCAAATCAGGTAACTCATCAAATATATTTCTTTATTTTTATTTTTATTTGTTTTCAAAATATTTTTGTGCACCAAACAATTTTTTTTTTTTTTTTTTTTTTTTTTTTTTTTTTTTTTTTCTGTAAACTAAAAATGTTATCAAACATGGCATTAGAAACACATTTATTGTTTTCATTTTTGTGCGAAAATTATTTCAAAATTTTTTGTTTGCTAAAAAATGTGTTCTGAGAAAATGTGTATATATATGCTTCCACAAACAGTCTACATAAACTCCAACCTCCCCGTCAAATCTTCAGTTGAGAAAGCTTAATAATCCTCGTCCACTGCTAGTAACAGTAAGCATGAACAAAGACAGATTTGATTTGACCTTGAGTGATATTAGAGACATGAATGCAGTTGTCAAGCAAAAGAAGTAGAATCACAACTCTTTTCTTTTCCAGATCTAAATGTCTCGGTCTTCAGAGATTTAAATGTCTCGGTCTTCAGAGATGCCAACAACATGGGGGTGCATTTGTAAACTATGAATGTCTATCAATATTATGTGGGTCAAACACTCATACAAAATGCATTAAAAATGGAAACTTTTTTCCTGATTTAACTAAAGATTGCAAAAACTCATTGACCTAACGAAGGACATCAAAGTATGGAGTCGCTCCCAAAAAGAATCAGCTTTAATATGAATGGAGAGGATATTCTTATCCTAAATCAATTGGATTACTAGACATTTGAAATCGAAAGACTTCGAGCTGTAAACAAACACGGTGCCCATGCCATGACAATAATGAAACTCTGATAAAAGCAGAATAATAAAACCAATCCCATGTAATCAAGTGATAATTAGCAAGGCAAAACATATAAGGAAAACTTTTTGTTGGCAAAAGAGGGCCTTCTCTTTATGCTACAGATGGTTAAGTAGGGGTCGAGAAAAATGAAAAACAAATAAAATCAAATACCTTGACTATCTCACATAGCATGGTGTAGTAAAAAAATCACCGTCGCCAAATTTGTTGGCAAAAGTGGAGCTTCTTTGTGCTAAAGACGTCAAGTGGTGGTCAAATAAAAACAAAAATTAAAACCCTCAACCATTTTACCGTTTCAGACTCAATTGGTAGTCCTGCACCACCAAACAACAAACAAAACTCTGAGCAAAACCCACATTTCTCCAAATCATCATGAGACCTGCTTCTGAATTGTCCTTCTTGTGCCTGTGCCAAAAGACAGCCAAAGAGCCGAAGAAAGGCATTGCAAAAAAGAAGGGCGATTTTGTCAGGAAAAACAAATACATTAGTGGTCTTTGGATTAAAATTAGCCTCCAGTTGTAGTAGAGTTTGGGATGCTCTGAAAAAATTTTGCCCTTGCAGCAGGGTCAGTTGAAAAGCGACCCAAGACAGCAACTGTAGCTGTGTTACTTCCAAACTTCTCAATTCCTCTAGAGATCATACAAGTGTGGTTAGCCTCTACCACCACCATTACATCTCCACCAAGCAGCAATGAAGCTGTCTCAGCTATTTGTCTGGTGAGCCTTTCCTGTACTTGGAGCTTGAAACCATGGAAATGCACTATTGACTGCAAAAAAGACTTCCGAATGGGGTCGATTGCTTCAGTACAGATGCATCCTATATGCACGACACCATGAAAGGGAAGTAGATGATGTTCACATTGAGACCAGAATGACAAATTTAGCTCGGAATGGATGTGTTCATCGCAGTGACTGACATTCCCGTTGGATATAAGAGCATCCATTCGATCAAAAACAAACCCGTTCAACTTCATTTCCAAATTGGAATTTTTAAAATTCATCAGCCACTTCACAAAACGAGTAGGAGTTCCTAGGAGCTCGTTCCTTGATGGATCTTCACCCAAAGACTGAAGAATTGAAGCTACTGCCAGAGTCATTCCTGAATTGGAGGATCCCACCTTAGGGATAGCCTGAGATGGGCACCAACATTTGTCAGCAGCGTCTCTGGGATGGGTTTTCTCAACATCAATGCCTCTGAATTTTAAAAGACTCAGAAAATCACCCCAAATATCTGCTTTCTCGTTTTCAAAGACTCCTGAACCTGAAGTAACCAGCACCTTTACCCATCCTTGGTGATTTAGGTCAAGAAAAGCTGATTCAAAATTTGGGAAGTGAATGTGTAAACACTGGAGAACGACAGCAACACCTGTTGGCTTGATTCCTAGCTGCAGAGCCGAACACACTTCATCTGCTAGACGCTGTGGTTCTTGTAGCCGTTTTGCAAAGACATCAGCCACCCGAGAGAGCTTACTTAGGCCTACAACACGCTGCCCAGATGGTACATACCCAACATGGCACTTAACCTGGAATGGAAGCAAGCAAGACTCACAGTATGAGAAGAGATCAAGATCTCTAACTACAACAAGCCCACCCACCCCTCCAGCATGACCAATTCCACTTTCCAGTCCAGCTTCGGGGAATAAAGCACCTTGGACAATATCTTTCACCTTTTGTCGGTAACCTGAAAAAGTAGCAAAGGGTATTTTCAATCACTGAACTAGCTGATAGCTCCAAAATTTGCAAGCTTCAAACAGAAAAATGGTAAATGTGGAGATTATGCTAACAGCCTACATGGACAAGGCATTAAAAAAATAGAAAGTATAATCACCTAAAATTGTGTCATGCTGTTATATTGATCTTCTCTCTAACGTTGTGTTTGGTTGGGAGATTTGGGAAGGGATTTAGAGAGGGGAAAAGAAAAGATGTGTGAAACTAGGTATATTTTATTTACATTTCACTTACTTTTTCCTTTTCCTTTTCCATTTCCAAATCCCTTCCCAAATTCTCCAACCAAACACCACGTAAAACAAAGAAATAGAACACATAAACTCTCTTCACGTTACAAATTTTCTGAGTTCAGTAGTCTTGTCCCCTTTACATATTAAAGAAGAAAAGTGTCGATTTAAAATATTTCCACAGGCAAAGCTGTGGATGCTTCTCTGGAAGGCAGATACATATTGCCAAACTATTCACTTCACAATAATTAGATGAAAATTAAAATAGTCTATTTAACACCATGGGTTTAATTGCGAACATGGCCACATGACTAAATTATGAGTTTGTACAAGTTTTTAATCCACTTTATGAGGCCCAGTGTTCATTGTGAGCACCGTCCAGGTAACGGGAACACTTCGCAACACCACTCAACTTCACTGAGAACTAAATTGAAGGGAATTCCTAGGGCCCTGTAACAACAATGAAATATGTTTGCTCAACCATTGGTTCATAGTATTGTCAAACAGGCTCATATAGGAGACACAAAAGACAGAATCATGATTTTGATGGTATGCATGTGTATGATCCAGTCAAACTCAAAAAACTGATGCTGAAGCTAAAACATTCAAGAACTTTCATAATGAATTACAAATACATGCACGCAAACCGGCATGCACATTTAAGTAATCGAGCAAAACAATCACAAATCAAGAAACCATAAAACATAAGTATTCGTCGAAAGTTTGAATTGTTTTGATATTAAGATTTTGATAATCTCTGATTGCATAAAGCTTACCAGTTACCAACAACTAATCTTCTGCAACAAGCATTTTGGTAAGCTATAAAACACGTATACAACAATTAATCCAGTACATAGAAAGATTAGCATATAAAGCCATTAGATCCGAGAAAAATTAATCTATGCCATAACAATAATCAAATGATTCAAAAGGACAAAGAGGGACACACCTCTGGTTCCTTCTCGAAGGGCCTTGGCAACGCGAAAAGGGGTCTTTCGGAGACCTTCTCGATTGACATCTTCACCCAAACCTTGCAAGAGAACTTTTACAGCATCCTCAATGGCCAAGGTCTCTGGCTCTTGCTCAAATCCCAGCTCAATGCAACCCCCTAGGTGGTTCACTCCATTCTCTAGCTCCACATTGAAGTGCCCCTCATTCAAAGCGCCCATTGACAGACCAAAAACGATACAAAATCCAACACACACACACCCCGACCCAAAAACCACAAATCAGAGATTCACAACAACAAATCAACCGAATCGAGTTGAATCAAAATCAAATCTTTTTAAAGAAGTCTAAAAACCAAAAATCCAATTAGGAATCAGACAAAACATTAGAAATCTAAAAGACCCAGATGCAGAATGATATGAAAGACACAAATGAAGGGTCTCAGAAGAATAAAGAGCAGATATTGAGATATGGATGAACAGAGGAAGGGCAGAGAGAATATTATAGTTGGGGGATGGGGTTGAATTGAATTGTGTGGAGGCTTTCTTTTCTTTCTTTCTTTTACGTTTGAGGGACCCAACAAATTTGGTAGCAAAGAAAGAATTTTTGCGTATGGCTTTTTGTAAGGGAGTGGTGGGGAAGATCTGGGTCGTTTCCCACAATGAATTTTTGGATCTTTTTGAAGTGCTTTTACGTTAACAAACGTTGATGGTGATCGAGGGCATGTTGGTCAAAAGAGAGAGAGTGGGTGGAGGAAGGAAGGAGGGGGGTTGGTGGTGGTGGTGGTGGCCGCCGTGAGAGACGATCTGATCTGACTTTTTAAGAAATCATGAGTTGGTTAGTTGGATGGGAATGGGATGGACCACGATGCCTCTCTATATAAAAATGGGTTAGGAGATCGAAGGGTACTTGCCACCAACCCAACACCACCATGACTTCGGAGACTTCAAAACACACACCCACCCCCAAAAAACATTAAAAATAAAAAATAAAAATTATGGAGGTCTAAGGAAAGTCATTGTGGAATTATTTAAATATAATAATATTGAGATTGATAAATAAAATTAAAAAAAAAAAATTGGTTATAATTGGATGTGTGAACAGGTTATTTTAATAATTTTATAATTTTTTATAAAATAATGTGTAAAAAATATAGAAAGTGATATAACAATTTATAATGATTTTTTAACTTTTTGACTAATATTTCAAATTATCAAATGAGGCTAAATTATGCATTAATTTATTATGAATTTAATTCTCTTACTATGTGATTGTAAATAAATTGTAGAATTTAAATTATTAATCAATAGTACTTTTCTTAATTATATTTTAAATTTTTTTTAAGATCCCTCATATTAAAATTTTATAATATAAAGGATATTAAATATTTTTTTAGTAGTTGGGGTCTCTCAAATTTTTACAGAGAAATTTCGAAGCATAGCAATTTCAATCCAGAAAAATTTTGAAACACAGAAAATTTTGTGAAATTTCTCTAATTTAAAATTTCTCTAGTTTGAAAATTATCTGATTTGCTCACAAATTTCTCTGTGTTTTAATTAATTTTATCTGATTTGCTCACAATTTTCTCTATGTTTTGAAGAAATCAGAGAAAATCAAACTACTCACAAACCAATTTTTCTATAATTTTTATAAGAAAACACCATGCTAAGTTCATCAAAGAACTTAAAATACAAAATCTAATTATAATTTAAAAAATAGCAAACACTACACATTTCAAAAGATTAAAAATAAAATTCAAAGTTATAAATTTAGTGAAAATCAAACAAGTAACATAAATTAGTGAGAATTTAATGTGAGCAAGAAAAATTCAAATGCCAAAGACAATTTCGAGAGAAAATCAAAGAGACAACTAGTTAGAGAAAATCAAGCAAGGCACAGAGAGAAAAAGAATCCAATGTGTTTAAAAAAATTAATCTAAAAGGGATATCGTAGTGCTAGAGACAATTCATCTCAAAAAAAAAAAAAATTACACCCAAAGAGACAGCTAATCAGTGAAAATTAAATGAGTAACCTAAATTTTAGTGAGAGTTTAATGTTTTTAGGGAAAATTCAAATGCCAGAGAAAATTCAGCTCAAGGAATAACTAAACAGTGAAAATCAAACAAATTGCATGAATTAGGGATTGTTTTGGATGATCTAAATAAGTGCACTTTTTAACTTTTTATGAAATATGAGTTGGGTATGGATTGGGTTTAAAGTGATGTGATAGAGAGGTAATGTAACTTAAATAAGATGATGTGACTTAAATAAGATAGTGACTTTTTAGCTTTTTAACTTTCTTAGATTATAACAAACAAGACTTTAGTAGGAGTTTAATGTGGTTAGGGAAAATTAAAATGCCAAACAAAATTGGAAAAAAAAAAAAAAAACAAAGAGACAACTAGTTATAGAAAATCAAGTAAGGCCATAGAGTAAAGTGAACCCAATGTATTTAGAGAAAATTGTGATGCTAGAGAAAATCTATCTGAAGGGAAAAATTACACACAATGAGGCAACTAACTAGTGAAAATCAAACAAACAACATAATTTGATGGGTAAGGAAATTCAGATGCCAAAGAAAATCAATCAAGACACATAAGTTAATGTGATTGTAATTGTGGTCAGAGAAAATTCGGATTCTAGAGAAAATTCATCACATGGAGTAAACTAACTAATGAAAATCAAACAAACAATATAAATTGCAATGGCAATGAAAATTCATCTCAACCAAGCTAATGGCAAAGAAATTATAGATAAATTTATCTCAACTAAACTACTAGTTTCAACAAGATCAAGCAAGCGCATAAAGTAAAGTGAATCTAATGTCATCATAAAAAATTCAGACGCAGGAGAAAATTATAGATAGAATCTAATGTCATCAGAAAAAAAAAAATTCATTGTTTGACGATCTTCCAAAATTATATCTCATCTTTAACATCTTTCTAGGTGACTCACAATCCTTTCGTTACAAAGTTTTCCTTTTTTTAAAACTCATAAAATATATATATATATATATATATTTCATTAGAATTAGGAAATGTGGACAAAGATTAATGGAGGAAATTGCTAAAAAGAAAGGATAATCTGTTTTCCTATTTTCTTCTAATGTCATATAGTTTTACTACAAGTAAATAGAAATATTTTGAGGGGAGCAAAAAGAATCCTTCTTATGATGTTTTGAGTTTAAGATCAAAAACAATTTAACATATTTCCACAACAAAATCCCCACCGCAACCCCGTCCTCTACCCAATCCCAATCTCAAACCCAAACCTAACCACAATCTAAAATTTATGTGTCATCCATAAACTAAAGGCACAGTGCATCAATCAAAATCACGTAACTCCTAATAATTGTAGTAATCGGTGGCCTTTCTTTATTGAAATTTCAAATAGAAAATATAGAGACGAAAAATTGATATATGTATATATATAGAGAGAGAAAGAGAATACAGAGAGAGAGAGAGAGAGAGAGAGAGAGATTTGGTATATATACATATAGAAAGAGAGAGGGAGAGAAAGAAAGAGGTTGTAACATATACAAAAATATATTTTTTTTAAATCTCTTTCATTATTAAAAATTAGAGAGAGACATTAGACTAATTTTTCTTATTTTATAATGTTTTTTTTTTAGGGAGGGGGGGAGGGGTTACGATGGTACTTCACGTTACTCACTGTAGACACCCCATTTCTGACCTTCCTCAAGACTTGGACGTCACCGCTTGAACACTCAGTGATCATCCATGTTTGTGTTCGTCTTGAGTTCCCGGAGGTCTCGGCTACGCGCCTTGCCTCAGGATCTCTTGACTCGACTGTTTCGTGTCTGGTTTTACACCAAACACTTGTGCTTTGCCTTGGAAGGGCAGGGAATGGCTTGTGGGCCATCCCACACTCCACCGGCCATGGCTTGAGGCCACCGGCTGTGTTTTGTTGCCACCGGCCAAATGTTTGGCCAGCCGGCACTATTTATGGCCGGCCGGCTATCTTTTTTTGGTCAATTGCATTTTTGGTTGGCCGACCACTGTGCGTCTGCTTTTGTAGATATTTTCATGCAGTTGGCATGCACTTTTACCCCCTCCATACACGTGTATGGAGGGATTGCCCTCTTGTTAGCTTTCTTTGGAAGCTTTACAAGACAAAATTGTCTATAAGAGGAGGTCTCTTCTCCCTCCTTTAGGGTTGAAAAAGTTAGACAACATTTTTTTTAGAGCTTGAGCTTTAAGGTTAGGGTTTACATATATCCTCCATCTCTATATCTCTCTCTCTCTTTTGTTTTGTGTGTGTTTAGGCTTATTATTGCTCACAAACACCCACCATTACACCTTTTCTTGGAGCTGAGGCCCTTAGAGGTTGTTCTTGGAGGTTTTGGACTGATTTGAACCTAAAGAACCAGCTAGTCCACCATTTTTGAAGAGGGTCTACAAGGGTAAGACTTTTGTCCCTTTTTACCCCATTTTTGCATACTCTTTTTGCTTATCTTGCAACTGTTTTTGAGCTTTGTGTATAACATATAAAAGTTCTATTTTTGAGTGCTCTAAATAGTTGGTTAAGGTTTCTTTAAGCTTTGGGGTTGTTTGACCCCTCTTAAGCCTTGCTAGGCTCCATTTTGTGCCATTTTGGTTGAGCTCCGGGACCATTGTATTTGGGCCTCCTCACCACTGAAATCTTGAGGGATTTCAGAGGTGAGGATGGTGCCTTGAAGTCCTAGGAAGGAGAGGGCCACCCCCTCTCCTTGTTGTCCTTGAAAAGGGCCTTTTTTGTCTCATGTTTGAGCATCTAATTTAAGTGCATGTTGGCCATGTCTTAAGTGTTATTTGGTAGTATTTTGCCATGTATTACCTCTGTTTTTTCTTGGTTTTGGTACACCATGCTTGCTTAGCATACATGCCTTGTAATGCCATGTTTAGGTCTTAACATGCTTTAGGTTTTGATCCTTGTTCTAGCATGATTTTGGCCAAGCTTTGTGAAGCTTTTGTGTTTGTTTTATCAGGCTTAAGCTCTATTTTTGGTTGTTTTGGTCGACCATCACATGCTTAGTATAGCCATCTTGCATTTTGGCTTGTTAGCCTTGGGTGTGTGAGTGTGTAGCATGCATTACTTGCAGTATTTCAGTGGTTTGGAACCACTTACCATGTCATTTCAGTCCTTATAATATGCTTGCATGCTTGCATTTAATGCTCATTTGATGCTTTAAGAGGTTGTGTTGTATGCTCCATGTTTAAGCATTTGTGCATGCCCCCTTGTGTAGATCATTTAGATGCCATCTAGGTGGTTTTTAGGACTTGCTTTAACATGATTTAGGACTTTTTTGATCTATTTTGGTTATTTGCTTCATGTGTCATATGATCATGCTTTAGGTCCTTGGACCAATTACATGCTTTGCTTAGTTGTTTAGCACCTCTTTTCCATGCAATTTCAAAGCTTAAGGTGCATGCCATTTGTCCATGTTTGCATCCTCTTAAGTGTGCTTGAGAGTTACTTTTTGATGTTTAAAGATTTAAGCCATGTTTGCGTGCATGCGTATATATGTAGACACTTGGTTCACGACACATTGTGGCACACTTTTGTGTTGTTGCATTTGGCATGCTTTGTATCTAACATGTTGTCCATATTGCACCTTGCATGTGTGCATGTTGTTGTTACACCTTGCATGCTTGGTTAGTTGTATCTTTGCATTACTTGCTAGCACACCCATATTGCATACTTAGGCTCACATGCTTAGGATTGCATTGCATTGGCATGCATGCTTCACCTCTTGAAGTGAGTATGATAGAGGTTAGGCCCCCTTGTGTGTTTATGTGCATTACATTCCATATCAAAATGCACACTTGATTCTTTGGGCCATCACGCATTGAAATGCGTGATTGGTGGCCCGAGGGGCGAGGGTCATGCTCCCTTGAGTCTATTGCATGATAAGGAGTGGATCGGTGCATACATTTGCTTGAAATGCATTGCCATGCCATGTTTTGCCCTCTGTTGCTGTTAAAACAAGATTCTGCAGGAAGATTTGGCTGGCCGGCCATCCATAAGTGGCCGATGTCTTAATCAGTGGCCGATGGTCATTCCCCTTGGCTGGTGGCTATTCCTTTCAGCCGGTGGTGTTCCACAGTGTCCAGAGAGCATACCTTGGGAGTTGTGCAATTTTCAGAGGAGCAGAGCAGGGAAAACAGAGGCACCTTGTGCATGGCAGTGACTTTCGAGCGAAACCAAGCGCGCATGCATTGGACCCTCTTCCCGAGGCTGCTGTTTACTGCTTAATTATATTCAATTGATTTGTCAATTAATTAGGTGGTCTGTAATAATTAATTAGCTTGTAGGTTAATTAAATTGTATTATTCTTTCGGCCTCTCCGAGCGAGGGCAAATTTGTAATAAGTGTGGGTGCGTATGTGCATGTCTTCCAAACCCCCACTTCTTTCTCCCTTTTACTTACCTTCTTTTGATGGTTAGTATTAGGGCATATTTAAATTAGCATACCTTATGCTATGCATGCGTGCATCCATACATTTGTCTTGCATGTACTGGGCTCGGTACATCATGCTAATTACATTTATATTTCAATTCCAAGTTGAGGACTTGTTACTTGCAACACTTCACATGCCATCCTTAGATTAGCCGAGCCTATTCTAGCGACATTCTGTATGTGTTGCATTAGCCATTTTAACGTGAACTAAGGTCACGCATGTTTTGCTAACTAGTTTACTGTTTTGGCACGGAGTACACTGTAAGTATTTTATACTTTAGCATCTCGCATGAGTGTGAATGTTAACATGATAGCATGCTTACCATGAGGCTATATGCTTATGTGATATATCTGCCTGAATGCTTGTAGGTGAAGGTTGGATTGTTTGAGTTGGAACAACTCATTGAAATCTGTATTTTAGCCTACTTGCAAGTAGCAAATTCCAAAACATTTTCCAAACAAACGGATATGCAATGTTTTGTTCCAATTTAGGCGATTTAGTCTATACTTGTTTGCTGTGCGCACAACATAGTAAATCTAGGCTAATAACCGGAATAAGAACGCGTAATGTTTTCAAAACAAGATATCACGGTTAGTAGAGACCGATCTTCGGATCGGGCGAAAGGGGGTGCTCATAGCTGACCTTCCCCAATCGTACCCAAGTTCCCGAGCCGAGGCAACTTTGGTGATGACGGACACGTGGCCTTTGGCACCGAGTCAGGGTTTCCTAAATTCCCCCATTAAAAAATATTTAGGTGGCGACTCTATATCTGGCAAAGCAGTCCATGTTTGGCACTTCTTTCAAAAAAATCTGTTTTTCTCAAAATGATTTGCCGGATTTGGATTCTTTGATTCAGATTAAGAACCGACAACAAAAAAAAAAACGAGTCCGAACTGTGGCAGCATAAGTCCCTCCCCCGGGGCGTGTCCACACTCACATATGCATTTTTCTTTGGGTATTTACGTTATAGCCGATTAGGTGACCCACATGGAAACACTAACGATAAAGCAATTGTTTCGTGAGTATTGTGAATAATTTCTATGGCTTGTTTGGCTTTATGAGTGAGGAGATTAGATTAATAGTGAAAATGAGTTACATAGAGAATATTTGATTGTGGAAGGTTATGAAAGGGACTAGCAATTCCCGCTTTTTGGTAGGACTAGTATGAAAGGAAAAAATAATACTTCGTAGCTCAAAATTCCTTTAGCCCGAGTGGCTCGACTGCCCAGAACGACATCGTTTTGGGTAAAAAAAAAATTTTCCCTTTTATTTCTCTAAAACATAAGGAGGAAGAGAGAGAAGAGAAAAAGAAAGAGAGAAGAGAGAGGAAGAGGGAACAGAGAGAGAGAGAGAGAGAGAGGCTCCACCTATCACCGGCGCCATCACCAACGCCGTCATCCTCTGTATGTATACACAGATCTGTATAGATCTGTGTACTTCCCTCTCTCTCTCTATGTATACCTCTCTCTCTCTCTCTCTGTATCTGTAACAACCCTGATCTATGATTAACCGTTAAACCATGATTAAGAATATTTAATGAGTAATTAAGATGAAATTCTGAATTAATTACGTGTGTTGTATTATATTTGTTTCTATCTGTCTATCGTAGAAAGATCTATTCATGTTTATGCTTCGTTCTGTGAATTGAAGGCCTTATCGGTATCTGATCACGAAATTAACTTGATTTATGTATTATTCGGACTTGTTTAGAATTTTATGGTAAGTTTGATTAAAAATCGTTCCAGGACGAGTAAATTAGAATAATTGATGTCCATTTGTTTAGCTTTAATTAAGTCTCATTAATTCAAGCCTATGTAAGGCCCATATGAACTCATTAGTTCACTTTACACTCTCATATCACCCTTCCTTGAAGAGAAAAACGTGAGAGAAAGAGAGAGAGAGGGGGCAAGAATTGAGATCAAACCTTGAAGTTTGGTAGGAAATTGTTTGGAAATTGGAGAATTGCTCAAATCATCATCAAACCCCAAAGAATTGAAGACTTTAAGTGAGAATTTTGTCCATAAGCTTTGCATTCTAGACATTAGTGGAAGAATTCAAGAGATTAAGGTGGTTAAACATGAGAATTAAGCTAAAGGAGTAGAAAAGATGAGCATCCCATGCATACATGTACATTTCATGGAGTTTTGCTCTTGTTTGCAAAAGAATTCCCTCATGCATGTACTAAGTCTCGCTTGATTTTGGGAATTCACCATAACTTACAACATTTAAATTCATTTGATCATGTTTTGAAAGCTTAGAAGTCAACCCAATTCATGTATGTTAACTTCAAGTTACATTCTTTAAGTTTCAAGTTGGGTTTTAAGCAATTGGTATACTTTTGAGCTTTGATTTTGCGAAATGATTTTGAATTCACCATGTTTTACAAGTCTACACATGTTTCCTTAAGTTTTTGGCCCAAAAGAACATGATTTGTAGCTTTGCATTTGAGTGTTGGACCTAGAGCATAAATCTGGAAATTTCAGAATTTGTCTCTCCACTCGAGCGACGAAACCTGCGCTCGAGTGACCACATGTATTTTCTTGCACTGCCACTTGAGCGAAGAAGTCTACGCTCAAGCGTAAAATGCATGTCCCCAAAAGTTTTACATTTTGCAGACCGCTCAAGTGACAAGAGTTGCACTCGAGCGAAGACCCCAGTCTCATACTCGAGCAACCGTCAAGCGTGCGTCGAGCGAAAAAATCAAGCAACTAGTACTTTTATAAAGTTTACAGATCGTTCGAGTGAAGGAAGTTGCACTCGAGCGACCACTCACATGTGTGGACGTCCGCTGGAGCGAAGGAAGCTGCGCTCGAGCGAGACCCATGTTTTTAACATTTTTTTGACTATGTTTCCAAGTACATTTTAGCATCCTCATTGCATTTTAGGTATTCTTAAACCCTAATTAAGACATAATAATAAGGATAAGACATAGAAACACACTAAGAACAAAATAAAACAAGTTAAGCTCTATCCAAGTGTGTGTTCCAATATGTGTGTTTGTTCTGTTCATGTAGGTCACGCGTCACAAGTTGTCTGATTTATCTGCTTTGTCTGTTCTACAACTGCAAGTGGAGCCCTCTGTGAGTAATGACTCTATAAAGTTATGTTTAACTTTAAATATTTTCTGATGATATGAAATGATCAATTTTTTAAAATGCTATGTTTTGTATGAATGAATGATTGTCCAAGTTTCTAAAATGTATTTGTGGCATCCTTAGTATCATATGATATGCGTCCCTCTATGGGTCATCGAAATGTCTTTATGGTCGTCCCTCTATGCGTCATCGGAATGCCTCTATAACTGTTTCTTTATAGGTTATCGGAAACGTCTCTGTGCACATGAGTCATCGGAATGCCTTTATGGCCGTTCCAAATATGGGTCATCGGATTTGTTAACGCTAATGGATGTACCACGTACCATCATGTGAGATGTATGAACTTTGAATACGAATATGAATATGTACATGAATCTGATATGTAAAGAATCTGTTCATGTTATAACCTCGGATTTCTGACACTGTGATGGACAACATTCATTAAAACCCTTTACTCTATTATTATTCACTGGGCTATCGTTCACTATTTATTTATGTATGTAGGTGAGCAGGCGCGTGACTAGGCTTAAGCTGCTGCCTGGAGAGTTGTTTTGTCAGCCAACCATCGTGCCTCCCGAGGAGGTTCCCGTTTTACCGAAGTCAAGTTGTGAACCATATTATCGAATTCCATATATGCTTTGTTTTGTTATCCGTTTTGGTGGTATCTACATGTTGATGCATGACTTATGAAATATTGGTATCATATGTGTATGCATAATTAAGTTTTAAATTTTCCGTTCCATGTATGTCTACACAGCTCAATGGACTATGTATGTTTTATTTATCTACTTCCACAACCCCTATCATATGTTAATTTGTTCAGAGGCTTTTGGTAATCCCAAGATTACTGGCCAATTACAACGCTAAACCTATAGGGGCAGGTTTGGGTCTTGACAGAGTGGTATCAGAGCACGTGTTATACCGCACACACAAGTCCATATAAGCTATAGGATGTCCGAGAAAGAATTAGGGACATTTCATCTACATGAGTACATATCTATGTTGTGAAAACTGAATGCGAATATGAACACATGAAATGGAAAGCCTGAACTGAAACTGAATACTCTGAATACTGTGAAAGAAATGAAGAAGATTATTCATATGTTTATTGTTGTCCTGTTTCCCTATAGCAATGGAAAATACAAGAAGTGATGATACAACAGGATCCTCTGAGGCTCGAATGAGCCAAATGGAACAAATGCTCGCAGCCTTAACTAAAACAATGACACAGCAACAAAGACAACAACCGTTGCCTCCTCTACCCCCACCGGTCCAAGTTGAACCAGATAACAACGACATCATAAACCTAACTCAGAAATTCATGAAGATGAAACCGCCGACTTTCTTGGGTGGTATTAAACCCTTAAAGGCAAAGACGTGGCTGCTTGAGATGGAGAAATTATTTGAGGTATTTCCTTGTTCTGAGACTCAGAAAGTTCTATTAGCCACCTACACCTTGACAGATGAAGCCCAAAGATGGTGGTTGTTGATTCGAATTAATAATGGGAACATGACATGGGCACAATTTAATGACATCTTTTATAACAAGTACTTTTCTCAATATTTTCGAGATCGAAAAGTTTTTGAATTCTAAGAATTGAAACAAAGTAGGACGTCTGTAACCAAATATGAGGCTAAGTTTATTGAGTTGGCCAAATTTGCTCCTCATATGGTCGACACAGATTACAAGAAGGCCAGGAAATTTAAAAGGGGATTAGATTTGGATGTGTATGATCGAGTAGGGCTATTGAAGTTGTCTACCTACGTAGAGGTACTTGATAGAACACTGATGGCAGAGGCCATACTAGCAGCAAAGAAACTGACTAATGTTCCAACAACTGAATAGAGAGGCAAAAGATTTAGATCCAATTTTCGAAAGGGTCACTCATTCTTTACAAGCAAAAGGCCAAATACTGGATCTTCAAGCAGTTCAAGCCAGAGTGGTGGGTGTACACCGACTTGTTCAGAATGTGGGAGAAAACACAAAGGCGTCATCTACCGAACGACGGGTGCCTATTTTAGGTGTGGTAAAACGGGCCATATGATAAGAGATTCTCTAGTCAGATCAGAGAATGCTAATCGCCTTGCAGCAGGTTCAGCCGGATCTGCTTCTACGACAAGGACAAATGCAAGAACTAACACCAGGGGTAATGCTAGAAATGACACACTAAGGCAAGAGAGAGTGTTCGTGATAGTGCTTGGGGATGTACAGAATACTGAATGTGACACCCCAAATCTACACTAATGGTTGTAGTAAAGGGAAAGTCACTAATGAGTCCTATGGCCAATAACCAAGTAAGATCTCAGATCGCCGGAGGAGTCAAATTAGCCTCCCTTCTAAGTCCAGCTTTCTTAGGTAGCGCACTACCCTTTTGATAGATCTTAAGAGGCATTGACACAAGGTCTCATAAGTGACGTCAGGGGTTATATTGGTGTTAGAATATAAGTACATAATAATAGAATAATTACGAATATCCTTAATTACAAAAGCTCGTTCCATTAACATTACATCCCAAAAGAAAATTTAAATTTTTATATGAACTTTACAAAACATCAAAAGGAAATTTCTAACTTTTCTAAGATAGCCAAATGTCTTTGAAGGTTTCCAGCTCGTCGTCTCCTGCTGTAAGCTCCTCTTCGGCACCTCGCATGATACGTCGTGAGCTTTAAATGTCTAGTAAATGCACACACACCCCATCCATTTTTCTCAGTCCAATACACAACAACATTTACAAAAAGACAGAGGAAAGGATCAGGGCATTTAAGTTCATAGCATAGATTATATGGTTAATTGTTAGTAGTCTAGAAATCCCCCAAAGAAATTTCGTCCTCCCAACTCTAAGAATTGGACGTGGATTATTCGATATACCCCCTCTTTTGCTGCTTTGTTGTAGACCTTACCTCAGATGCCTACCAACGGTTATATATCGCATAACACCAACCGAGGGCCTCAAAAGAGACGGAAATGATGGGCCTCGCCCAAATCCTTCCTTACACTGAACTACCTAGGGTCCGAATACAATCGCTCTATTCAAGGGTTCGGAAATAACCAGTTGCGCAAGACATGCTCATTTTAATCCACTACTAATATCAACTTAACATTCTCATCATTTATGATATATAACTAGTGTGGTTGTCAACCTTCTTTACCAACCCATTTAGTTTTCCCCTTTTCACATTAAGTTCATTACACATTAGTGGTTAGCACAAGTAAGAGAAAAATAAAGTCATTCAAGGTGAAACTCAAGCATGCAAGTATTGTTGGGGTTGTCCCGCATCGGTTGTGGATGGGGCTGGTGGTCAGTTTATAAGTGTGAGGGAAAGCCTCACCTCTTGAGCTAGCTTTTGGGGTTGAGAGAGGCCCAAGACCACCCAACACTGGTATCAGAGCCCAGGTTTACCAACAAGTCTCAGCCCAATAGTCCACGGGAGAAACGGGTTGTCGCTGCTCCGACCCAGGGCCCGATGTGTGAGGGGGAGATTGTTGGGGTTGTCCCACATCGGTTGTGGATGGGACTGGTGGTCAGTTTATAAGTGTGAGGGAAAGCCTCACCTCTTGAGCTAGCTTTTGGGGTTGAGAGAGGCCCAAGAACACCCAACAAGTATAACATATATTACAACAAATATGTCATGATAGCACAAAAACACTAACTACAACAAGAACCACACTGTCAGATTTTCAACACTGCACCGGTTCAAAAATAAATATAGAAAAAATATTTTCTAAGCGTTTTCGAAATGTGGCTTATTGAGAATTTGTAGAGAATCAAGTCTAGTTTTAGAATCATTTTACGGAAGTAGGGTGGCCCTTTTTGATTTTTAGATATTTAAAAAATACACAGATCTATCCAGATTTGATAACTGTTACAAAATTTGGTGTTTCTCTTAAAATACTTAATCATTTTCATCGAAATATATTTTGTTTGAAAGCTAACCTTCAGAGGAAGATTTTGATATAAAAATGAACATGGGATCATTTTTCTATAATTTTCTAGAATTTCTTAAAGTTTCCTATTTTAAACAAGTTCTTGCACCAAGTATTTAGAAAAATAAAAAGAGTCATAAAAACACATCCATGGTCTTAGCAAAAATTTTCACATACTCTATATATGTCAATTAATACCCCTTTAAAACATATTTTGAGTTGGTGAAGGTTTGTTATGGAAATAAAATCAAAAACCTTGAGAAAAGCTTGCTAGAAATTGTAAGGAAGAAGAGGAACATTTCATTTTCAAACCATACATCATCTAACAATGTAGTAACTCTTAGTATCATGTGAAATATATTTTTAGCATGTATTATGAAGGGGGAAAACATGATGATTCATTGAGAGAAGAGGTGTATGAGATTTACCTTGGTTTGCTAGATCTTTTTGCTACTTGTTGCTCTCTTTTCTTCTCTTTTTCTCTCAAGCTCACTTGCTCTTCCTTTCTTCCTCTCTCAGCTGTGTGTTGTGTGTGTATGGAGTGAAATAAAATAGCTAGCAAGGCTTGTATTTATAGGCCAAGGGGAGAGAGAAGGGTTGGTTTGGTTTGGTTGGTTTTCAATAGAAACTATTCAAGTTTGGTTGGTTTGTAATTGGATCCAATTAAGATTTGTGTTAATTGATCTTGATTAAGAGAAAGTAATCCTATTTACTAGTTAATTGGGAGACAAAAAAGGTATAGCAATAAATGCCCCACATTCCTCCATGTTGGTCAAAGATTTATTGCATATTTGTACAAGATTTGCTATGTATAAAAATACAATTCTAGGTCCTTTTCACCACCCACAACCGGCTACCCTATTTACCCATGTGAAAATTTGAATTTTTTTTTTTTTGTTAATAAAATATAGAGGATATTTTGTATAAATTAATAAAATATTGGTTGTATCTTTATTGAATAAAACATTAAGGTTTTAGGGCCAAAATGCAATAATTAAGAAAGAAAAGGGTAAAATCTGAAATTTTGAAATAAAACATATGTTTAAGTCATATAATTAATAAAATAATGATAGGAAAAATAATTCCGGCCACGTGGTGCCGAGGCAAGATACCGAGTTAAAACTACGATTACCAAAAGCTAGGATTTTTCTCTTATAATTTTTCATTCTAGGGTTTCTAAATTATTAATTCAGGGTTTTAAAATGTTTCTTAATTTCTCAGAGTCGATTAGGGTTTGCTGATTATCTCGCACAGTCATTTCTAATTTCTAGGGTTTAATTTGCAAGAAATGGAAAAACAAGGTTTCTTATTGAAATTCTTCAACCATAAGCGTTTGGGGACATTACAAAAAGTTAAGGCCTCACACTAAGTCAGTGGTGTTAGGTATAATTCCTATCTATGCCCAAAATGCCTATGTGTTGATAGATTCTAGTTCCACGCATTCATTTGTATCGCATGTTTTTTCTCGAAAATTAACTAGACCTTTAAAACCTATGAACTATTTACTATTTGTGTCTACACCATCTGGAGGTTCTATGATATATGCTTATATTTATCCGGCATGTGGTATCATGATTGGTGAAATGACATTGTACGTTGATTTGTTGCCTTTGAGCATTGATCATTTTGATTGTATACTGGGTAGAAATTGTTAGACAAGAAATTTATCCGCTCGAGCACTTCACCTTGGGGTGCTTGTTATGACCCAAACCCGTCCCTATGGGTTTAGTGTCATAACCGACCAGTAATCCTGGGATTACCAAAGGCCTCTGAACAGGATAACATAAGATAGGGACTGCGGAAGCAAATATACAAACCTAACATAGTCCACAGAACTGTGCAGACATACATGGGACAAAAATTTTTGTAACAACCCCGACCCAAGATTAACGATAATCTGTGATTTAATGTGCCTAATAAGATATTAAGACCAGATTTTGAATTGATTGCATATATGGTGCATTATTTGTGTTTCCATCTGTTTATTGTAGGAATATCTGTTTGAGTTTCTGCTATATTCTGTGAATTGAAGGCCTTACCGGCATCTAACTCTGAAATTGATTTGATTTATGTGCTATTTGGAATTTATAGAATTTTATGACGGGTTTAATTAAAATTCGATTTGGAACGATTAAATTAGTGCCCATTTATTTTAACATAAATTAACTATACTTTAACCAAGCCTATTAGGCACCAAGTGAGCCCACTCATCTCTTTCCTTTCATTTGAGAACATTTGAGCTCTCATAGACAAGAGAGAGAGAGAGAGAGAGAGAGAGAGAGAGAGAGAGAGTAGGGAGGAAATTGAACTCAACAAGGGAATTACTTGAGATTTAGAGGTAATTGAAGAGGACTTGGAGGATTAAACTTCCACACTTGTGAATTCAAGTCTCTAGGTAAGGAACCAACCTCTTAATTGTGTAATTGAGTTAGACTCTACACGACTTCAAGTGGATTAGGTGGATTCATGAGGGTATTGAGCTAGAATGTAAGGAAGCTAAGTCAATTCATGCATGCATGTCCATATCATGGAGTTTGAAGTTGTTTTCATGAGGATTGGCACATGTATGTTCATTTCTTCACAAATTGAGCATGATTTCAAAGAATCCTTTCATGCATGTGTTCATCTCACTTATATTTTGGGAATTCATCATGTTTTCTATCAATTTGCCAAATTTGATCATGTTTTGAAGTGAGTGAGTACAAGAGAGTTCATGCATGTTATGTTCTTGAACATTCATAAAGTTTAAGTTAAATTTTGTGCAATTGGCATGTCATTGGGCCATGATTTCTTGAAATGATCCTTAAAACATGTTGTTTTATGAGTTTCTATGAGTTTCCCAAAGTTTTGGCCCCAAAATGTTGAGTTTTGAAGTGTTTGGTTCGGGTTTGAAGCTTGGAGATCAAATCTGGAAATTCCAGATTTTGCATTCACACTCGAACGTAGGAGTTCACGCTCGAGTGAGCACTCTGAGTGCGTGTACTTCCGCTCGAGCGACTGGAAGCTCGCTTGAGCGTGAAATGCATGTATCCAGAAGTTCATATGTTTTGCAGCACGCTCGAGCGAGGGACTGAGTCTTACGCTCGAGCGTGGATCGAGCATCCGTCGAGCATGAAAAGCAAGTAACCAGTACTTTTTCCAAAGTTTACAGTCCGCTCAAGCGAGGGAAGTCACGCTCGAGCGAATCTTCACTTTTTACATGTTCGCTCGAGCGAGAAAAGACACGCTCGAGCGTGGACCCTGTTTTCAGCAAAATTTGAAAAATGTTTTCAACCGCATTGTTGCATCCTCATTCCATCCTAGGCATTCCTAGACCATGATTAAGACACTATAATGAGGATAAAGGTTAGAAACACACTTAGGACAAGAACATGTGTTATGTGCAATTCGAACATGTGTATCAATGTATGTCACTGTTATGTTATGTAGGTCACGCGCCTCAGGATAAGTGAGTTGCCTACTCTACTTGTTTACTTGGAGCCATCTATTAACTGTGAGTAATAGCTCTGTAAAGCTATGTTTAATTATAAGTATTTTCTGTCTGGTATGATATGATCTGTTTTCTGAAATGCTATTTTATGAATTATGAATGAATGTCCTTTTTTTTTTTTTTTTTTTCTAAAACGTATTTGTGGCATCCTTAGCTTACGTGGCCCTCGCCTAGGGGTAACAATATCGTGGTCAATATGCACATGGCCCTCGCCCAAGGGTAACAATACTGTGGCTTATATTCACGTGGCCCTTGCCTAGGGATAACAATATTGTGGCCTATATTCACGTGGCCCTCGCCTGGGGGTAACAATACCATGCTACTTGCACGCAAGATGTGGACCTTTATGGTCGTCGGTACCGACTATGCATGTAGGTCTCAGGACCAAGTTGATATGATAGCTAATGGGTGTATCACGTATGATCTTATGCAAAATCTGAATATAAATATAAGCACGTATCTAAATTCAATTCTGATTTGCAATTTGAATATGCTTAAGACTCTGTTTCCGATAAGAATACGTTTTTGTTATAAACTCTAAATTCTAACTCTGTGCTGGACATCATTCATTGAAACCCTTTACCTAGTTATTATTCACTAGGCTCTAGCTCACTATATTATTTGTATATATGTAGGTGAGCAGGCACGTAACCAGGCCTAAGATGCTACCTGGCGAGTTTTGATGTCAGCCAACCATCACGCCTCCCATGGAGGTTTCCTTTTGAGTTCTACCCAAGTTTTTGTGTCCCTAGGACTTTTGTACTTTCTAAATGTTTATGTCTGATCTGAACACGTTTAAAAGCTTATGTAAGTGGCTTGGGTGATGTAAGCTTACTGTATTTTCAACGCCACATCTGTTTGTATGTATATATGTATATGAAAAGTTTAAATTTCCTGTCCCATGTATGTCTGCACAGCTCTGTGGACTATGTAGGTTTGTATATTTGCTTCCTCAACCCCTGTTATATATATTATTCTATTCAGAGGCCTTTGGTAATCCGAGGATTACTGGCCGGTTACGATGTTAAATCCATAGGGGCGGGTTTGGGTCGTGACAGAGTGGTATCAGAGCACATGTTTTACCGCACACACAGGTCCATATGAGCTTAGGATGTCCTAGTAAGAAGCAGGGGCATTCCATCTGTATGTGTGAGTGTGTGGTAATCCAAATGGAAATGAAAAACTGAATGTAAATCCGAGTGAAACCATTCCTATGTTTATTATTATCTGGTGTTTCTATAGTAATATAGAGAATACAAAGGGAAATGATGTAAGCGAACCTTCAGAGGCTCGTATGAGCCGAATGGAACAGATGCTTGCCGTAGACACTCCATTTTGACTGGCCCTACGACTTTGATGCTTTCTTTTGATTACCCGATGATGATAATTAGAATGTGTTTCTCACAGAATTCTCAGTAAGAGAGATGGAATTTGAGCTTTAATTCCAACATTCACACATTTTTTGCCAAACTATTTTAGACCTTAAAACTCTCTTTTCAAAATATTTTTCTAAATGTTTCTATGATGTTCTGAGGCTCCTATTTTCAATTGAAATATTGCACTTTTCTATAAACCGAGTAAGGATAAAGTAGAAATAAATTGAAAGGAGGTAAACTCTTTAAAAATATATATATATATATATATTTAAAAACAACTTCTTTATAGGTTTGGATGGGTTTGGCTTTGAAGGAAACATGAAGGGATGGAAGAAAACTGGTTTAGGGAAATGATGAGCATCAAATTGTTAAGAAGGAAATGAACAACCTTCCCTAAATTAGGCATATCTCTTTGTGCACTTAGATTTTAAATGTGAGGCTACCACCATTGGAAAGAAGACTTCTTGGGTTTTAATTTAGACCCAAGAATCACCTAAAACCAAGTCCAGACAAGGGAGATATGCCTATTTAAAGTTGGGCTTAAGAGCAGATTTTGTTGATCTGACCCGAGGAAAATGAACAGCCTTCACTAAATTAGGCATATCTCTTTGTACACTTGGATTTTAAATGTGAGGCTACCACAATTGGAAAGAAGACTTCTGGGGCTTCAATTTAGACCCAAGAATCACCTAAAACCAAGTCCAGATAAAGGAGATATGCCTATTTGAAGTTGGGCTTAAGAGCAGATTTTGTTGACCTGACCCGAAGGAGATGAATAGCCTTCACTAAATTAGGCATATTTCTTTGTACACTTGGAATTTAGATGTGAGGCCACCACCACTAGAAAGTAGACTTCTGGGGCTTCAATTTAGACCCAAGAACCATCTAGAATCAAGTCCATATAAGGGAGATATGCCCATTTGAAGTTAGGCTTAATGGTAGATTTTGTTGACTCGGCCCAAAACAACAATAGCCCTTTTTTTTCTTGGTTTTGGTTCGGTTAGGACACCCCATTTACCTATTTTCTGATCCATTCAAGTGCATGCACTCATCATCTATTATACCTAATCATCCCTCATTGTCAAAAAGAGGTTTTGTTTGCATCTATAAGGGAGTATCCCATGCAACCACCTTGAAAAATTTGCCCTCCTATCACATTCTTGTCTCCCACCTTGTCTCCTACCTTCTTTTTGACCTTTACTCTCCCTCATTGCCTATATAGAATGATTATATTGTAAGAGAGAGGAAGGACCACGAAATTGAAGAGAAAAGAGTGAGAAAATGGTGAAAAAAGAGAGAAAAATTGAGTTTTTGAGCCAAAAATATTCCTATCTTCCATATACACCCCATACCTTCCATAGCTACTGAAATTCCTTATTTCCATACACCAAAACCACTCCAAAAATTCTGATATAGCCAAAGATCAATTGCCTTGATCATAAGGAAGAGTGTTTAGTGATTGAAAGTGAGAAAAACTAGAGAGTTAGCCACTTTCCATACCACAAACTCCATAAACTCCATAATTTCGAATTGAGGATTTGAGAACACACTTCCTACACTTAAGGGTGATCAAGAGGAGGTTTGGAAATCAAGAAGTTCAATCTTTCTTTGGAAAGTGAATTTTTAGTCTTTCATTTTCTTATATTTTATATCTCATATTTATTTTATTGCTTCTTATTTCATAGTATTTTGTTATAATCCAAGTGGTTTGTTTATCTCATATTTATTTTCTTACTTTATATTTCATAGTGTGTTGTTATAATCCTAGTGGTTTGTTTAGCTCATAATTATTTATTTATTTTTTATTCACATGCTTTAATTTCATATTAGTTTTGTTGTAATCTTGCATGTTCTACATCATATTTATTTTTTATTTTTTTTGTATTAGCCTCATATTAGTTTTGTTGTAATCTTGCATGTTCTATCTTATATTTGTTTTATTATTTTAGGTTTATGTTGTAAGTTTGCACTTTTTATTTTATTTTATGTTTGTTTTCTTGTTTTTTTAATCTAACTGGTAGTGGTTAGTTGAGTCACCTACATATTTTTTTTGTTTGTTCCTTTTCTTGGTTTCGCAACAAGACAGGCTTTGCTTGGCCTAGTTGGCCGGTCGGCCTATTTGGTCGGTCGGTTAGCTTCTTCCGGACAAGATGGCGTAATCTCCCAATGTTGACCAATTTCCGCTGGTGGTTCCAAAGAACATAAAGCTTTTATTTTATTTATTTTTATTTTGAGTATTTTGCAAGGTTTTTATTTTGATGTAATACTCTCCTCATCCCTCTCCAATTTAGTTTGTAATAATTCTCCCCCCGCTTCTTTTGATCCCGTTCTTTTACTTGCTTTCTTTATCTGTAAATATGCATCATATTTTGTCTTTCATGCATCTTGATTCGGCTAAGTTTGCTTTTGTATCAAATTCCTATGTGATTATGTGTGCTACCTCATGTTCTTGAGATCAGGCCCGGCCCTGAGGGAAAGCCAAAGAGGCTTGTTCCTTGGGCCCCTAGATTTGGACTGAAAATAGGGCCCCAAAATATGATTTTTTAGATATAAAAAAAAAAATCCAAATACTATAAACCCAATTATATATGGGGCCTTAAAAAATATATATATATCATGATAGATTAGAGGCCCAACAACAAGAAACACATTATAATTTATAATACCCACCCTGAGGCTAAGAACGTGGGTCACTGAAAGAAAAGAAACATGGAAAGAAAAACATCTCTCTCTCTCTCTCTCTCTCGTATTGGACTAATCTCTCTCGCATTGGACTAATGAAACCTTCCGTCCTCTCCTCTCCTCCAAATTTGACGGACGCTGAGCATTAACAATTTTGGGCATCAAAACCGTGAGTCTCTCTCTCTCTCTATATATATATATATATATATATCACATTTAAATGGATGAAGTTTTTGCCCTAATTTTTTTTCCCTAATTTCTTGCCCTAATTTCCCCCCGAATTTTCCTCCTAATTTCTAGCCCTATATAATTTGTTCTTTAAATTAGAAAATTACCTAATTTATGTGCTTTAGTGGAAGTCTATAATTTTTGTTATGCTCTAATTCTGAAAATATATTATTTGCAGAGATCAGTGATTGTGAATTTGTGTGGATTTGTGATTATATAGAGTAGTCATGCCTCATAGGAATTATATTTCTAGATGTGAAAAAAGGAAAAAGAAGCAAAAATTAGAAAATTTTATTCAATCTCAATTAGGAGCGCTTGATGAATTTTTTAGAAAGTTCATGTTTGATTGATGAAGATTTGGTAATTGAAGAACTTAATCAATGTAATGAGAATGATAATGAAGATTTGGGTGTTGAAGAGCCTATTGAATGTTTGAATGAGAATGAAAATGAAGATTTGGCTACAAACAAATAAAAAAAGTTGTTAAAACTTATCGTTTTATCCATCATTTTTTTTTCAATGTAAGAAAGGCCCCATTTCTGAAGGTTGCCTTGGGCCCCCTAAATGTCAGGGCCGGCCCTGCTTGAGATGATTCACATGTCATGTCTTAGAAGCTGAATCTTTAGTTGTGTGTTTTTCTTACTATGTTTAGCATTCTACCATGGGGCTATTTACTTATGTGATATAACTCTATGAATGCCAATGGATGGAGGTTGTTTTGCTTAATTTGGAATGATGTTGATTTTTATATTTGTAAACTCAATTTATTTGGGTTGTACATCTTCAAAACTACATGAAAATAAGTTGTTCCAAAGTAGGTGACATAGTCTATACTTGTATACTTCACATAATAAATTGTAGGATTTACTAAATAATCAGAACATGAACATATAAAAAAAATAAAATTCATATCATGGTTAGTAAAGGCCGATCTCTTGATCGGGTGAGCAGGGGTGCTCAATTAATGACCTTCCCCTCTCATACCTAAGGTTTCGAACCGAGACAACTTTGGTTACAACGAACAGTAGCCTTGGCACAAGTCACGGGTTTCCTAATTTTCCCAAAATAAATATTAGGTGGCGACTCTGAGATCTGATGACGTAGTCCATTTCTGGCAAAAGATTCTTGCAATAAAATGGATTTTCTAAAAGTTGCCAAATTTGGACTCTCATCTATGTTTCACATTATACTCGTGAGATTAGATTAAAGAGATCTCAAGAGTCCGAACTGTTTAACGCGCGCGGGTACCCCCCGGGCATGTTACACTTGCGACATTGACTGAAGTTATGATGCAACAACAAAGACAACAACATGTACCTCCTCCGCCTCCACCAGTACTAGCCGAACCGGACAATAATGACATCATCAATTTGACTCAGAAATTTATGAAAATGAAGTCGTCGACCTTCTTGGGTGGTATTGAACCATTGAAGGCAGAAACCTGGTTATTGGAAATGGAAAAGTTATTTGATGAAAACAAAGTCCACGTTCGAGAACATTTTTCAAGTTTTGAAGGCAGAAACAAGTAGAGTAGGCAACTCACTTAGAGTAGGCAGGTCACACGCCTTAGGACAAAAATGAAAAATACATTGATACACAAGTAGAGTAGGCAACTCACGCGCCTTAGGACAAAAATGTTTTCAAGTTTTGAAAAATGTTATGTACTTGAAAACATTTTTCAAAACTTGCTGAAAACAGGGTCCACACTTGAGCGTGGCTTTTCTCGCTCGAGTGGACATGCAAGATGTGAGGGTTCACTCAAGCGTAGCTTCCTTCACTCGAGTGGTCTGTAAATTTTGAAAAAGTACTGGTTGCTTGTTTTTCACGCTCGACAGACGCTCGATCCACACTCGAGCATAAGACTCAAACTTTCGCTCGAGCGTGACTTTTGTCGCTCGAGCAATCTACAAAACATATGAACTTCTGGGAACATGTATTTCATGCTCGAGCGAGCTTCAAGTCACTCGAGCAAAAATGCACGCACTCAAAGTGGTCGCTCGAGCGTGAACTCCTACGCTCGAGCGTAGGTGCAAATTTTGGAATTTTCATATTTGATCTCCAAGTTCAAAACTCAATCTTTAAGCATCAAAACTTGATTTTTCTAGTCCAAAACTTGAGGAACACTTAGAAACTCATAATACATCATGAATTAAGGATCTTTTTAAGAAATCATGGCCAAATAGCTTGCCAATTGTGCAAAAATTCAACTTAAAATTTGTGTATGATCCATGACCATCACATGCATGAATTTCTTTAAACTTAAGCTTCTTAAAACATGAGCAAATGCTACAAAACAACATGAAACTTGATCATATCCCAAAATAAAGGTGAATTCAAGACATGCATGAGGGAATTCTTTGGAATTAAACTCAAAATGTGAGAAAATATACATGCATGCATGGTATGGCTCAATACCCTTCATTTCTAACTCAATTCTTGCATCAATCAACATCATTCTCTTGTGTTCATGCATTGTAGTCTAGATTTCAAGGCTTAAGAATGCAATTCTTACTTAGAGACTTGAGTTCACAAGTGTTAAAGTTGAAACTCTCAAATCCTTTTCACTCTCAACAAATTCTTTTTAATTCTCTTCCTCCTTTAATGTTGGCTTCAATCTCTCTCACTCTCTCCCTCTTTTCACACGTTGAGCTCAAAAATGAAAGGGGTAAAAGGGAGTCTTGGCTTGGTAGTGGCCTTATATAGGTTAGTTATTGATGGTTCAATAAAGCTAACCAAATGGGCATTAACCTAATCCAATTTAATTGTTCCGAACTGTATTTCAATTGAACCTACCATAAAATTCTAAAAATTTCAATTAACACATAAATCAAGTCAATTTCTGAATTGGATGATGATACAGCCTTCAATTCACAAACCGAAATGAAAACATGAACAGATCTTTCTATGTTAAACATATATATACACACACAAGGCAACATATGATGCAACATTTCACTTCAATTATTTATTAGGCGTAATTGAGCATGAATTAACATTAATCATGGGTCAGGGTTATTACAGTGCTCCAGTTTTGTTTGTTAAGAAGAAAAATGGGTCCCTAAGGTTATATATAGATTACTAGGAATTGAATCGAGTAACTATCAAGAATAAATACCCATTGCCTCGAATAGATGATTTATTTGACCAACTCTAAGGAGCCCAAGTCTTTTCTAAAATTGATCTTAGATTCGGGTATTACTAATTAAAGGTCGAGGCAGAAGATGTACAAAAAATTACATTCAAAACTAGATACGGACACTATGAGTTTTTGGTAATACCCTTCGGAGTAACTAATGCACCTGCAGCATTTATGGACTTAATGAACAGGGTGTTTAAACAATTTCTTGATGAATTTATCGTTGTGTTTATTGATGATATTTTGATTTACTCCAAAAGCAGGGAAGAATATGAACATCACCTGAAAATTGTTTTACAGATTTTGAGAGAAAAGAAGTTGTATACAAAATTGTCCAACTGTGAATTCTGGCTTGATAGCGTAGCATTTTTGGGACATGTGATTGACAAGGATGGTATATTTGTGGACCCATAGAAAATTGAAGCTATTGTAGACTGGCCAAGGCCAACCAATGTGTTTGAAGTTAGAAGTTTTCTGGGGCTTGCAGGCTATTATCGCAGATTTGTGAAAGATTTCTCGAAACTTGCCTTGCCACTCACTCAACTGACTCAGAAAAATGTACCATTTGATTAGAATAATCAACAAGAGTCAGCCTTTCAAGAACTGAAAACTAGACTAGTAACTGCATCAATTCTGACCTTGCCTAACGGAACCTATGGGTTTCAGATTTACAGTGATGCTTCTTATAAAGGCTTGGAGTGTGTGTTTTAATGCAGAATGGGAAGGTAATCGCGTATGTTTCTCGACAACTCCATCCACATGAAAAAAACTACCCGCCTCATGATCTTAAACTGGCAGCTGTGGTATTTGCTCTAAAAATTTGGCATCATTATCTGTATGGAGTAACTTGTGAAGTCTATACAGATCATAAAAGCTTAAAATATTTATTCACCCAAAAAGAGCTGAACATAAGACAGAAGAAAAGCTGGAATTGATCAAGACTATGACTTGAAAATTTTGTACCATCCAAGGAAAACCAATACAGTAGCGGATTCCTTGAGCTGAAAATCTATTGGAAATTTGTCATGTTTGCTCACTAGTCAGAGAGAATCGTTATGCGACCTAGAGAGAAATGAGATTGAAATTGTGTTGAGCTGCCATTTCCGCTTAACTCACAATCATTAAAGAAATTAGAGAGAAGCAACTTGAAGACAAGATTTTGAATAAAATTGTTGATGAGTTTGATTCAAGACCAAGGCCCAAGTTTGTATTTGGGAACAATGTGTTGAAGTTCCAGGATAGACTTTGCGTACCGGATTGTTTTGAATTGAGGAAACGTGTTATGACTGAAGCCCATAATTCCAAATTTGCTATGCATCTGGGAAACACAAAGATGTATCACGACTTGAAACAGAATTTCAGGTGGCCTAGAATGAAGAAAAGTATCGCTGACTATGTGGCTAGATGAATTTGAATTCACCATGTTTTACATTCTACACATGTTTCCTTAAGTTTTTGGCCCAAAAGAACATGATTTATAGCTTTGAATTTGAGTTTTCGACTTAAAGCATCAATTTGGAAATTCCAGAATTTGTCTCTCCGCTCGAGCGACGAAACCAGCACTCGAGCGACCACACGTATTTTCTTGCACCACCACTTGAGCGAAGAAGTCTACGCTCGAGCATAAAATGCATGCCTCCAGAAGTTACAAGAGTTGCGCTTGAGCAAAGACCTCAGTCTCACGCTCGAGCGACCATCAAGCGTGCATCAAGTGGAAAAATCAGGCAACCAGTACTTTTGCAAAGTTTACAGATCGCTCGAGCGACCACTCACATGTGTGGACGTCCACTCGACCAAAAGAATCTACGCTCGAGCGAGATCCCTGTTTTTCACATTTTTTTGACTAAGTGTTTTCAAGTACATTTTTGCATTCTCATTGCATTTTAGGCATTCTTAAGTCCTAATTAAGACATAATAATGAGGATAAGATGTAGAAACACACTAAGAACGAAATAAAACAAGTTAAGTTATATCCAGGTGTGTGTTCCAATGTGTGTGTCTGTTCTGTTCGTGTAGGTCATGCGCCACAAGTTATCTGACTTGTCTGCTTTGTTTGTTTTACAACTGCAAGTGGAGCCCTCTGCGAGTAATGACTCTATAAAGTTATGTTTAACTTTAAATATTTTCTAATGATATGAAATGATCAGTTTTCTGAAATGCTATATTTTGTATGAATGAATGATTGTCCAAGTTTCTAAAATGTATTCGTGGCATCCTTAGCATCATATGATATACGTCCCTCTATGGGTCATCAGAATGCCTTTATGGCCGTCCCTCTATGGGTCATCGGAATGCCTCTATGACCGTTCCTTTATGGGTTATCAGAAACGTCTCTGTGCACATGAGTCATCAGATGTCTTTATTGCCGTTCCAAATATTAGTCATCGGATTTGTTAACGCTAATGGATGTACCACGTACCATCATGTAAGATGTATGAACTTTGAATACGAATATGAATATGTGCATGAATCTAATATGCAAAGAATCTATTTCTAATACAACCTCGGATTTCTGACACTGTGATGGATAACATTCATTAAAACCCTTTACTCTATTATTATTCACTGGGCTATCACTCACTATTTATTTATGTATGTAGGTAAGCAGGCACGTGACTAGGCTTAAGCTGCTGCGTGGAGAGTTGTTTTGTTAGCCAGCCACCGTGCCTCCCGAGGAGGTTCCTGTTTTACCGAAGTCAAGTTGTGAACCATATTATAGAATTCCGTATATGCTTTATTTTGTTATCCGTTTTGGTGGTATCTACATGTTGATGCATGACTTATGAAATATTGGCGTCATATGTGTATGTATAATTAAGTTTTAAATTTTCTATTCCATCTATGTCTCCACAGCTCAACGAACTATGTATGTTTTATTTATCTGCTTCCGCAGCCCCTATCATATGTTAATCTATTAAGAGGCCTTTGGTAATCCCAGGATTACTAGCTAGTTACAACGCTAAACCTATAGGGGCGGGTTTGGGTCTTGACAGTATCTCTCTCTCTCTCTCTCTCTCTCTCTCTCTCTCTCTCTTTGTGTTCTAAGTTATGGAAGAAGAAAAGAAAAGAAAAAAATAGAGGAAGAACAGATATGAAGAAAAAAAAAAAAAAGGTGCCAAAACCTGTTGATGATGATGTGGTGCTGTTTGTTGTTCAAATTCTACCCAAAAAAAAAAAAAAAATTATTGTTGGTTGTTGCTGATGATGATGTGTTGTTGATGGCTCCCTCTTCTCTTTTTTTTCTTCTTCTTCATCTTCAGAGAGAAAAGAGAAAGGGAAAAAAAAATACAAAAAACAATATCGTTTTGGGCAGTCGAGCCACTCGAGCCAAAAGAATTTCAAGCTACCTAGCAACGCTAAAAAGGAAAATATATAGGATTAGAAATCTAGTCATGAGATTAATAGATTAAAACATTAAATAAAAAAAATTAAAACATTTTTAATATTATTTTTTAAAAAATAATTTATTTGTGAAAGAAATATTTAATTTTTTTAATAAATACTAAAAAAATTGATTTTTTTATATTTAATGAATTTTTAAATAATTTTTACGCAAAAATTATATTTTTTTAAGTGTCTCTAGATTAAGTGCACTTAAAAAGTACAAAAATAATAATAATTATTATTATAATATTAAAGAAATACTAAAAATTAAAAAATATTAATTTCATATATTAATACTATCTATAGTAATACTAATCAGGTAGTGTATACAAACATTTTTTATCCTACATCTCCAATCTAATACTACTACATTAATAATCTCCTCACTCAATCTCACAGTACTCTTAATGAGTCAAACAAATGAGAGTATGTTTCTATTTGCATAGGGAGGAGAGAGACGAAAGAGGGTGTAACAAGCCCGCGGGGGACCTCGCTACAGTTCGGACTCCCTTTTTGTGTTGCGGTTCTAAATCTTGAACCAAAGAGTCCAACTCTAGCAAACCGTTTTGAAGAAAAACAGATTTTGAAAAAGTAGTGCCAAACATGGATCTTTTGCGAGACATGAGTCGCCACCTAAATATTTTAAAATGGGAAATTTAGAAACCACGACTCGGTCAAGGCCACATGTCCGTCATCACCAAAGTGGTCTTGGCTCGGAAGCTTGGGTACGATCGGGGAAGGTCAGCTATGAGCACCCCCTTTCGCCCGGTCCGAAGACCGGCCTCTACTAACCGTGATATCCATTTTTGAAAACATTACATGCTCTTATTCCGATTATTAACCTAGAATTACTATGTTATGCGCGCAGCAAACAAGTATAGACTAGATTGCCTAATTTGGAAACAAACATTGCATATCCGTTTGTTTGGAAAACAATTTGAAATTGCTACTCGCAAGTAGGCTAAAATACGGATTTCAATGAGTTATTCCAACTCAAGCAATCCAACCTCCATCCACAGGCATTCAAACAGTTTATCTCACATAAGCACTTAGTCGCATGGTAAGCATACTGTCATGGCAACATTCACACGCATGTGGTATGCTAAAGCGTAAAATACTTACATCGTACTCCGTGCCAAAACAATAAACTAGTTAGCAAACATGCATGTCCTAGTTCATGTTAAGTGGCTAACGCAACACAGGCAAGGATGCGATCTAGACAGGCCCGGCTATCCTAAACATGGCATATGGAATGCTACAAATAACACGTATTCAATTTGGAATTGAAAGTACGATGCAGTTTGTATGATGTACCGAGCCCGATGCATGTAAACAAATGCATGAATGCACGCATGCATTGCATAAGGTATGCTAATTTAAACGTGCCCTAATACTAACCATTAAAAGCAGGTAAGTAAAAGGGAGAAAGAAATGGGGGTTGGAAGACATACACCCACTCACGCACACTTATTACAATTACGCCCTCACTCGGAGGGACCAAATAAATATTACAGTCCGAATAATGAATAAATTAATTATTACAAAATTTCTAATTATTTATCAAATAAATGCAAAAAGGAAAGGTAGCCACAGCCGCCTGCCTCGGGATACGCGAATGATGCATGCTCGATCCGACTTGCCCGGAAAACCCGTGTCATGACACTGTTGCTTCTGTTTCTACTGCCCTGCCTCTCCAAAAATTCCCAAAGTCCCAGAATACCTTCTACATGAACTGCAGTACCCCACCGGCTGGAGGAAGTGACCACCGGCTGCTTAAATTGGCCACCGGCTTCTTTTAGAGTTTATCGGCACAAAAAGTGTGCCGGTCGGCACATTGTACTGCCGGTCGCGTAAAGTTCTCGCAGAGGATGTTTGACAAAGAAGAAGAAACCAAGAAGGCATGGCATGGATTTTGAGCATATGTAAGCATGGCCAATGCCTCCTATCATGCTTGGGGACTCAAGGAGGCATGACTCTTGGTTCTTGGGCCATCAATTATGCATCTTGATGCATGATGGCCTAAGGAACCAATGTTGCATTTTAATGGTAATGCATGCAAACAAACAAATGAAATCCAAGGCCTCATCATGTGTTAGTCAAAGGGCTTGGTGACCAAGAATTGAGACGAGTTGCACCACTTGAAGTGTGAACTCCTCTCAACCCTATGCTTGGCTTGACAATCCCCAAGCCAAGCCATGGAATGCATGTATGCAACATAGCTCAAATGATGCAACAATGGGACTAAGATGCAAGGCATACCAAGTGTCATGCAACTATCACAATAGGCATGCAAAATGCTAGAGCATGCGAGGTATAAGTGGCATGCAAACATGGGCCAATCAAGCAATGGGACTAACCTACTACAACACTCGATGAACCAAGCATGCATCAAGCATATAATGAACATACAACGGTGGCCTTAACTTCAATGGGGCAGCCCTCAAATCACCCCAAAACAGTGGCAAAACAAGCCCTAAATGATGACCAAAATACTACACAAACATGCAAGTTCATGGGCCTAAACCTAAGGCACCAAAAAAAGAGCATTTTACTACCACTTACACAACCACTCATGGCATGAATCTAACAACCAAAAACAGATTTTTAGTATGCAAAATGACACCCAAATCCCTTCACATGGCACCCCCAAAATGCATTAATCATGGGGGCATACACAAGGCCTATTCTTAGGCATAAAAGGGCACACCTTTAAAGCATGGAAGAGATGACAAGTACAAACATATGAGCATGGATTAGGGTCTGAAATAGCATGTCAAATGATCCCAAATCATCTAAATAGACTATCCAATGCATGTACATGGATCATCTACCCAAGGCTTACAAGCCATCATGCAAAACAACCATGTCAAGCATGCTAAATATGACAAAAACAGTGGCCCACAGCCCTTATACATGGCAAAATGATGTTAGTATCCCCATGAAACTAAGCTAAAACATGCGAGAAAACATGGCCTCAAAGCATGGCATATTTCTAGGCATAAGAGAGCATTTCAAAGCAAACATAAGAGGCATGTTAAGGACCATAAAACCAACCTAAAACAGAGGCATAACATGTCATAGGAACCACAAATATGCTCTGAAATACAGCCAAAACCAACCATGCATACATGCTATTATTTGAGCCCAAAAAAAACAAAGGCAAGCAAGGGACAAAGGGGAGAGGGGTGTCCCTCCTCTATATGAGACTCGAAAATACCTTCCTCACCACTGAAAACCCACTGGTTTTCAGTGGTGAGAGGATCAAAAACACCAAGTAAACAAGGCTTCAAGAAAAGGCTCCAAAATGGCCAAAACAAGGCCTAAGAGGGTGAGACTCTACCCGAACCACAAAACAACCTTGATGAATGTTCTTAAGCAAGGAAAAACAAGTCTTTTTTATGTTAAATATAAATCCAAAAACACAAAGCAAGAGGGGTAGAAAGCTAGTGCAAGAATGGGGAAACTAAAATAACAAGCTCACCCTTGAAGATCCTTTGAAGAACAGGTGGAGCAGCCACTCTCTAGTGATCAAAGTCAGTCCAAAACTTCAACAAACAACCCTCTAAGTCTCTCAATCTCGAGCTAAGGTGTAATGGTGTGTGTAATGGTGCAAAAGTATGGTAAAACACACCTTTTAGGCTTAGAACACACACACACAAGGATGAGAGAGATGGAAAATATAGAGAGAGAGATATGTGAGCTCTGGTTTTTAGTCTCTCAAATGGCTAACCCCCAAGCCAAGAAGACAAGGCCTCCTCTTATAGAGGAGGCAATCTTGTAAGCTTAGCAACCAAGCAAACAAGGGGCTCATCCCTCCATACACGTGTATGGAGGGGAAGAAAGTGGTACAAAGCTGTCTGAAAATATCTCCAAAAACAGCTGTAAAGTGATCGGCAGGGCAAAATGGTCATTTTGCCAAAAGGAGTGTCGACCGGCACAAAATAGTGCCGACTGGCATAATATAGTGCCGATGGAAACACTCACCAGCCGGTGGCTTCTAGCCACTGCCGGTGGTGTGTGGGGATGTCTCAGAAGGCATTCCCTGCCCCCTCCAAGGCAAAGCACAAGTGTTTGGTGCAAAACCAGACACAAAACAGTCGAGTTCGGAGATCCTGAGGCAAGGCGCGTAGCCGAGAACTCCGGGAACTCCAAACAAACACAAACATGGGTAATCACCGAGTGTTCCAGTGGTGACGTCCAAGTCTTGAGGACGGTCAAAAATAGGGTGTCTACAGAGGGTTGGGGATGGTGGTGGCTATCCAGAAATGGGCTGAGGTTTAGGTTTCATTTTTTTAATAAAAATATGAGGTGAAGAAAATCAATTTTTTTTACAAATTTTTTTTTTTTTTTTTTTTGGACTTTTTATGTAAAAACATGTAAAAAGTAAAATGATTGTGAATTAATTTCTTAACTTTGTAAAGTAAATGAGAATAGTCTTTGATTGTTTTGTACAAATTGAAATTTTTTTAGTGATTGTTTGGCCAAAATAATCACTTGTCAAATGAAGTCCTAGGGCTTGCATAGGGATGATGGTGGCAATAGTGGTGGTTAAGAGTGGGGAAAGAGCTTGAAGAGAGGCTAGGGAATGTGGAGATTAGTGTTAAAGGAGCGGTGACCAGCAGTAGGAGAAGGTGGAAAGAGAAAAAGCAGATGGAAGAGAAAATTAGCAGGGCAAAATTGACGAAGCAATTATATAAATTGTTGGGTGCTTTTTCAGTAAATCCATTATCTAAGAGTGTTATTCCATAAGACCCATAGTGTTTTATAATATTCCATTAGGTCCATTTCATACAAAAGACCATAAAAATCCTCAAACAAACACGCGACTCTCTCTCTCTTTGAATGTAATAATCGTCTCTCTTCCCCTCTCTATTCTTGTGCAGGAAATCACGCACAGTACCTCTACAGTCCAGAAATCAAAATCCATATTCCACATCGCCTCAACGCCCAGAAGATTGTCTTCGTTCCATCGTCGCATCGTCGCATCATCTTCTCCATCGTCCCTACGCCGAGAAGACTGTCTTCGTTCCATCGTCGCATCGTCTCCTCATCTTCTTCGTCATCCCTACGCCTAGAAGACTGTCTTCGTTCCTTCGTCTCATCGTCCCGTGGTCTCATCATCTTCTTCATCGAAATGGGCAAAAAGCATAAGCATTCTACTTATTCGTGTATTTAAACCCTAAACCTCTTTATCAACAACTAACATTGTGAACTTTTACAAATTTCTCCTGTTTCTATACATAAAATATATAGGAGTCCATATTGTTCATACCCTAACATTTAATCTGAACCCCTCAATCGTAATCCCTAATTATATTGATTTTTTCAATCAAAAACATTGCAGTTGCCATTACATTTTGTTCACAACTGTGAACATTCCAAAATGTTTCTATTGTAGTTGTTGTTGTTGAAAACTGTGAACATTCACATTGATTGAAAATGGTTGAATAATCAAATTTTCCCAGATGTTATTCGGTTGTTGTTCAATGCTGTGAACATTTACATGGTTTGAAAAATGTTTTGGCCAATTCTGTTTTTGTTGCTGTTGATAAAAGATGTGAACATTCACATTGAGTGAAAATGTTTGGGTAACCAAGTATTAATGGTGTTGTTGTTTTATGCTGTGAACATTCACATGGATTGAAAATGTTTGGCCAATTCTGTTGTTGTTCTTGTTGTTGAAAGATGTGAACATTCACATTGACTGAAATTTTTTTGAAAATCATATATCATTGGTGCTATTGTTCTATGCTGTGAACATTCACATGGATTGAAAATGTTGGGCCAATGAGTAGGGATATTTACATTTTTTTCCCCTATTGTGAATGTTTGCGTTGTTGGTATTGTTGATTGTTAATGGTGATCCAATAAGTTGATCCATCATTTTATATGTTTGTGTTAACATCCACATGTTCTTCAATTGTGTTCATGGTTGTATAAAAATACATTGTTTTTCACACACTCACACAATATATACATTGTGTTTGTGCTGACACAGTCAACATACACATCCAAGTACAGATGTGAATGTTCACATCCGCACACAAAATCTAGTCATTCACACCCATGCACACAATTGTGAACATGCACATCAGTGGCAATACTGTGAATGTTCACATCTGTTCCACTATGCTAATCACGTGAGCCTTGACTTAATTTTTTTAAAATATTCCATTTTACAAATGTTGCACAAAAGAAAACCTTAAAGAGAAAGAGGGATGAGTACCATGTCAAGGAAGAAAACCCACAAACAAATACTAGCACCAATGTCGACATGCGTCATGCGAACTATAGATCTAACATGACCGAACTGGTGAAATTAATGAAAAGCACCAAGTTCACACAAGCACAGCTTGGCTGCCTGTAACAAACACCTTTTTGGAATTTGTTAGATGCATTGAGAAACAATAAGATCGACCTTGACAAATGCATGAAGTATGATGATGTTGTTGTGCATGTTCTACAAATGTTCAAAGCTTCAAAAGATGCCTTCTACATTGAGGAGAAGAAGATGAACATACACAACAGCGACATCAAGCTGATTTTTGGTGTGGACTGTGGCAGCAAGCCGATGGACATATCATATGGTGCGAAACCAAAGACTGGCATTATAAACAAAAGAAGCAAAAATGTCAGTCGGTTGACTTGAAAATGGATACGCACCCTTTTGACCGAGGCATTGAAAGGCAAAAAGAAAGATGACAACGAAGTAGTCGCCCGACTAGTGTGCATGTATGCTTGCCAAAAGCTTTTTTTCTCAACAAAGGGAGAGACAATAGGATGGGGCTACTACGCACATATGGTCCCATTGGAAAGCATGCAAGAATATGATTGGGCCAACTAAATTAGAACAACGTTGACATCGTCCATTTCCTAAAATGACAAAAAGCCAGCAAAAGTCACCGGCTGTGTCATGTTATTGATGGTAAGTACCCATGTTGTCAAATAATAACATTCACATGTCCTTCAATGTTGTTCATCTAAGCCAACTATGAACATTCACAATAGTGCCACTGATGTGAATGTCCATAGGCACTTATGTTTCACAGATGTGAATGTTCATATTTGAATCACTGATGCGAATGTTCACATTCACTCATAATATAGTACTTTGAATGTTCACAATAGTGCCACTGATGTGAATGTCCATAGGCACTTATGTTTCACAGATGTGAATGTTCACATCTGAACCATTGATGTGAATGTTCACATTCACTCATAATATACTACTGCGATGTTCACAACAGTGCCACTGTTATTAATGTTCACATATGTTGACATTACTATGCAAATGGTAAATAACAATATGTGTTTGTTGTTTTATTGAAGTATTGGTTGTGTGAGCACACAACTATCCTACAACCTCACAAGCCCAATGCTTTTCCTCGTTGTGTGAAGTGGGATCTGACTGCTTTACAAAAGAAGATGAAAACCACCTCTTTGGCTGATTTGGGTTTTAATGAGGTAGGGCCTTCAACTACTGATCAAAACATTCACATTATAACACCACCCAAATATATACGTTAAGTAACATAATTTTTTAATTTTCAGGTTAATGCCGGTGAACTCTTTGCAATCCTAACAGAATTACAAAAGTTCAAGCGTAAAACATTGAAGGCGGAGTCCGAAATTTATGAACCAGCCACAACATCTCCCAACCTATCTGACATCAAGGAAGAACAACACAATGGCAGCAACTCCCACTTTTTTGGGAATGGGGTGGAGCTAAAGGACAGTGATGAGGACATTCACATTCCATTCAGCAGCCCATATGATAACAGAGCTATTGTCGTACCAAACACAAGACAACCTGATTTCATTGATGTGCTTATCAAAGAAAATCGAAAGGCTTGGGGCGTCATAAGGCAATGGGAAGCAAAGTACAAACACCTTCAATTTTCATGGGAGTTAAGGGCAAAAGTCATAGCTGATCTTGAACATAAATTGTTCAACCAGTCCAGGCCACGCAACATGAATACCGAAATTAAAAAGTGCATGAAGCAGAAGGATGAAGAAATAAAACGCTTAACGCAGCTGGTCATCGACTTAGAATGCGAGAAAACAATTCTTCAAGACCTTTACGATGACCAGTCAGTCCACATTGTCACACAGGTTGTGGCATAGAAGCAACCTCCTAGCCCAATGCAACACAATATCAGCCCACCTTCTAGGGTGAAGCATATAAAGGAAAAAGATCGAAAAGAACATCGCTTGCTTGACTTCCAGTACCCAGACTTACCTAGCCAAAAGCAGCCCCATACAATCGAAATGGTTGAAGATGTGGAGAAACACCCACCAGCGAAGCAGCCAAAAATATTAACCTTGACCAACAAGTTCAAAGTCTGGAGCAAGATGTCCAAATAAGACAAGCAAAAGGTCCAAGCTTTACAAAAGAGTGGAGGCGATGAGTAAGTGGCTGTACAAACACCTAATGTTAACATTCACATTTCATAATTGTCAATATTCATCACTGTGCTTATTTGTTTTGGTTTGTTCAGATCTGTGCAATGTAAATATTCACATTGGTTGTTCATAATGCACAGGCTGCTGGTGTGGAAAGGAGATTCAAAGGCTACACATGTGCATTGTGATGACATTGTCAACCTTATCAAGGAGGAATCGATACACAACAATGTATGCCATTACAAACATGATTCACTCTTCATGCATATACGCACAGAGACACACACACACCTACAGCCACAGACACACATTCTTCACCCATCACAAATAATATAATATGACCCCATGTTTGTGTAGCTCATAGATGCATATGCCGAACTATTACATAAACAACAAGAGGTGGTCAACCCAACTTCGGATTAAGCATCATTCATCTTCACGAGCATGTGTTTGGTAAAATCTATCATTCTATTATTTCTAATGTTAATGTGAAACTTCACAGTCCATTAATTACTTGTCTAATGTGTACAGAAAGTGATACGAGAGTACCATCCTCGCAAAAGGAGTAAACACATTGATGCACATGTCAAAAACTACCAAGGAGAGAGATACCTATTATTCCCATTGCATCATGAGTACCACTGAACGATAGTTGTGTATGATGCTAAAGACAATTTGTGGAGGCATTACAACTCATTGCGCCCAAGGACAGGCATACATGACCCGCATATCGACCAAGCACAGGAAATTGTAAGTAGCTATTTTTTAACACAAATATGACTTATTCTCATGCATTAAATGACTGTACACACACATATGTTTGTTAGTGCCTAATTTGAAATTCCCTACACAGAGGAAGTACATCAAGCATGTTGTGCGCATTATTGGCGAGTCATCACCGCTATGCACTAAGTTAGCAGGCCAAAATCCATCACAACCAATCATAGCAGTTGATGTCTGTCCTCAACAAGGCGACGGCTCGTAAGCCTCAATAACCATTATGCAAACATACATTTTTTACAAATCCTCCATAACCATTATGCAAACATACATGTCAACTGCTAATCAAAACCATTTCGCTTTTACAGAGTGGACTGCGGACCTGCAGTATGTTACATCATGCGGGCGCACATATACCATGAAGAAATTGTGAGCAACCTCACTAGTTTAGAATGGTGTGGACTATGAGATTTGTTAGTACATAATTTTTTGAATCATAAGAAATCAGAGCTTTATTAAAACCTATAGATGGGGGGTGTCCACCTACAAACTAACTAACACTCGATATGAATGTTAATATGGAATGCTTTGACATTTTGACACAACAACTGATTGTAAAACAGTGATACAACATCTATTAATGGGAAAAAGCCACCTGCGAATTTTGTACTACCTTTGGTGTTGTTATGTTTTACAGATGTGAATGTTCACAGTTGCACCACTAATGTGAATGTTCACATTCACTTATGATATCCATACTGTTATGTTGTTACAAGTGTAATTTATGTGATTGTTTGAACCCGATTGTTCTATAATATACAGATTTTGTGCAGGAGTGTACACTTGGTCTATATGACATCATTACAGATCACATACACATGTGAATATTCCCATTTGTTCTTATTCATAACAATTGTGAATGGTATTCTTTTCTGCCAAATGTGAACATTCACTTATAATATTCATATGCACTAATGTTTTACAGATGTGAATGTTCACAGTTGCAACACTGATGTGAATGTTCATACTCACTTATGATATTCATACTGCTGTGTTGTGATGAGCATAATTTATGCGATGGTTTGAAACTGATTGTTCTATAGTACACATATTTTTTACAAGAATGTCTATATGACATCATTACGGATCACACACACATGTGTGAATATTCATATTTGTTCTTGTTTATAACAGTTGTGAATGTTATTCTTCTCTGCCAAATGTCAACATTCACTTATGATATTCATATGCCCTAATATTTTGCAGATGTGAATGTGCACAGTTACTATAATAATGTGAATGTTCATATTCACTTATGATATTCATAATGTTGTATTGTGATGAGCATAATTGATGTGATTTTTGGAACCCAATTTTTCTGTAATACACATACTTTGTGCAGGAATGTACACATTGTTTGCATGACATCATTATGGATAACAAACAGAGGTGTGAATATTCACATTTCTTTTCATTCATAACAGTTGTGAATGTTCACACCGTGTCAATCTCTATGCATGTGAAAGTTCACATCACAGCTTATATTCATGTCAACATTGACAACAATAAGATAAAAAAATTCAATCCATGTGCAAGTTTTTACATAATATGATTCTTTTACGTAAGTGTGAATGTCCACATCATGTACTCATCATTACAACTTTAACAAAATATCAGTTTCATACCCAAAAAGAAAAAGAAAAAACACAAATGAAATACTAAGTTTGCCAAACCATTATTTTTCTTGCCAACACAACACAATCTTATTTCAAAAATGAATATAAGAATTTAATGTAAAACACAATGTTGAAATGAAAAATATATATCATATATCGGCTCCTTGCATGATTTTCGATTATGGCTCCCCAACTTCTCACATCTCCCATACCTTATTTGCTTTAGTTTCTCACCCCTTGATGGGATCCTATTCTTTTTTGACCTTCCGAGTGGTCTTTTCACAATTGTCAGGTATATAGTGAAGTCCGTGGGATCAAAAGGCCGCTTTTCCACCAATTGTATAGGGAATATGGCACCCGAATAGGCTGCACGATATGTCTCTACATGAAAGTAATGTTCCACACAATCATTGAGATTGTAGCGGCTCTTCTGAATGGCAATAACAGCATGGTCACATGGGAATCCGTTGATTTGTCATTTGAAGCAAGAACATGTATGCCTTGTAAGATCAACTGTAACAGATGGTATCGAATGAACTTCAAACACATCTTCATTGGCTTTGCTAACTTGCCAAGACCTGCTGTCATTGAACGAATCCATAAGTCTTGTTTCGAATGTAGGACAAATAAGCTCATTCCATTTGTTTGCTTGGTCAGGCCGTGCAGACATTTGCCGCATCAACTGAGTACGAATTGTGTCCACCATTTGAGTGGTAGGAAAATTACGTGCTTCTTTAATCCAGTTATTAAATGACTCCGCCGCATTGGATGTCATCTCCCCATAATGCATGCCCCTGCACAATATCACAAACATTTTACAATACGAAATTTAACAGGTCTGAACATTAATGTTGACAGATGTGAACATTAACATCATTCACAGTGAACATTAACATCAACTTAAATGATAGACAGATGTGAACATTGACATCAACTTAAATGATAGACAGATTTGAATGTTAACAACAACAAAATATAACAAATGTGGACATTCAAGTCTGTAATACATTGCATGACTGTTTGACAAATTAACAGATGTGAATATTCACATCATTTGACATCAGTCATCATTAGCAGATGTGAATATTCACATAATTTACATTGAACATGAAACACAATTGGAAGATTGTTACCATTCTAAACTGAAAATTCACATCGCTACCATTCTAAACTTGACAAATGGAACACTTTAGGAAACTATTATTACCTGAAGTATGAATTTGCCCAATGCTCAGGTGCCAAGTCCTTAAAAAAATTATGTGCTCGTTGTTTACCCTCCTCTTTTAATTTTGCAAGTTTTTTATGGAACCCTACCACAGTTGGCTCATAAGCACAGTCACCCAAACTACTTACTAGGTGATCCCTGAATCCATTATCAATTCCTTTCATCCGGTCTCTTAAATTTCTCTTCAAGTGTTGTAAGCAATAACCGTGATGACCCGATGGGAACACCTTTGGCATAGCTTCTAACAGACCAAGATTACGATCCGAAATAAAAGTAATCTGGCGCTTACCATCAACAACCTTCCCAAGTTCATGCAAGAACCACGACCAATTGGCCGTGGTCTCTGAATCAACAATCGCAAATGCAACAGGAAACAGACCTACAACACAACACCAATATACAACTGTACACATATTCCAAAGTGAATAGAAAACAATATAAACAAAACAGGTCATGTGAATGTTTATATCTACATTGCCCTATTACTATTGTTATTTTTGGATTCAAGTTCATAAACATCAATGACCTGAACGTTCACATTAACGACCATTAATAATTCATTGTTGATTGTTGAGTTATTGATAATGTGAACATTCACAGTACTGTTCATTAATGGATCAACTGACAGTAGTATACACTGATGTGAACATTCACATCAATGTATAATAACATGAATGTTCACATTACTATCATTAGCAGACACAGATGTGAACATTCACATCAGTGCATACTAATGTCAATGTTCACATTACTTATAATTTCTCAATCACTCATTTGTCTAGACTATGCTGCTCAATGTGAATATTGACATGAATAGGCAACTAAAAAAAATACTAACCATTGTTTCCGTCTTTCACTGTTGCCGCAAGTAGCTAACCTTTGTACTTTCCTTTGAGGAATGTTCCATCCAGGAATAATAAAGGCTGACAAGAATTGAACCCAAAAATACACGCAGCGAATGACACAAAGAAACGACAAAATTGTTGACTACTCGTATCATAGTCAATATTGACATAACTCCCCGGATTGTATCGCATCACAGCATCCGAATACCACCGCAGCTAGTCAAACGATAATGAGTGATTTCTATGAATACCAACCTTTGCTTTCTCCACACCCAACCATACGATATGGTAACTCACATCTAGCCCATAATTCCTTTTCAAAATAGTCACCACATCACACGACCGAGTCAACGGCTTGTCCCTCACAATTTTAGATATGGTACTTAACACCAAATCTGAACTAACTTGCAGATTCTTCGATGTTCAGACATCCATACCACAACTATGCACATCACTAAACCTCTTGATATAGAAAAAACCATTTGCTCGTTGTGCTCTACAATATATAGCCCACAAGCAGCCTCTCTCCTCCCGCAGCGCACGCACAGCAATAACTCTTGTTGTCTCGTTCTTGACGTACGTAAACTGAAACCCACATTGGATGGCATACTTACATAAAACCTCACGAAATTCTTGTGCACCTCTAATAAACCGTTGTCCCACATACGTAATACCATTTGCCCAAGGGGCTGACAACAACACCTTCTTCTTATGGTGGCAAAATCTCCGTAGTGCATCAATTTCTTCTTCGACCTCCACACGCAGCGATCCCGAGCCACTTGACTGACCAATATCACTTTTCAACTCAACCACAACTTCTACATGTTGTACCCCCATTGATTTAGCAAGCAGTAACATGTTCTGAAATTCTTTCTCATTATCCAAATCACACCTATTAATCCCAGGTAGTTTACAGAACAATGAAATAGAACTAGCAAACAACTCATCCCATTTTTCATACAAACACTCCACCAAACGAGAATAACACAATGCGCGAGCAACATTTATTACAGTTGTACTGTAACCATACGTACACACCAACATCATAAAGGTATTCATCTCCTGTAAAAACACAAAAACACAACAATGAACAGTAATCAAAGTCGATATGAAAATTCACATTGTGCAAAAATTAGATGACTATGTGTACAGTTCAAGTGCTAAATCTATAATTCACATTAAGAAGATGTGAACATTCACATTGATACATATACATATTCTTCGAATTATATCACCCACGCAGAGCCTCATTAAGCAAACATCAAAGTAAAATGAGAACATCAACAATCTTCATACAGTATTAACAAGATGTCAACATTTACATTGACACATATACTCTGAATTATATCACACACGCAAAGCCTCATTAAGCAAACATCAATTTAAAATGAGAACATCCACATTCTTCACATATTCTACATTAACAAAATGTAAATATTCACATTGATACATATACTCTGAATTATATCATCCACACAGAGCCTCATTATGGATACATCAAAGTAAAATGAGAACTACACATTCTTCACATAATCTGAATGAACTCGCCTCTACAAGACCACGTAAAATGCATATAATTGAAAAAACAGAGCATTCAATCCATATTAATCAAAAAACAGAGCCTCTTATCCATACGAATAAAACCATAAACTGAACATGTATTCATAACCAAATTGATACTAACCTTAATCATGCAATCCTACAATCGTCCAGAAACTCGAAAACAACTTATTTGAACTAGTTATAGTCTAGAAAATGTGACAACTGAACACTTTCCTCTTCGTCGTCTTCACTCGAAAATCACAGAACCAGACTACAATAGCAAGAATGAAACCCTAGCACATCCAAGCCTTGGAATGAGCATGGCAAATAGAAACGTATCCCTCCGAATTGAAATGATGATGAAAAGCGTAAAATAGAAACTGCCAAACTGAATCAGCGAAGAAACAGGCACGTAATATGTATTAACACTGTATATATATATATATATGGGGGCAAAATAGTCCAGGTAAACATATTAAATTAGAAAAATGGACCTTATGGAATAAAAAAAAAGTTTATGGGACTAATCAGGTTATAATATTCCTTTGTGGACCTAATGGGTTATAACAACTCTAAAATGGATTTATCAATAAAAATCCCTAAATTGTTCTATAACTTGACAATTATTATTATTGTTATTGTTATTATCATTACTATTACTATAATTTTTTTTTTTTTTTTTTTTTTTTATATTGTATTAATATAACAAGCAAAAAAGTCAAAAACAGCAAGCAGCATTAAACCTTACATCACAAAACCCATAGCAACCAACTAGACAAGTGCAAATCAAAAAACAAACACATAACCTAAAGCTAAGACTGCTACTAGCAATTGCAACTCAATCAACAACCTGTACGCAGCAACATCACAACCCTGCAAGGATAACAAGAACACACATAATTGGGTTAGCACAATCCGAGCTATTGAATCAAAAAGCTCGATGTCGAGGTGGTCAAAAAAGACTTGGGTTGTTGAAGCTATCTTCAATCCTTGACTCCCTCTTGCTTTTGCTAGGATCAGGGACGTGGAGCTGAAGAGCGTCAGTTGTATTGATCAATACATCTGGACCTAGAAAGCAGCGTCTTGGAGCTCTAATATGTTTAGAACCACCCGCACAAACATGAACAATATGAGTAGAGTTGGGTGCTATTAACAGCGCAACAGGGGAATTTGGTGCTTGCAATTGTTCATCTAGTGCTCGAGAACCCGGGGATGGTAGTGATGGTGATGCAACTTCACTAGGATCGGATGTGGTAGACGGAACTTCAACATTTGGGACCACCGGGGAGTGTTGTCCAAACATGGAACTATCTTTTCAAAGTTGTTGAAGTGGTTCAAGAATCTGAGACTGACATATCAACTTGCATGTTTGTTTCGGAGAACTCTTTTGATTGAACCTTGACTACAACCAAACTAGGCCGATATAAAAATTGAAATTTACTTTCTTTTAGAGATTGACACAAATTCCGATCAATGAGTAGATAATTTTTTCCTATGATCACTTTTTTCCTTCACCTCAAAGGCATTTTTGGAGCAGCCTCCTTAGTTATATCCCCTCTAAACCTACTGCCACTACCTACAAGGCTACAACAGAACCTTGAGGCCAAGATGGGCTACTTTTACCAGCATCAACATCTTGAGCAGAACTACTACCCTCACCACAATTTGCAAAGCAAGGTATTGCTTGACTCTTCTTCGGTGAAGCAGCCTTCTTTTCTAAATCTTTGTCGATAAAATTTGGACCATTTTTTAGAGATCGCTAGACAGATTCCCAATCAAAACAAAAAATCATCACAAAGGGTATCTTTGATTAAAGCTATTTCAAATGGGTCCATATATGAGAACATGTCTTGTGGTGACATAGATCTCCTATTGTTTGGACTACAATCTGAATCAATAGCAATAGCTTTACCTTTCTCTTCCCTTGACAATCGCCTAGTAGCCGGCCCAACGTTAAGAAGGAATCCCTTTTTCAACATAGATACCAAATACCCCAAAACACACAGATAGAAAACACAAACAAGGAGAGATGCCTAACTTACAATGACTATAGAAAAAGGATAACTCACAAAGCCAAGAGCTAAAATAGAAAAAACAACCAACACTAAAGAAACTGCCTTCGTTTGGGAAGGCAAGATTGAGGCTTTTTTGGTTATTTTAGTCACAAAAAACAAAATAGATTTTTTAACCCAATAAGACAAAACACCACATCCAATCCAAAATCATTATATTCTTTCTCTCACAAAAAAATCAAAAAAGTCAAAAGCCAAAAGTCCTTCCCAAACTAAACTTTTTAGCCCCAGGCTACAATAACCAAAAAAGTCAAAAAACCAACCCACTTTACATCCAGCAATCTCTCTACAAAAACAAGCCAAAAAGATTCTAAAGATCGAGGGGAAAAGTTTAGATCGGCAAAAATGTAGCCAACGAAGAGAAAACTAGGATCTGTTGTGAAAAATAAAGAGAAGGACTAGATCTACAACAGCTAAGATCGATATTGAAAGGAAAAAAAAATAGGGAAAAAAAAGAAGAGGAGAACAGATCGACAGGTAAAAGGGAGGAGAAAATCGGTTAATGTCGAAGAACGGATGTCTTCATCGACTCAAAGCATAGTCAACTTTGCCTTTGTTTGGCAAGAGCTAAAATGAGACTTTTTGGTTAAAATAGTCACAAAAAAGACAAAATATATTTTTTTAACCCAATAAGATAAAATGTCATATTTAAATCATAATTATTTTATTTTTTCTATCACAAAAATCAAAAAAATCAAAAGTCTATCCCAAATAAAAATTTTTAATCACAGACTGAAAAAAAATTAAAAAATCAACTCACATTCCAAACAAATTCTTTAATACAGATGAGCCGCCGAAAATCTCTTTCCTAAACCCTAGACCACCGAAAATTGCTTTTGTTATTTTTTTTTTGTTTTCATGGTTAAGTTAAGGAAACTTCTTATTTGTTCTTAATTACTTTTAGTTATTTTCATTTTTCTACAATTTCCTCGATATAATAAATTTTGCGATTGATTGAGACGTTTTAAATTATTTTATTAATATATAAATAAATAAAGTTTTTCGATTCGTGTCAAATTATTCCTAATTTTTTTTAGTAGTGCACTTGAAGAGATGATTTTAAGCTATCATACCTAAAAGCTTGTGACTTTTGAAATGTCTTAAGTGTGTTTTAGATGAATTTTTTAAGTACTTCAACAACTGGAAATTCGTTGTGTGGAAAAAGTAATTAAAGTCTTGAGAAAGAGTCCAATCTAGCCATGACCAAAAGACTCTTGAATTTTTAAATCTTAAATAATAAAAAATTAGATGGTAATCTAAAAATAATTTAGTAAAAAAATGAAAAAAAAATCAAAACACTTTTATATTTCCATATAATTTTCTTTTCTTAAGACAGAAATAATTTTTAAAAATCAAAAAATATATTTTTGACTATTTATGATTTCTAATTAAAAGTTCTCAAATGAAAGAGAAAGAGAAAAAAGAAATTAGGATCAGAAAAGGTAGAAGCCCTGGAATTTTAGCCCCAAAAATAGGGGTTTTCTTTCCCACCAAAACTCACATAGAAATGGATTCTTCACCGCCATGCGGACCATGGAAGCCATGCTTACACCACCACCACTTGTTCCTCTGCCCTATTCCACTCCCTCACCACCACCACCACCACCACCTTCATATTTCACCACAGTGCCCACATCACAGCTACCTTCTCCAACCAAACAGCCACTCCCTTGCAAGCCCTAACTTTCTCCCTTTGGCTAACCAATCGAACTTGCAGGTTTCTGGGTTACGCCAAACTTACCCCCCTTCGGATGCCCCGTAAGTGCTCCTTCAATTTTGTTCTCTATCGCTTTTTTTATTCGGTGTCTTTTTTTTCTTTTCTTTTTTTATGCATCTAATTGTGCTTGGTTGTGTTCGAACTAGGGTTTTGCATTGGACTTGCAGTGAATCAGATTGAATTGCTCAAATTGTTGGGCTTTTTTCTTTCTATAAATTATTGTTTTTGATGACAAGTCGAAAATGTGTTCGTATTTTGTTGGATATTTGAATGTTTGGTTTTAATTCAGTTGGGTTAATTCGAATTCACATTCATATGTCAACACTCGGATGTCCATTCAAAGTTACGTCTTGTTTGGTTTTTATGCGTTGAAATCCTTTGAAGCACAATGGACTCATTTGTTTGTGATTTTATCTAAAACACAAGGAACTTTCTTTATTCGATTTCAATTGAGTGTCCAAAAATCGGATTTTGTTTTTTTAATGTCATTTGTTCTTTGGTTTACAAATTACAAGAGAATGTGAAAAGAGGAAAGACTTAAAAAGTTTGAATTTTGCAACTTCGGAGACTTGAGAAACTGGGAATTCCTTTTGATGGAGCCTCTGTAGTCTGTAAGCAGATTCTAGTTGAGTTTCTCATAGTTTTTTTTTTTTTTTTTTTTTTTTTTTTTTTTTTTTCAATTGCCACTTCATTCAATTCCATTTTGGCTGTTTGATAGGATGATGCAAGAGGAGGAGGGGTACGAGGAGGGAGTGGTAGAGGAAGATGAAGATGAAGAAGACCCTGTTTTTGTTTTGACTGATGAATGGAAGGAGTTCTTTGCAAAATCTGAAGCTAAAAGGAAATTAGGTAAGCTGATTCCTCTGCTTTATCTTAGTAATTTTCTTTGAAACATTGTCTCTAATCATCTACGTGAATTGTGCACAGCAAAGAAGCAGGCTAGAAAAAAGGGAAAAGTATAGGTCGAGAAGTTGGAAGCATTCTTGATCATTCATGCAGTCATTCTTCAAGTGAGAGGTGGTGCTGGGAGAATCAGAATTCTGTGAAGGAATGACTCAGAGCCTTCTTGTTTTGGGAACAGTCTACTGGGAGGGAGGGTGAAGACGGTGATGAAGCTGCATGAGACACTTGCACGATTTTTGTTTTTATCCCCAAGTTGTACAATTTTATTTTATTTTATTTTTTTTTGTTACATCTCTCATTCTTTTTTCTTTTTGAGATCAAATTCATAGTATCCATTGATTTTCAGTTTGCTTCTCAAGGTTGTGTGTGATGTGAAAAGCAGTGTTTAAAGTCATAACCAGACTTATTTAGCATCTTCTGCTATACTCTTGAAATGTTTCATCCATGTAAGCAATATTTGATGATGCAAAAGATTTTATAGTGTTCAATAAAATTTGTTTTAACTAAATTCAAGTTAAATCAGTTGTTTGTCAACAATGGCAGTGGATTTATCCACATCACAATATGATTATTTTTGTGTAGTGGATTATTTATATGCACATGTATTTCTGGTACGTGGCTTGCTGATAAATCAAACTGTTCTCATTCCCAAGTTAGTGCTCAAACTCCTTTCCATGTCAATTAGTAAGGGTTTTTTTATTTGGACCTTTTTTTTATTTTTTTTTTGTGCATGGGATGTTATGTTTGTTTTCTGGAATGAATCCACAGCATTTTGAATCAAAAGAATTATGAGTAGCTCAGGAGGAACAAAAGGTATGCAAACACAACTACTCTCAAAGTACTTGACCAAATCAACTAGGCTCATTAATTTCAAGATTCTAAGTTGCACCATACTTGCCTCATTGAGAGCATATATGTTCAAATAAATGATTGCGCATGCAAAAACATAAAAATGGATTCTTGTTGAATGAATCCAGTCAAATTAAAATGTCTGCAATCTTGCGTAGCCCATAAAGCTCCTGAGTGATATTACAGAATTGAACAGATCAACCTTTCAGAGAAAATGTAATGCTGCTCAAAGCATATCCTTCGTTTCAGCGCAACCAGAAAGGCAAGTGGTGTTCAGCGATGGGTTGATACCCTCCTTCCCATTGACGTGTAGCTGACTAGCCCAACCTTCTACTGTCTTAAAGCAAGCTTGTTCATCGAGGCATTAATTCTCTCCTCTGTGATCATTTTGTGGCTGTCATAGAAATCTAGTATCTCCATTGCAATATTTTTCACCTGTCAAAACATAACACACATCAAAGATTTATGATGAGGAGAAATAAATCGTTTTCTAAACTTCATAGTGACAACCATAATATGCACTCCATGGAACTCGATTGCAGCCTTTCAAGCTCCATTGCCACTACGCAATTCACGCATGAAGAGGAGCACTCAGATGTATCAATAATGAGAGAGAGAGAGAGAGAGAGGCTATGACATGGTGAAGACTCGGGTTTAAAGGCTTACCACATTCATCTCAACTCGAAGCTCTTCAAACCATGCAGTGCTCTCTTTATCTTTGAGCACGCTTGCAACATATATGCAAGCTAATGCAATCAAGTGTGGAGGATGAATGAGAATTAGATCCATCTTGTATGTGTCATTAACAAGTCCCCTGCTGGTTTAAAATGCCAGAGTGAGCTCAACAAAGTTTTAACTTGACCATGGCATTTAATGAACCACAGGAAAAATTCTGCAAGACAAACATTAGACTACTCTTTTAAAGAATAGAATGCTCACAAAACATTATTTTCTCTCTTAATATCTAATTCTTCCTTTTTATAACATTATTTTCTCTCTTTTTGATGAAGAATGAACAGAGTAGAACTTTGTCAGAAGAATAAAACAACATAATCAGGTAACCAACCAATTCTTCTTGAGTTATTAATTCAAACTTTACTATGCACTTAGCACAGTTGCAGAATGGGTGTCAGTAGCAGGTCATGCAATGGAGAAGAAAATTATTTTGAACCTTTAAAGTGACTTTTTTATTAAAAAAAATATTGGAAAACCAAAAGAACCAAGAATGCTAAGACATTTTTAAACAACCACCAGAAAGTTGAATACAGTGATGATTTGGTTTTTACCAACATATCTGAGTTACATCATTCATGCCAGCATCCTGAAGCAACCTGCCAAGAAAAATATAAAAAATATAAAAAATAAAAAGAAGAAGAAGAGGAAGGGGATGAGACAAAGAAGACAAAACGAAATCGCAACTCAAATGTTATTTCAAGGAAAGTCTGATTTGCTAGCAAGCCTAGCATCATGAGGAAGACCAACTAGAGGTGGCTTCAAGATAAGAACCCAGGCCCAGCAAAAAGCATCCACATATCCTGAGGTAGCTTAGAGTTGGTTTGAGAAACTAAAAATTCCAACCCATGGCGTCCTACAATTCTATTCCTACCAGAATCTCATAAAGCTACCTGATAAATCTAGAGAAGTTGCAAACGGATTGGAAATAATTACAAGCATTGAATTATAGCAGGAACATAACAAGTTCATTTAAAAGGCTGATGGGGAATCTCGGGGAGATGGTTGTGCTGACTTTATAGACAATGTAACAAAGTAGATCAAGCTAAAGTACACTAACCTCATGATATTCATTTATCTTGAATAGAGAATCAGAGACATACGGCATGGCCTCATACCCACAAAATGTCATGTCATATTAGAGAACGGGTTGAGATTACTTTTGTTTAAGGGCTCATCATGAAATTAGCCACAGGAGCAAAAAGAGTTTGAAAAGAAAAAAGGCCCCCAGGGGATGGCATATGCTTATAGAAGAAATGAGTAGGAACCACATGTGATGACCACCAGAATGTACCAAAGTGGGGAAATCAAGCATGCTATTTCGTCAAGTGTTAAATTTTGGGAGAAAATATCAAAATGGGGATGGTCAAACCATTTTAAACAAATGCAGTCTTGTAACATGTTCGTCAAGCGAAGTGTTGCAATGCAATCTTCTAACATGAAGAAATACTTACTGAGGTAATGCACGGTAAGGATGGAATACAACTAGATAATAGTTGAGTGCTTCCAAAATCTTCATTTCCATCTCAAGTATGTCCTTTATTTCATATCTATACCTTTCATCCAAATCTGCAACACAAAAATGGCAGGTGCTCGGCAGCTACATTTGAATTCTAAGATAATTAAATGACAAATCTAAGACTGGCTCAATATAACAAGTGTTTACATATTTTTCTGATGTAAAATACAAGCAGCCTAGCCTGCACTGTGCTTTCTTCAGCTTTTGATGCCAAGTACAAGCAGGTTGGAGCCACTAGACGTGGATCATATTCAGTCATACTTTTCCTGAAGCATGAAGAGAGATAATTCTTAGCAAGCTATGTCATAGGATTTAAAATATGCTTGAATGTGCTTCATAATGAAACACTGCTGAAGATGCTAATATATGCAGCAACCTGTTAGAGTTGAAGATGCTAATAAAAATAAAACCACCATCACACACCCACAAATCAGAGAAGATCTTCCCATCCAAAGTAGAAACCATGATGTAATACGCAACATAATGAAACTAATTTAGTTTTCTTTTTAATAAGGAGAACGTTTGGTTGGGGCAATTGTTGCACCTGATCTTTTTTCTTCTTTTTTTCCTTCCCATTTTAGTTTATTTGTTTTTGTATGCCACGTTTAATTGATATGAATTTGTTGTCTATTAAATTTTCACATCTTTATGGAGTTCTTATAGTCCCTATATTTTCTTTTCTTTTAAAAAAATAAAAATGTGTGTGTGTGTTCCAAAAGAAAACAAAAAGAACAAGAAAAAAGGATTGTATTGTGGTTCAAGCGTGCCTCTCCCATTTAGGAGTCATATAACAGTATTGGGACGACTCCTCAAAGCAAGTTTGGTATGTGCTTTCAAGTAGTCTGTTTCTGTTTGCCTTTTCACTGATGGAGTTCACAAAAATATATATAAACAAATAAATATTGGTTCATACCACCAACTGTGTGCAAATGCATTAGATGTTAACTTTTCTCACTCTCAAATCTCAAATTTTTTATTTCACTCACCACTTGTATGTGTTTACATAGCATGGGTTCTGAAACAATTAAATGCATGCATGACATATAAGCATCACAAATTCACAACCAACCGAGATAAAATGCAAGAACAGTTAATATGAAGCAAAGGCCAGTAGTGTTTGGCCACTAATAGAGCATTTTTTTCCCCATGTCAGGAAATTGTTTGATATACCTGGTATATACACGTCTCATGTACGCAACAGCAGTGGCTACAACCCTGAAAGATTGACCAACAGATTAGAGATGACATAAATTGGGGTAAGTTAATAAAGAAAAAGTTTCACATCAACTTGCAGTTATCATGAATGTGCTGAAATGTTTTTACGAGGTTTAAGAATGTCGAAATTAATTTTCGGTTATGATTATGATGGATGCAATCTGACAGACAAATTAATAACATTGCAGGAATGCCAATTATTTTCAGGAACAACAGAAGCAAAATTTCATGGTATATAGTTAATATTACAATTATGTGAACATGTTCCAGTAGTAATGACTAATATCTTCAAGTGAGTAAGAAACTGATTAAGAGGCTTGGACGGGAGAAACAATTGTGCCAATGGAACATAGACCAGCCAACTCAAACTCAAGCAAAATTCATCAACATCAGGTTTTTCAGCCTTGTTCACTCATTAAATTATTTTAAGAACCCATGACTTTAATCATAAAATACACACTTCTGTGTATGCCTGATAGAACTCAATTAAATGCCTTTTAATTGAAACATTGAAGTAAGGTATTTGGGGAGAAATCATTAACAACTTAAAAACCAAACAATAACCACTTCAAACCAGTTTTAAATATTTAAAATGCTTTCAGGATCAAGTTTAAAAGATTTTGCACATCCTTGCACGGAGTGGTTCCCGTGATATAACAAGGAACTCCAATAAGTTTATACTACCTCCAAAACCTTGATAACAGAAAATACCAAGTGATTGGTAGCATCTAACACTGATGACAATCTGATATTATTCATTATAGCTTACAATATATATGTATATATTTCCCTCTGGAAGGAATCTACCATGTACATATTTGGCAAATAGTATAAACAACAACAAAAATGAAGTCAAACCTTTGTCTCACTTTCACACTTTGAGCCAATCTCCCAATGTCTGGAGAAGAAAAAAAAAAAGAGAGAAAGAAGATTGAGAGAGAGAGAAAGAGATCAGAACATGCAAGGCAAGATTATCAACTGCGATGCATGCATTATTGTCAGTGCCTTTTTTATATGATTATCAGGCACACAAGTTCCAACAATTGATTTTACATGATAAAAGGTTGCTTAGTAGAGCATAAAAAGGTAAGATCCAAGTAGAAAAGTTGCTATTAATTTCCTGCAAATATTCAGCAATATATAATGAATTGTTGGTTCTAAACATTTGAGAATATAACCCAAGCTTCATTCTAAATGACCATCACAAGCAAAACAACAAAAACGCATACCATCATGTCAGCTAAAACTCTTCATACTAAATTCTATAAGAGATGAAAGGAACACTACGTGTCCATGTAAAACTCACCATACCCAGAAAATAATGGGACAATAAATCTATATTATATATCGATTCAATATCCAAATATTATATATAGATTTGAATCTACATATGCACTTGTAAGAAATATGTACTTAAAAACAAAAGATTCTATAATGAAATCTAAATGCCCTAGTAAGAGTCGAGATATCCAAAGAAACGAAAAAGAATTTCACATTTCATTCCATCCATTTGCATTTAAGAAATCAAACTGCACATTCCAATTCATCAGCAAGTACGAGTTTCAAATGAAAATAAGATTTTATTCATAAGGAATTCTTCAACAAACCTTGATACAATTGATACAGGTGATCCATTTCAAAAACTTATCTTCAACACATACTAGCAAAGAGAAAATTAAAATGGTTATATTGGGTTTGTTTGCAACTACGTAAAGCAATTTAGCAAGTCTTCATCTCTTCTATTTCAAAAAGTTGTGTATGTTTGCTTGACTAGGCCATGTTTGGCAATTGGCTAAAATAGTCAAAAAGTCAACCATTTATCTCTACTTTCTTACAGTCTTTCTGCACGTCTTTTGCAAAAAGTTTAAGAGACAACTAAAATAGTCAACTCGCAAACGAGCCTTAAGTTGATTCTACGAGCCCAGATGAAATAAACAGATGTTTTCCACATACAAGCCATAACATAACCCCAGAAAACAAACGAAGTTTACAGATAACAAATTGCAGAAAAGCAAATTTTATAGAGTAAAAAAACCAAAAAGATTGTTCCTGAAGAATGCCCAATTGAGAGTAATTTCGTATAATAGCCTAAAATTGCAGAAACTAGATAAAAACCATGGAAAGAAGCTTGGAACCCAGTTGATGATTATAATTATGTATGTGTGTGTGTGTGGAAGAGAGGAAAGTAAATACATACAATTGGCCATGTGCATCTTAATGATCTTGAAATCTTCAAGAGTGATGCCCTTTTCCCTATCAAGGGGCTGCACAACATCCACCTCTTCCTGGTCCAATAGCTGTTTGCTATCAAACAAAACAATTTTAAAAAATAAATCAAATCGATCAAACGAAATCAAAACATAAATGAATAAATCAAAACAAACACAAAAACTAAAATTTAAAAAAAAAAAAAAAAAAACCCTAAGATTGGGAAGGAGATGAGTCTGAAACACTCACTAGTGCGATGAAGTCCAGAAATTGGCAGCCATCTTTTCCTTATTTTGTTTGCAGAGATTGAAACTAGATTTGCTTCAATTGCGAATAATCACATGAAACTTTCATCGACGTTTTTGTCTCTCGCGACTCCCTCATTCCTCTTTTTTTCATTTTTTAGGTAAATTACAAATTCATCCCTTATATTTGTTTAAATTGCGATTTATTCCATATAGTTTGGAAAATTATAAATATTATCTATAATTTATAATTTCATAATAAATGATTCATTTTATTAATAACTTATTAAGTTAATTAATAATTTTTAGTAATGTCTGAGATTTTTTTAATTAATAATTCATGTAATTTTATTATTATATATAAGGGAACAGATAAAATTTTATTTTTTCAGTTAATTCTATTAAATAAAAAATTCTGACAATGAGATATTTATAATTTTTCAAATCACAAGAAGTAATTCATATTTTAAATAAATCTCATAAGATATATCTGTAATTTAACGTTTTTTACTTACTTTTTGGGTGACTAGAAGAGTTAGAGTTAAGGTTAGCATTGGATTAAAGTTTGAGATTGAAAAAGAAGAAAAAAAACAACATGAAAGGTGCTCATGAATAGTGTTTGGTCAGATGGCCTCTCATCCATCATTTGTATGAACTTAGGTTGATTAAAAAAAATAAATCTACATCTATCCATTTAGTTAGTTGATGTAGATTAAGAGGTTGTTTGGAGTTTTTGACTTTTTGGACTAAAAAGTTGAGGAAAAAAATATGATTGTTTAAGATAACTTTTTGACTTTTTACGAAAAAATGTGTATCAAAAAATTGTATAAATTAATATATATGAGAAGATTGAGATAAAATAGGCTGCATGGTGGGATGAATTAAGGGACAGCGTGTGCAAAGTATAGGTTAAGAGATGGTTCCCTCCTTTTCAGGCATTGAATTGGACGGTACTGTTCAGCCTACGAGGGCCCACTACGGGTCCCGTTTTGTTAATCGAAACCGTTCAATATGTAGAACTCATTAAGTACTATATGCCTGTAAAAAATCATATTGATTGGATATCGATAACTATCTGATCGGATTAGTTTTTTTTAACCGTTAACTATAACACCATCCATTTTTTATACAAAACTGATTTGATCATGTAGTTAACGATATCTGATCAACATGATTTTTTATTGCCATATAGTACTCGACGAGTTCTACACATTGAATTGTTCAGATTATCAAAACGGGACCCGTAATGGACCCTCACGGGCCGAACAGCATCGTGTTGTTTGTGCACCTACCTGTGCAATTTTTTAAAAAAAGTCAGCTCTGTCTGTTGGGACGTCAGAGTTGTTTGTAATAATTTTGTGTAAAATTAATTTTTTTTATTTTTTTTTTTTGTGAATAGTAATAACTTTTTAACTTTTTAAATTTTTTTGGATATCTCAAACTAGGCCTAAGTAGGCCATACGAGTTGGCAGTTAGACGCAAATTAGTTTGGCAATTTGAGTTTTACTATTTTTGACATTTTTTCGAATTGTTTTTCAGTAATTATTTTTACTATTTTGGGCCTTATTTAGATCCATTTTTTTTTTTGTTCTTCATTTTTATAATAAAAATAGAGACCCAACTTTCATATTTCATAAATAACTAATATAATTACTAAATAAAAAGTCATTTTTTTAACACACAAAGTATAAAAGTATAATATCATTTTTCTTAAGGGTATTTTGTGAATTGGGTTGGTGGTCTCCTATCTGCTATCGATCCGAACTTAAGCAGATTAAAAAAATACATTCGTTTGCTCAAACTATCGGAACAGTCTATTATGTGATAGATTGATTCGAGCCACTCGATTTTGGTGAGCCGAATGGATGCTTGCCTATCCGTAAACAACAAACATCAAAGAGGGAAATGGAGTAGATGGTGTCAAAGAGAAAATAAGAGAGGTAACAAGAAATCAATAAATAAAATAGTCTACAACAAGGTGATAGGAAATATGATGAAGGAATGATGGGTAGTTGAGAAAAAGAAGGATATTATAGAGAGGTAAAGGGAAAAAATAGAGGTCGTTGGGGGTAAAAGGAAAAGCGATCGCGAATGGAAGGAAAGAGGAAAGAGGGTTCAAATGATTTTATCATATTTGTCTTAAATGTGATTTTCTCATAAATTGCTCAGTTCTTTTTTTTTTAAATAAAAAAGTATCACTACAAAAAAAATCGTTTTTTGTGACAGCAAAACGCCGTCGCAAATACCCCAAACGCCGTCTCAAAAGGTTTTTGTGACGGTAAAATGACTTTTTGCGACGGCAAGTGAGGGTCGCAACAAAGGGGGTTGCAAAAGGGTTTTAGCGACGGCAAGTGCCGTCGCCTTTGTTTTTGTGACGGGAAAATGCCATTTTTGTGACGGCAATTTTCTGTCGCCAATAATGGATGAAAATCTGAGTTTTTTGCGACGGCACAGTATTGCCATCGCTAAAAGGGTTTTTTGCGACGGCAAAAATACCGTTGCCAAAAGTGTCGTAGCTAATGACTATTGTCTACGGCAATGATACCGTCGCTAAAGGCCTTATTTTTCAATTCAATTCACTACCTTTGGCGACAGTATAGGTGCCGTTGCAAAAAGCCTGGTTCAATTTACTTTTTGAGACGGGGTGTTCTGCCGTCTCAAAAAAAAAAAATTTAAAAAAAAAACTGTATTAAAATTATTAAAAATATGAAAATAACTTGTATTAAATGAAAAATAACTAAAAAAAAAATCAATAATTACATAATAATATAAAAAGCCCAGTATATAAATAAAAATTCATCCATAATTAAAATATTCTTCCATTCAGAACAATACATCAACAAAATTATCCAATACATAATGTTGCATAATACATATATAATGTTGTTCACAAATCTAAATAACATAAATCAAAAACAAAAGTTCCAATAGTGATTAGTGCCTTGGAGGCATTTGAATGCAACTCAACAGAGCCTTCATATGCCATAGCATGTTCCAGTAGCAAACACATATTCTCCACTGAAGGCCAATACTCCAAAATTCTTTCTACTATCCTATATTGTTCTGCATCTGCCTCAAAGCATTTCAACAGAAATTTGATCATAACCACATATGTTTTTGAAGGGAAAAGAAGCTTTGCCTCCCTCATTTCTGTGGCCTCTAGTAATCTTTGACTCTTGTTTAAGAATATAATCTAGCATATCTCCAAGTTTTGGGTATTTAAGATTGTTATAGTCACCAACAGCTCCCCTTTGACCTTCACCAGGAAACAAACCTTCAACTGCCATTTCCCTACAAAATATTAGTCGACAATCATGTACAAAACAATAAAACAATTTATAAGCATTGACCAAATTTAGGGTTCATCACTAATTAAATAAAAATTGAACTGTGTCAATTGCGATTTGAAGAAAAGAATGTCAATACTACTGACTTTATTTTATTACTGGGGTACTTAAGCAGTATTATAAAAAAAAACTAGTCAACAACATATAGAACAGAAAAATTTCTAACCCAAAATATAGAACAGAAAAATAAATATAGGTCAATTACACTTTTCACCCTTATAGTTTGACTCAAAATTCACTTTCATTAGAGAGAGAGAGAGAGAGAGAGAGAGAGAGAGAGATTTCTTGATGGCAATCTCTTCCCCAAGTCAGATTCTTTGTATAGTTTCACCAGCTCTGCCATGATAGCTCTGTTCACATTTCTTGATGCCACTTCAGGAGTGATAGTAACCTGCAAACAATATAATACACACGCATATGACACAGCAATAAGAACAATTTTTTAAAAACAAAATCTCATAAATGCTATTAAGCAAAGGACAAACATAAAGCCTTCCCGGTTAAATTTTATCTACAAGTGACAGAAAGTATAAGAAGAAAACAATACACCACAAACATAGGCTATGTTACAATCACAAGGGTTATAGGGCTTGATTTTATAGAGCTTGAATCCATGTGTCCTGTCACTCCTTAGGCTTTTAAAATATAGTTCAGCTCATCTCACGTTGATATACAAGAATCAGTATCCAATTTCATTCACTGATACAACAAATCCATATTTAGCCTACTCCCTACCCTATCAACCCTTACTTAAAAAGACATTGATGCAATAAACTAGGGGGAAAAAAAAAAAAGCACTCACGAATAGCATTAACATAACAAAATCAAACAAGCAATCTGCAATTTAGTAGAACGTCAAGGATTAGAAACAAGTATTTCATAAACTAAGTTTGCCTCAATACTAACACATGAAACTCATAAAGTTTAAAGCATATACCATATGCACAGTAAATGAAGATTGGTATTTTCTGAGCTCTCTTCCTATAAGCCCACTAGACCACGGATTCAATTTCACGTGGCTGAGGAGCCCTCGTATCCCAAGTTGGAATGCACAAATATGCATGTCTTGAAAACTCCAAATTCCTAGGCAATTCGCAAGTACAATCAACAATAGTAGGGTTACCATGAGGCAATTATTTTCAGGTGAGTAAGGCCAATCTCCAACATACAAACCTTCACAAATTTCACTGTAAAGAGCTTCCCCACTCCAAAATCTTTGCAACACCGAGAAACCTCGGACAAAATACAGATATAGACTGAACATAATCAATGACCAAATTAGGAATGTCCCATCTGGGTTTTTACCCAAAAGTATTGGAAGATTAAGAAGTGGGTGAGAAGCAATTGAGAGCAACATAGACACCAAAGGGGCATATAATAAGGGCAGTGACAACAATGTGAAGCCAAGGGTTCTAAGCTATGCAAATGTCAAGAGCATAAATGTTGCCTTCACTGCTATCAGCACAGATAAACCAAAATCCGTGTGTAGACGTCCCCGAACGCATCCCGGGGGAAGGGGAGTGCAAGTTCCCCCCCCCCGGTTCTGGTTCGATATTGGGTCACTACAGTTCGAAGGACTCAAATGTCACGGTTCTCAATCTTGAACCGAAGAGTCCAAATCCGGCAAATTGTTTTGAAAATAGATTTTTTGAAAGAAGTGCCAAACATGGACTGCTTCGCCAGATATAGAATCGCCACCTAAATATTTTAAAATGGGAAATTTAGGAAACCCTGACTTGGTGCCAAAGGCCACGCGTCCGTCATCACCAAAGTTGCCTCGGCTCGGGAACTTGGGTACGATTGGGGAAGGTCACTCCGTGAGCATTCTCATTCGTCGGCCAAAGACCGCCTCTACTAACCATGATATCTATTTTTGAAAACATTGTGAGTTCTTATTCAAGTATTAGCCTAGGTTACTATGTGATGCGACAAAGATACAAGTATAGACTGGTCGCTGAATTGGAACAAAACACTTCATGTTTGTTTGTTTGAAAATGGTTTGATGGTGCTACCCGCAGTAGGCTAAGACGCATTTGCCACCTCGGTGGGCTTAGAAAACATGATTTTGCCACTATCTAGTGGGCTTAAAACAAACATTTGATGAATTGTCCCAATCCAAATAACCCAACCTCCACCCACAGGCATTCAAGGCAGTTATATCACATAAGCACATAGCCTCATGGTAAGCATGCTATTCATGGCAACACTCACACGCATGCAAGGATGCTAAAGCATAAAACTTACCGAGTACTCCAAGCCAAAACAGAAGCTGATTAGAAATCATGCATGATCCTAAGTATACAGAATGCCTAATGCAACACATGCAAAGATGCAAACTATAGCAGGCTCGGCTATTCTAAACATGGCATATGAAATGCTACAGCTATCACGTATTCAACTTTGGAATTGAAATACAAATGCAGCTTGTATGATGATGAGCCGAGTGCGTGCAAAACAGATGAATGATGCAAACATGTCATCAGTATGCTAATTGAAATATGCCCTATATCTAACCATCATAAGCGGTAAATAAAAGGGAGAAAGAAGTGGGGTTGGAAGACATACATCACACTCACACACCCTTATTACAATTATGCCCTCGCAGAGGGTCCTAATAAATAATACAAATCCGAATAAAAGAATATTACAATCCAAAATATTACAAATCAAAATAAATACAAATTCCATTAATTTACAAATTAACTAAGAAAGTCAGAATCGCATGCCAGTGATCGCCTCGACTCCTTGATGAAAGATGCATGTTGTGTCTTGGCTGAAATCCACGACGATGCCCCGATTAGCCTCTGCTTGCACTTTTTCTTGAAATGCGTGCCAAGTCCCAAAATTGTCGATTCTTCATTTTGCTGCAACAGAGAGCAGGAAAGGGGCATAGCAATGTATTTCACAAATATATGCATGCCTCGATCCTCGTGCCACCAATCACGCATACCGATGCATGATGGCCGAGGAGTCGGATTGCACAACTCAATATGGGGTGAATGCAAATGAATGCTACAACAAAACCTAACTCCATCATGGATAATCCGGAGTGTCGATGACTTGGGAATTGAGACCCGTTCCATCACTCGGAGTACGGAACGCTCCTCGTTTCCCGTGCCCGGGCTAACTCCTATCCCGAACACGATGCAATATGCATGATATGCATGAATGCAACTAAAATACAATCCTAGCATGCACAATGCTATGAAAATGAGATGTCTCGAAATGCGTACACGCGGGCACGCAAATCGAGGAAATGATCCTAAGACATAAAATGGCATACGCAATGCAATTGGACTTACACTAACATGAGAGGGCCTCAGCCACACCCACATAAGAGGCCGTCGGATAAAAGTGAAGTGCCTCGAAATGCGTGCACACGGGCACGCAAACCGAGGTAATGGCATACGGAATACAATGATGCTAAAATGACATAAACAATGCAAAATGGACTTACACTAACGTGAGAGAGCCTCAGCCACACTCACATAAGAAGCCATGAGATGAAAATGAAGTACCTCGAAATGCGTGCACACGGGCACACAAACCGAGACAATGGCCCTAAGGCATGAAATAGCATGAAATATGATATATAATGAGCCTAAAATGAGATGTCTCGAAATGCGTGCCCACGGACACGCAAACTGAGAAAATGACATACGGAATGTAATAGGACTAAAATGAGATATGCGATGCAATATGGACATACATCAACATGAGAGAGCCTCAGCCACACTCACACAGGACGCCATCGGATGAAAATGGGCTGCCTCAAAATGCATGAACACGGGCACGCAAACCGAGGCGATGGAACTAAAGTATGAAATGGCATACACAATGCAAATTGGGCTTACACTAACATGAGAGGGCCTCAGCTACACTCACATGAGAGGCCGAGAGATGAAAAATGAAGTGCCTCGAAGTGGGCGCACACGGGCACGCAAACCGAGGCGATGGTATCAAAGTATGAAATGGCACTCCAAATACAGATTGGACTTATACTAATGTGAGAGAGCCTCAGCCACACTCACATGAGAAGCCGGGAGATGAAAATGAAGTGCCTCGAAATGCGTGCCTGTGGGCACGCAAACCGAGGCAATGGCCCTAAGGCATGAAATGGCATGCAAATGAGACGTGGCATATGGCATATGGAAAATGCAAATTTCAGCAGCCAAAATGATGCAAAAACAGCCCCCGAATTATAGCAAAATTACACCCAATGCCCGAAATGCTATGCTAAGTACCCGAAATGACTTGCAGCTATGCCAAACATGCACAATATGGACATGAAGTGTAAAGACAGATGCTAGGCAGTCCCTAAACTAGCATTTTTCCAGTACAAAGGATGGCCAAACAACAATCACAAGTATGACAAAAATAGCATGCAAAAATGGGGGAAAAAGGGGAACAATGAAGCAGATGGTATACGCAATGCTCAAACTGAAAAATACAGTTCTACAACACTGAAGAGGGACCAAAAATATGAACATTTACAGCTTATGACAACCCTCAAATCAGTATGTAAATATGCTCAAAATGTCATGCAAATATGAAGCCAAAAAGGGCTATAAAGAGAGGTATACCAAGAATTCTCCAAACATCATAAGACCCTTAACAAAACATGACAAGAATGCCAAAATATGGATATTTTAAATACTGATGATGGCCGAAAACAGAATCTAGATAGGCCTAAAAAAGTATGCAAAAATGGGGGCCAAGAGAGATATAAAGACAAGTATAATAAGAAGACCCCCAACAAGGTTGATCCCTTCTACAATATTGTAGAGAGACACAAAATAAACTCAATCACAGTTTAAGGAATGCTCCAAAACAAATCACATGTAGGTTAAACAAATCATGCAAGTTTACGGTAAATATGAGAGATTATGAAGAAAGTGCATGATAGAGAGGCCAAACAGGGTTGAGCCCTTCTTCAATGTTGAAGAGGGGCTCAAAATAGGCCCACTCACAGTTTATATAATTCTCGAAAACAGATCACTCACAAGCTACATGAAGCATGCAAAAACAAGGGCAAAACATGGATTCAAAGAAAGTGACATATGGAGAATGAAAACAAGGTTGAGCCCTTCTTAAATGTTGAATAGGGGCTCAAAATAAGCACAATATCAGTTCATGAGATGCTCCAAATCAGATCACACATAGGCCAAATATTCAATGCAAAATAATGGCATATAAGAGGATATTGAAACAAGTGCAAGATGGAGGGCTCAAACAGGGTTGAGCCCTTGAACAAACATGAAGAATGGCTCAAAAAAAGGCCCCTTTCAGTTCTGGTCGGAGCCCAAAAAAGTAAGCAAGTAGGCTTAAGAAATGAAGCAAGAAAGTGCTACAAAAGAGGGAATTTGAGACTTACCCTTGAAGACCTCTTTTTTTCTACTTCTTGGCTTGAGGAAAGTTGCTTCTCAGCCTCTGAGAAAGCTCTCCTTGCTGCTGGAAATGGAGTGGTGGTAGTGGTGCTTGAAGTTGATGAAGAGATGGCACCAAACTTAGGAAAAATGAGAGAGATAAAGATGGATATGTGTATGTATGCTTGAGGGAAAATTTTCTAACCCTTGGGACAAGTTCGGAGGCCCCTTATATGGGCAAAAAGAGGGGTGTAAAGGTGGAGGGAAATGCACCCAAGTGTTCTCCTCCAAAATATCCCCTGATATGAGATCTTTTTCGGGGAAACACAATATGGTAAAGTATGCACTGAGAGGATGCAGGCCGGCTAGCCACCTTTATTGGAGGTGGCCGGCTAGGGGCAAAAATGGAAAGTTGGATTTGCTGGCCGAGCTCTATATTTTGGTGTCCTCGCATGTCTCCTCTTCAAGGCCCCGTGGTTGGAAATTGGCAACTCAAGCAGAGAGACAACAAGCCACCTCTAGGAGAGGTCCAAAAATGAAAAGAAGAATTACTGGCCGAGCACCATTTTTTAGGGTCCTCCCATGTGTGTACAACACAAATATGTGGTTTTGGCTCGAAGAAAATGGCCCTAGGGTGTTCAACATTAGCCCGGAAGTGAGAAAAACGGGCGCCGGGGGGGCGCCGGAGGAGCATAACTGGTTGCTGAGACAATTGCTGTCCTCCCACCCTCCAGTGACCTTCCTTATGATAAAACAGAGGTACCTGCCAAAAATGAACAAAAACCGATGCAAAACGAATGCTCGGGGACCAAAACACGCAGTTCGGGGTCCCGAAAACCGGCCGTTAAGCACCGAAAGTGGTGTTTGGCCACGAAGTGGGTATCTAAGACCCCAGTGTCCCTCGTTAGGGAGTAAATGAGATGTATGCCAGAAACCAGAGAAATCGGAGATGGTTGGGTGGTCCCGAACCGAGGCACACGGCTCGGTTCAAAACCGGAAACCGAGCTCCGAAATGGGCAAAATGGCCTACGGCCACGAAATGTAGCCCACGGCCACTGAGAGATGGTCTACGGGACCTCTCCCTCCCCTCAGGAACAAAAACAGAGAAAATCTGGTTCGCAAACCGAGACAAGGCACAGAAGAGAGTTCTAAGTCCGGAGGCGCACGGCCGACTCTCAGACTTCGAACGAAAGCACAATATGCAACATCACCGAGCGCCAATCGGTGACGCCCGAGTCTTAAGGTCGGTCAAAAATGGGGTGTCTACGCTTGCCCTCTTTGACGTAACTCTAAGTCAAGAAGTGACGGAGTGAATGTCAAAGCCTAGAGACGACCCATTTTTGACTAGGCCGAAGACTTAGACAACCATACAAGATGAACAGAGATATGTGCCCGCAGTGGGGGCAAAATGCAAAGCTGATATGCACAGAGCCAAATGATCATGCAAATGCAAAGAAGTCAGAATGAGGCAAGTATTCGCAAATAGATGCAACAGTTTTAGGCAAGAATGGAAAGTAACAACTACATTTCATGCAGTTAGGAATGCGAGAATCATTCAATTTCGCCGCCTCACACGGAGAAGATACGATACCGCTGATTCGTCGGGTCGCACCAAATTTCAAATGAACCGTACATACAATATCGTGCCTGAAAAAGAGAGAAATTCAAAAAGAACAATATGCTAACAACATATATTCAATGTGATTCCTATGGTTCCGAAAGTTTGACACACGCAGTGTCGGTGAGTGAAAGCATTGCAATGAGAGAAAAGAACACGCGTGACAACGCATGCTCAAGCACAGAGGTATGGTACGCCAAGAAATCACGCATGACAATGCAAAATGCTCATGAGAATGCAAGTTATATGCACAAAAATGCAAAATGAGCATACATCGTATGCGCCCTTGTTGCTAAACAACGAATGGGAAACGCCAGATTTCGGCGAAGGCAACTTGATCGCGGCCTCTGATTCACCTCCCGGAGAGGTTACAACATGTTTGAAAAGGATACACCTTGATTTTGATGAGTGATGATGAGACACATGTCAGAATTTGCAGCTGAAGTTCCGGCGGAGCGATTTCACGCCAGAAAGTGCACTTTTCTTGAACTTTTTCAAGTCCCGGGAACTCCGATCTTCCTCAAAATTTGCAGAGAGCTAGAGGGGGGGTGGGGAACACCACCGGCCAGGTGGTTTCCCTTGGAGAGGCCACCGGCTAGGGGAGAAAAAGCAAATGGCCGGCCAGCCAGAAAAGGTGGCCGGCTGGCCACCTGCCCAAAAGCAGGGGCATTTTGGTCATTTTTCTCATTTCTATATATTCCCTTGTCCATTGCCTCCGAAATCACTACCAAAGCTGTGAAAACTCCTTCCCTTGCTCCCCAAACCATTTTTCTCTTCAGATCTGCACTTTATATGCGCTTTTCGGCCTTCCACGCAAGTTGTTTTCGCGAAATCTTTCAGTTTTAAGCACTTTGAACCGATTAAATTTCGATTTCGGGGATTCTTTTCTCATTTTCACCACTTGAGGTAAGTTTGTCTCAATATTTGGAAGATTTTTTCGGGGGTTGACTTTTGTTGACTTTTTCATTTCCCGGGAGTTGACTTTTGTTGACTTTTTCCAATTTTGGCTCATTTTGCTCATTTTTGCTCCTTTTTGCAGATCTCTTGAAATGGCGGGTGATTTTTCTCACGGTGGAGGTCCTCCAGGTGCTGGAGATGACTTTGACATCATGACACTGCCCCCGAGAGTCCGCCCTTTCATTCCGGGGAGATACGCCCCACCGGCACATATGCTTCCGCGGGCCGTTTTTCGCCGTTTCACTAGGTTCAACGACCGGGCACCCGGGGATTTACTGCTGCGAGAGGCGGAGCAGCACCTCTCTCATGATGCACGAGAGGTATTTTACTCTATTTCCTGCATTTTTCGTGCATTCTGTAGCTTTGCCATGCTTGAACACATAGTTTTAGCTTATGACATAGTACTTTGCCTGCATCCTGAACGTGTTAGTTAAACACTTGAATTGCTGAACACACGGCTCACTGACTGATTGATTGTGAACGCACGGTACACATTAGTTAAGAAATGAACACACGGCTCAAACACTGATTTGTCGAACACACAGCCCGAATTTGAAGGTGAACACACAGCACACACTGACTAAGAGTAGAACACGCTGCCCAAACTCTGATTTTCTGAACACACAGTTCAAGTTAATGGTGAACACACACCCTCGATTAAGAGTAAGAGTAGAACACACATCCCAAACTCCGATTTTCAACACGCACCATTGATGGTGAACACACAAATTAACACGCATGAACACACGTTTCAATCGATTAAGAGTAGAACACACAGCCCCAAACTCGATTCATCAACACGCAGCCCAATTTGATGGTGAACACATACCCATCGATTAAGAGTAGAACACACACCCCAAACTCGATTTCATCAACACGCAGCCCAGATTTGATGGTGAACACACGCCACTTAATTAAGAGTAGAACACACAGTCCCAAACTCTGATTTACTGAACACGCAGCCCATATTTGAAGTGAACACAAAGCCCACTGATTGAGAGTAGAACACATAGTCCCAAACCCCGATTTTTCTAAACACGCAGCCCAGATTTGAAGTGAACACACAGCCCACTGATTGATTATTTGAACACGCAGCCCAAATTTGAAGTGAACACACAGCCCACACTGATTGAGAGTAGAACACACAGTCCCAAACTCTGATTTACTGAACACGCAGCCCAGATTTGAAGTGAACACACAGCCCACTGATTAAGAGTAGAACACACAGCCCCAAACTCTGATTTACTGAACACGCAGCCCAGATTTGAAGTGAACACACAGCCCACTGATTAAGAGTAGAACACACAGTCCGGACTCTGATTTACTGAACACGTAGCCCAGATTTGAAGTGAACACACAGCCCACTGATTGAGAGTAGAACACACAGTCCCAAACTCTGATTTACTGAACACGCAGCCCAGATTTGAAGTGAACACACAGCCCACTGATTGAGAGTAGAACACACAGTCCCAAACTCTGATTTACTGAACACGCAGCCCAGATTTGAAGTGAACACACAGCCCACTGATTGAGAATTTGCACACAGCTACTTCACTTCATTTGCACACAGCTTGCGTTTTATTGTGTACTGAACACATGTATTCCTTCTGAATGCAGGGTGGCTCTCGCACCGTACGAGGATACGGCTCTACCGCCATGAGACCGGTATGCCGAAGCTCAGAGGCTGTCGAGATCTAGTCGATCTAGCAGGTTCGAGCATTCTGCGTGGGATTATCACGTTGTCCGCCAAGCAGACTTTGTTAGTCGCTTTGGTGAGAGATGGTGGGACACCACCAATTCCTTCCACTTTTCTCGCCACCGGGATATGACCATGACCCCGACTAGACTTATACTCACACCGGCCTAGACATAGGCGGTTGGCCCATACCTTACGACGAGGATATGGGAGAGTGGGAGGCCGCATGGATATATTTGTTGGGGGTTCGCCCACCTGTAGACAGAGCTTCCGGGAGAGTCCGGTACACTTGGTTTTCTTCCCGTTTTCGGAGGCCGGAGATGGAGCCTGAGTCTCCCGAGGAGGTTGAGCAGTACACTCGTGGCTTCCTCATGTTCCTCTTCGGCACCACTCTGTTTGCCGATAGGGGGAACACCGTTGGGTTATATCTTTTGAGCGCTTTGGTGGACCTATCACAGTCGGGCCGATATGACCGGGTGGCGCTTTGCTACCCTTTATTGTTACATGGGTGCAGCCTCTCGCGGGCGGGGAGACTTACTTGGCGGCTATTAGAGAGCCTGGGAGGTACGTTCTGTTCTCTTGATTTACGTTTCTGCTCCTTATCACTTGTTCATTGCACACACGGCACACTCTGCACTCTGTATTCCGCCTTTAGCACACTGTATTCATATTTTGCGCTGCTTTTCTCAGCTATGGGTGTACGTATACTTTCCCACATTAGCCCCGGAGATGGAGGTGGCAGGACTCCTTACGACTCCGTTTTCGCTGGTATTCGAGGGCGAGCACCGACCGAGAGCTCGAGAGACGCTCTTCTACTTGCGACAGTATTTTGATACCGTGCGGGCGACAGAGGTATTCGTAACTCTCGCCTTTCATTTTGTCTTTGATCCGCCTCAGATATTCCTGATTTCTGATTGGTTTATGCACTGGTTATCCGCAGATTACTTGGCAGCCCTGGGCGGTTTTTGGTGACGGTCTCCGACATTCGTATCCCGGAGGATCGAGTAATTCTCAGTATCGGTTCCTGCTCGAAGGACCAGTTGGCAGGGCATGGTTCTTGGGGGAACGCTTCCTGCGTCAGGTGTGGGGGTACGATTCTCGTGACCTCCTCATTGCACCTCCACCACTATGCGGATCGCCGATAGACTCTTCCTCAGAGGTCATCAGTGCTATGCAGGGCACCGATGCTTTGTTATATCTCATGGAGGGGAACTACGCCACCTATCGTCGTATATATCTGATGCCCCCCTTGACAGGAGTGCGTGTTCCGCCACTGAGGCCTACTGGTATGCCATCTTCGAGTCGTCTTGCTACACGGTATCCCTCCTCTAGCAGGTGGTGCATCTAGGGTAGAGGTAGTTCGATTCCTCCGATCCTCCGCCTCTTCATCATCATCCCGGTGGCCGACATGCCGACCGAGTTGACGAGTTGGCGGTTCGACTCCTTACTGTGTCCCGCTAGAGCCTCCTCTTCCCGACCACGTATATGTCGAGACCCGATTCACCCCTGATATGTTTCTGCCTTTGATTTATCAATGACATTTGGACATTCATTCCTCACCGATAGTTTTGCATTTGTATTTGCGTTTCAGCTTGAGTACACAGACGAGTCGCCGATGTTGGCCACATTCGAGGGCATGATCCTACGGAGGAGGCACAGATGGCCATCATGGGCGTGCAGTATTATTCATCTTCCTGATTTAAGATATTTCGATAACATATTGGTTTTGAACATTCTCAGATTGATAGGGTCAGGTAGAGCACATCGACACACACCCCACTCGATTTTGTACTTGCATCTGCTTTTCATATTTGAACCGATGTATTTGAACTTTTCATTTTCAGATGCCTCCTCAGATATGCACCACATGCCGGCCACCCGGCCTTCTCAGTGGAGTCGAGGTGCCTTTTTCGAGGAGGGCCATCCAGCCTTCTCGAGAGCCGGGCCATCTAGGCCTTTTCGAGGAGCTCGAGGAGCAGTGGTCGCCTCGCACGCAGGGCACCCATTATTGAGGAGGAGGAGGGAGGAGGTCGCAGACCGTGAGTCGAGACATCCGCCGGGAGGGAGGCTCGGCCTTGGTTCCGGAGTGGAGATGAGGCCGAGGGGATCCGGAGGATGATAGCTCGACGGATGGTGATGATGGTGCAGAGGTCATCCCGCAGAAGAGGATGAGAGGACCTCCTCATTCCCTGCCTCCCGAGGAGATTGATGTTATTTCTCGCTTTTATTTTACTTTTTGCTAGTAGTTTGTAGCACTTTGCATATTGTTAGGCGCTTTTATTTCTGTAAAACTTGTACCTTTATTTTGTAAAACATGATGTAATGAAACAGTTTTTGAAAAGATGTTTGTATTTGAAATTTTAGCATCGCATCGCATCATTTTGCACAAAATGGAATTGAATGAAAATGTGCCTTGTGTATTTACCGGTCGTAATGAACCGACGCAACAAATCAAAAACTCGACTCACTAAGAAATAACAGAATCTTAGCAAGTTTACAACTCGATAAGCAAAGTACAACAATGTTAACGACTCGATAAACAAGACTTAACAAAATTGCGCAAACAAAAGGTAATAACTCAAAACACAAAATGCGACAGTTCGACAAAACTTACAACTCGATAAACAAAGCAACAACTCGATAAGCAGAAATACAACAAAGCGTACTTCGGACGGACGATCTGGATGATGGAACGATCCGAAACTTGAGAGAAATGGAGGCCTTCGACGCTCCCGATGCCTAGAAATGCCTCAAACTTCCTTCCGAGGGCAAAACAGACCAACATGGTGGGCAACACATTTTGCATTTGGAGATTAGAGGGTGGTGGCCGGCCACTAGAATAGATGGCCGGCCGCCACCTCTCCCAGAACCCCTTAATTTTGACACTTGTCCTTTGAATAGTGTTTTACCCCTATAAAAGCCCCAACTTTGGAACTTATTCATTTCATCACCGCTTTCACAAAAATGGAGGCATTTCTCGCAGAAAATCTCACATCTTGGATTTCTTCTCTAGATGGCTCGAAAAGTTGAACTTCCGGTTTTCGCTTAAATGCACTATTCACGCTGGGCGACTCCATCGCACCTTCCTTTCCTCCATGCCGCGATGAGGTTTTGGAACCCGGACGATGTCTTTAGCTTCGAGGGCAAGAGGTATGTCCTACTTTTGAAGATTTTCAAGTCTTGATAGAATCGAGCGAGGTGAGGAGATCTTGCCTCAACTCAATTTTGGCTATGCCCAAACCTTAGGGCGGATGTGGACTCAACGCCAGATGATGCTCGATCCTCGATTGGTAATGGAATGTTGATATCCCGAGCCGATGCATCGATTCTCCGATGTCAGACCGCAATGACCATCATTGGCAAGGCTTCCGACAACATGCTCTCTGCTTGTGCATGCTATCTCATTTTCGCTTGCCTCAAGCTTCGGAGGAGTCCGCATCCGCTCGATTGAAGTTGCTCAAGGCTTGAAAGAGGGAAAGAGTTGCATTGCCATGACTCGCCGAGACACCGATGGGCTTGATGCTTTCCACCGCCAAGAGACAACCAGTTTGCAGGAGTCCACCATCGCCGCAGTAATGTTTCCCACCCAAGCTCACATATGTATTTGCTCACATCACTCGGCCTCTGCCCGGTTTTTCTCACAAAACCCTTATCTTACTTTTCTCTCATCGCACATCTCTATTCTTTATTCTCTCATTTTTCATCCCTCCCGTGATATGGTTGATGGATAAATTGCAAGTTGTGGACTCTTGCCCCGCTTACTCAGCCCACGGTTACTTCTTTCGACAACGCCTAGTCGATGCCCTTGATGAGGGATGGTGGTTTGAATGGATGTGCAATTTGTCGGCAGATCGCATTGCTTGGCGTTGTCCTTGGCTTAATCTCCCAGCAATGAGCTACATAGATGTCCCAAGATAGTCGATTCGATTGATCGGCTTGACTCATCAGGTATTCTATTTCCCATTCCGTATTCTCGCGGCTTGGCCATGATCGACTTGCCCACCGTAGGGGATAGAGTATCCGCCACATTTCGATTCGGCGCCTGGTTGCTCGACAAGCCTGGCGTGGAGAGTTAGAGAGCCTGCCCCGCCCTTACTTTTTAGTTGCACTTTGTCGACGAAAGTGCGGGATTGGCTCAATGAAGAAGCACAAGTTGGGCCTAGGTTGGCATCGAGGCTTCAACCAGCTCTGGCAGGGGGCGCGGGGACACCTGACTTGACTATGCCCCAGATTTATTGCTTTATTAGTACTTTCAAGTTTTCATTATGAGTGTAATAAAAAGCAACTTCAATTGTATGCAAGAGCAAGAGAACTCTGTTTTAAAATCAATGAAACTGAAGGTTGTGGTACTGAAAATTCTCCGTTTTTGGTCCAAAAATGGCCTTAGTTGTGAAAAGATTAATTTGAACAAAGTCAACTTTTATTAAAACTTTTCAAAACTATTTTCGATATGGATCGAATCGACACGCTCGAGATCTCACATCGAGATGCACAACCCCGGATCCTAGCAACTGGAAAGTTGCCCCTAGTCTGAAAAAGTGCCTCGGCGATTCATAGCAACGGAAAGTTGCCCCTAGTCCGATGGTGCCGCAACACTTTCAATGCAACGAAAAGTTGCCTAGTCTAACACTGCGCATCGAGATCACGATACACGCTGATGAATAGAGATGACTGAGATGATCAAATGGACAAAGTTGATCGGGGAAAAGATTAAATCAACTTCAAGATGAAGTTGCCACGATCCCATAGATGGGAATCAAGCCTTACGAGTTCAGTGCTTAGGTTCGCCGGTATTTTTACTCTCCTTTTGCGCTCTAACTTTTGCCAAGGCCGCCCTTTGCGGGTTTTCAACCTTGTGGGCTCAGTTTTTATAATTTCAAATTTTCTATGCTCTGAATTTTGCCTAGGTCGCCCTTTCGGGTTTTCGGCCTAGCGAGCCTCTCAGGGGTAATATTTCTTCAACTTGTCCATGTTGATCGGTTGAGAAAACTCTAAGCCATCTAGGTCCATCAGAGCCACAACTCCACCTGACCAGATTGACTTGATAATATAGGGACCAATCCAATTGGGTCTGAATTTGCCCCTTGGGTCGTGGATGGGAGCTCAGTTGTCTTTGAGTACCAAATCTCCTTCTTTCAAATTCCTAGACTTAACCTTCTTGTTAAAAGCCCGGGCGATTCTGCGTTGATAACCTTGGATGTGGTACAGTGCTTTCAGCCTTCTTTCATCGAAAAGCATGAGTTCTTCAAATGCTTTTGTCGCTAACTGCTTCGCTATCCGCACTCGCCAATACTGTAATGACGGACCTCAATCTCAATAGGCAAAACGGCTTCCATCCCATAAACCAATGAGTACGGAGTCGCCCAAAGAGAGGTTCTCGATCAAGTCCTCAGAGTCCCCACAGAGCGAAAAGCGGCATTATGTCTCAGCCCGATAGGTTTCCACCATCTTCGTAGTATGCGCTTGATGTTCTTGTTGGCGGCCTCGCCTCCGCTGGTTTGCGGCCGTAAGTAGACGACTTATGAAAAGCCACATTATATTTCTCCAACAAGTCGATCACCTCCTTTTGAAGTGGGAACCATTGTCCTAAACGATTTCATTTGGGACCCGTAGCGACAGATAATGTTGTTTCGATAAATTTTGCTACGCGAAGCCTTCAACATCAAGATAAGATTGGGCCTCAACCCACTTTGTGAAATAATCTATCGCTACCAAGATGAACTCATGCCCATTCGACCCCTTTGGCGTAATAAATTCGATTACATCAATTCCCTGACAAAACGGCCATGGCGGTCATGTTGTACAATGACTTTGACGGGATGTTCATGCGATTTGCATGAATTTGACACTTGTGACATCGCCGGACGGCCAATACAATCCTCCTCCATGGTGGACCAAGAATAACCTTGTCTAAGGATCTTCCGTGCCAACATTACCCCATTCATGTGTGCACCACATTCACCCCGTGGATGGCTTCCATCGACGCCTTGACTCTTCAAAGATCAACGCACGCTTTATGCATTCCCAGATGACCCTGCTTATACAGCTTTACCCCGCAGATGATGAACGAATCGCCATTCTTCCGATTGCCCTCTTGTCTTTGGCATTTACCTCAAGGTATGCTTCTTTCTCCAAGAAGTTCCAGATGTCGTAATACCAGGGTGTTCGCCCCGAACTTCATCTATGGTCGCAATCGACTCATAGGCAGTGCAAATTTCGTCGATGATAACTGGACGATTTCGACTCCACACACGGATGTCTATCATAGAAGATAGAGTTGCTAAAGAATCAGCGAACCTCGTTGTTCTCTCTTAGTAGATGAGTAAAACTTAGCTTTTCAAACCGAGGAATCAAGAAATCCAAGGTTTGGTGATACATCATCATCTTTTTCCTCTTTCACTTTCCAGCTCCTTTAGCTTGAGACACAACAAGGTTCGAATCCCCAATGACGCCCAAATTGCCTTGCCCCTAGTTCCGTGGTCGCTTCTAGACCAAATGATACACGCCAGATTCTCGCTTCATTGTTCGAGACTTTGAACCGAGTTTGAAGGCGAGAGGATACGGAATCATCTAAAAGCACAAGAACACTCCTATCCCATACCCATGTTGATTTGACGCCCGCCAAAGTACATCGCCCAAGTTTCTTCGCCGATATGCGTAATTGATTCATCCGGGAACAAATATTCAATCGCTTCATCCTCAACCGGTGGTCGGCAAGGAACTCGCCATCGCTTCTTCCTTTTCATCGACTTGCGGTCACATACGTGAGATCAAATTCGAGAGCAACAAAGAACCAACGAGCTAGCCTACCAGAAGTTACCGGTTTCAAGAGATATTTGATGGGATCAAGTCGTGAAACCAACATTACAGAGTGAGCTAACAGTAGTGCCGCAGCCTTCGGTAGCCCATACCGTAGCTAAGCAAGCCTTTTCCAAATGTGTATATCGGGTCTCATACTCCAAAGATCTTCTTGCCGAGATAGTAGATGGCTCTTTTCGCCTTATCTTCTTCGATTCTGTGCAAGCATGCAGCCCATTGTAGTTTCAAGCCATCGACAGATACAAAATCAACGGCTTCCGGTTCGTGGCGATAAAACGGGTGGGTTCTCAGAGATATTCTTTAACTGCTCAAATGCAACTTGGCATCTACCGTCCCATTGAACTTTTTCCTTTCTTGAGGAGGCCAAAAGTGGTTCACAAGTCAAGGTTAATTTTGAAATAAACCGCCTTATGAATTGCACTTTACCCGTAAAGCCTCGTGACCTCCTTTTCACCCTTGGTGGTGGCATTTCTAAGATGGCCTTGATCTTGGAAGGGTCGACCTCGATGCCCTTTGTGTAATCGTAAACCCTAGCATTTTCCCGCAGAACACCAAACGACATTTCGAGGGTTTAGCCAGAACCTAATTCCCCGATCCTTTGAAAAACTTGTGCAAGGCGGTGTAGTGGCCCTCTTTCTTGGACTTGACAATCATGTCGCCCACATACACCTCAACCTCTTTGTGGATCATATCATGTAGTATTGTGGTCGCGTCTGCTGATAAGTAGCTCCAGTTTCTTCAACCCAAACGGCATTACCCTAGCAAGATATGTTCTACGGGTGGTGAATGCAGTTTTTCCTGCCTTTTCCGTGCCATCACTATCTGGTTGTATCCCGAGAAGCCATCCATGAATGAGAGCAATGCATGCCCCGCGGAAATCTACCAACTCATCGATGTGCGGTAAGAAAGTCGCCCTTCTGACTAGCTCGCTCAAATCCTCAAGTCTACACACACCCGAATCCAGCCATCTTTCTTCGGCACCGTACCAATGTTGGCCAACCAAGTCGGATATTCAGATACCAAAGAGAAGCCTCAGCCGATTTGCTTGGTGACCTCTTCCTTAATCTTAAGAGCCCAATCCGGCGGATCCTTCGAAGTTTCGCTGATGTGCCTGCCTCGGGTCAAGGGGGATCCGATGTCGCATAATCTCAGATCGATTCCTGCATGTCTTCGTGAGGACCACGCTAAAACATCTTTGAAATCTTTTAATAAAGCGACTAAGCGCCGCTCCTCCGAAGACAACGTGGACCCGATCTCGACCACCATGGTCCTCCTCAAGACTAATGTTCACGGTAATGATTTCATCCATTAATGGTTTAACAAATCTCTTGCTCTTGCTCAATTAAACGCTAGAAACCGGAGGAACTTCGCCCTCGCTGCTTTGATCAAAATTTTGAAAGTCCGAATTAATGCAATAAATTAGGGGCACGTAAAAGTACTCTAAACCACAGATAGTTCATTCTCATTAGGTACATCCAAATCGTCCAATTCATCTACAACAGACTCAAATGAAAAGGAAAAAGACGACCGACAGATCAGGCATCCGTTAACATCCCCAGAGTACCAGACTCAGACTCACCGAGCTGAACTCGATTCCGACTCACAGACTCGGTGGAATCAGATTCCGCTCACTACGACCCGATCTTGCTGACAAAAATCCTCCTCAGATCGCCAAGTGAGAGAGGGTGCGATTGATGCATCCAAGATAGTCACGGTCGGCTCGCAATTGCTTTCATCCCCAATCATGGAAACCACGGTTATCCCCAAGCACTCTTGGTCGACGGAGGATCGAGAGGAGACATGCCAAGCTACCCCATTTCCAATTTCGGCCCTCGTGATCCACCGCCTTTATTCTCGCTTCAACCTCGCTTGTTGGGTCTGCTCGCTTCAGGGCAACATCATCCCCGATAGTTGCGGTGTCGAAGAAGATTTTCAAACCTCGCACGCGCTTCTTCTCCGCTTAACCATGGCTCGGGAAGCCGCAAATGGAAAGTCCTCCTCCCGGACGAAGCGTCTGCTCAGGTACCTCGATGGGCCTGCATTAAATCAAAAGGCTTCCCACCGCTTCGCTCGCTCGCCGCCATTTCTTTCCTTTCTCATCCAATTCTCTTGGTGGGTAGATAACCCAATCCAAAGGTATGCGGTTGTGTGGCACTTCGCCAATGTCGCGACTTCTTTCCCGCCGCTTCTTCCTAATCCCATCCCGTGAATATGTTGTAGCTTGTTCATGAGGTAGACGGATTGAGCAATCGACGCATACACCTTCATTCACGCCCATTATATTCTCAGACTACCCGCCTCCGCCAAAGTGAACCTCGATAAGAACACATCCTCCGTGCCGTGCTCGATTTCCAAAACCGGGCGAGACACTTCCGGGCGGATGGATGGATGAATTTCAAAACAATTGCAACCCCTTCCCGTGAGGGTATTTCAACATCCGTGCAGAGTGGAAGAGATCGCTTTCACTTGGTGCAACCACGGCCGCCCAAGAGCAAGTTGAAGGTCATGGAACGCCCAAGACATGAAATTCAATGTTGTGTTGTCCCGACCAACCTGGTCCGAACCTTGACATTCCCCATCACTTCCCTACCGTATTATCATAAGCCTGATCACCGAGTGGTTGGTATAAAGTCCGCGGTTTTAACCCGATTGCATATGCCGCTCGATCAAGGCAGACATTGATAGCGCATCTGTGATCAACAAGTACCACCCAGATCCACTTATCTCTACACTCCACGGAGATGTAGAGAGGTTTGTTATGATTCACGCCTCAGCGGCAATTCCTTGTCCGAAAAGGTTAATGCCGGGAACCTCCTCCTAAAAACCAAATTTCAACCAAATGCTTCCGCGTAGTTTCGATGGAGAGTTTGGCCTTGTCCATAGCAGATAGGACAAATTGCCTCAGGCACCCTTGAAGCCATAAGCAACCCTGATGGAGATGTCTACTTGTATTTTCTTTTAACTGCTTCAAGACAACTTCTTCTTCAATTTGCTTCTCCTCTCATTTCTCTTTATCTTTCCCAGATGCTTCAGTTGGTCAAGGTGCGGGGCTTGAAATACCGCCCACTTCTAGTCATGTGGTCCACCTCATCGAGGTACCAAGTATCATCCGTTGAGCACCGCCCAATCTTCATCCGTGTGGGCAAGACATAAGTCATCGCCTTCCCACCACATCCCACTAGCGCTCAACAGACACCTATCCGTTCTCGCAAGTTTGTACTCTCGCATTTTCATCCCACATGCTCACAAAGATGTCCTCGCTCTTGTGCTCGCAAAGACTTTCAACCTCTTCATGGTTCTTGGCTTTCCTGATTCTCTCGTAATTCCACCTCTTCTTGCTCCTCCCGTGTTAGTAGGGTTTGTTGTTCGGTTTTCACAATATCTTGATCCCGAGCGAAATTCTTTGTACCGCGCCTCCCAGTTCATTCGACTCTCGCCCTTCCGCCATCATTGATACCTTTCGCTCGCCTTGCTCGCTCAATTTCCACAACATCCGGCCGGTCATCTAACCACCCTGCATTTCGCCGATTCTCATATTCAAACCAATTGATTGTTGCATCCCCGCTTGGTCGTTGAAGAACCGGAGGTTAGCAAAATCTTCTTCCACCATTGTCGATCATCCGCCTTGTTCTAGTCCGTCCCTCGAATCATGCATAATTCAATTTTTCTCGGCAGCCCCACACTGCTCAGACCGCCCATCGATACAATGTATCCACTGGATCATAGGCTCTCCAAATAGATTCCAGACCGTCCCATCCTGCACTCACCAATTCTGTTTTCTTCAAACCCGCCTGCTCCATCTTCGGAGGTCACCACCTCTGCTCAGATTGGGTTGTGAAGGTGTCCAACATGCACAAGTCAAGGTAATCAGAAGGATCACCTCCCGCTTGGGTAGGTGAGAGGGAGTAATATAGATACTAGGATCGAGGAAACGACCCCAGTTTGGATGAGGTTGACTCTTTGGGTGGTGGATCTTGGTTATGTGCGGGGAGTGGGTTAGTTGTGACGCTGGGTCTTTCGGGAGGTACGATGATATTCTTGTCAACGAGGTCTTGAATCTCGTGACGCAAATTTAAACATTGATTCGCGGTCATGGCCATGTCAGCCGGTGGTACGCACAAGATTTGGCCGGGTCAGGGAAGGGGAGTGGATTCGGTAGTGGCCTCGGTTCTAGGGTGTCGATGCTTCTTCCCGATTAACACCCCCGTGAGCCTTGGACAGGCATATATAGTGGAGTGAAGGTTCTTGGCCTCTCGATTGATATCTCGGCTTGGTTATCGCTTCCGGAGGTATCGAAAAGGGTGGCCGCGGGCCTTGGTTGAGAAGGGGAGTGGTGGTGACCATACCGACCTCCGGTTCTTGTGTTGGCAATACCACTCGGCTCGCGTTGTTATTGCGATTGAATGTCCTTCGGCCGTTTCCGGTCCCGATCGATTAAACCTTGCTTCATCGTGATCTCGATCTGCACTCCATCTCGTAAATCCGAGAAGGTGGGGAAAGGGAGTACGATCATTTTCGATTAACTTGGGTTGAGGTTGCGCATAATCATCCGAATTTGATCCTTATCTGCTGGCCTTAAGGTCATCATCGATGCCTTCGCTTCCACCGAAGTTACAAAATCGAGAAAGTCTTTTTGTTCTCGCCGTTGTTTCGAGATCACGGTTGTAATCTCGATCCGCGTGTTATACGAATATCAAGCAACGAAGGCCTCAAACCAACTCATCCCAATTTCTTCACATCGCCTTCTAATTTTATGCATCAGATGGCCGCCACCCCGACAAAGTTCTACCAAATAAAGAAAGCTTCAGGGTCAAGTTAGGCCCATTGGCCTCAAGATGTCCGAAAATAGCCGAGATGGACCATAGGATCCTCGATCCATCAAAACGATCAACTGGGGCATCTTGAATCTATCCCAGAGTGTCACGGCCACGCCAAGTAGCCATCTTCAATGTCCGATGGCCTTCACCCCTTGTGATTTCTTAAAAGCTTTTTCCACTTACTCACCAGAGTCAGATGATCTACCTCGAACTCAAATGGAGAGTCCGGTGGTTAGGTGTAAGATTCTTGGACAAATATGCAGTATGGGGCGAGCCGCCCTGGAAGACCTATGTCCTCTTGAGTGTTCCTGACATCGTAAGGTATTCTGAGTATTTGGGAGGACATTCTCGAGGATTTGGCAGGTATTCTCGCCAAGGATGCTCGCCAGTAGTGGAGCCGTGGAGGAGGAGCTCGATGTGAAGCAGACGCCGCTCATTGCTGCAGCTTAGTAATCACCGCCTGGGCCATGATCTGGCTTGTTGTTTGGAAAATTCCGCCATGGATGGCATCATCTTGCATCCGCTTATGCTCATGCATCCGGGCGATCATCGCCTCCATCCTCGACGATTCTCATTGCTCCATCCGAATGGCTTCAGAATGTACCTCTACGCGCATACGTAAATCTCAACCCGATTGTTTATCACAAGCAGCCTCTTCCCAGAATCCTCGCTCCGACACGCCGCGCTTCGCCTTCTTCGATAATCGGGGTAGAGAGGAACACGGATGTCCGCCAACGAGATCCTCGGACGGCTGAGTCGGCGACCTCGTGTCCAAAGTGCTTGGGGGTATCTATTGGTTCGAAGCAATCGTATAAAAACCGCCCTAGCAAAAGATAATAAAGCAAAAGGAAATAAATAACTAAAAACGGGCAAAGATAACAAATTAAATTAAATACACACAACACACAATGCATACAACACGCAGCTTGATAAGTCAAAATACATCGCCTCAATAATCGATCATCGCTCTCAGACATCGTTTCAAAATCAATCGGATATCCGCAGATAACCGATTCTCGATATCGACCGATGCCCGCAGTTCGATGCCCAAACTCAATCGATACATGCATTCCTCAGAGAGGCACACTCTAACAAGCACATAGCGTATAAGTGAGAGCCAAAACACCCCTATGTTGGGGTAGGGTTTCGCCCTATTTTGTCGTGAGCTAGGTTTCACTACGCACGCAGCTGCTTCAAACAACCTATAAACGGGTAAGCAACCCGTCCTAGTTTGGAATGGTCACTATGGATCCGAATATGCACTAGGTCGAATGGTCAAAGAGGGTGCCCCAAAACCGGGTTTGTGTTCCCATGTCGGCAGAGCTCAGAGCCGATCAAATTTTATGGACATGACTTGACAAGACAAGCCTCCCAAAAATCGCCAGAATGGCATATGGCAAACACGGTCCTAGGCGCACTAATGCAAATGCAATGCAAAGAAACACACAAGTGTAGTCAAAACCAGATATCATGAGTTCGAGTCAAGTTCTCTAAATCCCCAAAGTCGCCAGAAATCAGACGCCCCTAACGCATCCCGGGAAGGGAGGCGAGTCCCCTGCTCGTTCGATATTGGGTCACTACAGCTCAAGGACTCAAATGTCACGGTTCTAATCTTGAACCAAAGAGTCCAAATCCGCAAATCGCTTTTGAAAACAGATTTTTGAAAGAAGTGCCAAACATGGATCGCTTCGCCAGACATGTAGTCGCCACCTAAATATTTTAAAATGGGAAATTTAGGAAACCCCGACTCGGTGCCAAAGGCCACGCGGTCCGCTATCACCAAAGTTGCCTCGCTCGAACTTGGGTACGATTGGGAAGGTCACTGCGGAGCACCCCGCCGCCCAAAGACCGGCCTCTACTAACCATGATATCTGTTTTTGAAAACATTGCGAGTTCTTATTCCAATTATTAGCCTAGGTTACTATGTGATGCGCACAGCATACAAGTATAGACTGAGTCACCTGAATTAGAGCAAAACATTTCATGTTTGTTTGTTTGAAAATGGTTTGATGGTGCTACCCGCAGGTAGGCTAAGACGTGGATTTGCTACCCTCAGGTGGGCTTAGAAAAACGTGATTTTGCCACTATCTAGTGGGCTTAAAACAAGCATTTGATGAATTGTTCCAATTCAAATAACTCAACCTCCACCCACAGGCATTCAAGGCAGTTATATCACATAAGCACGTAGCCTCATGGTAAGCATGCTATTCATGGCAGCACTCACACACATGCAAGGATGCTAAAGCATAAAACTCACCGAGTACTCCACGCCAAAACAGAAAACTGATTAGAAATCATGCGTGATCTTAGATACACAGAAAATGCCTAATGCAACACATGCAAAAATGCAAACTATAGCAGGCTCGGTTATTCTAAACATGGCATATGAAATGCTACAACTAACACGTATTCAATTTGGAATTTGAAATACAAATGCAGCTTGTATGATGCGCCAAGCCCAGTGCGTGCAAAACAGATGAATGATGCAAACATGTCATTACATCAGATGCTAATTGAAATATGCCCTATATCTAACCATCATAAGCGGTAAATAAAAGGAGAAAGAAGTGGGGTTGGAAGACATACATCACACTCACACACACTTATTACAATTATGCCCTCGCAGAGGGTCCTAATAAATAATACAAATCCAAATAAAAGAATAATACAATTCAAAATATTACAAATTCAAATAATATACAAATTCCTAATTAATTAACAAATTAACTAAGAAAGTCAGAATCGCATGCCGTGGGGCCGCTTCGACTCCGATGATGAAATGATGCATGTTGGGTCGTTTTGGCGCAAATCCACCGATGCCCCGATTAGCCTCTCGCTTGCACTTTTTCTTGAAATGCGTGCAAGTCCCAAAAATTGTCGATTCTTCATTTTGTCGCAACAGAGAGCAGAAAGGGCCTAGCAATGTATTTCACAAATATATGCATGCCTCGATCCTCGTGCCACCAATCACGCATATCGATGCATGATGGCCGAGGAGTCGGATTGCACAACTCAATATAGGATGAATGCAGATGAATGCTACAACAAAACCTAACTCCATCATGGATAATCCGGAGTGTCGGTGACTTGGGAATTGAGACCCGCTCACCACCTGAGTACGGAACGCTCGCTTCGTGCGTCTTGCTAACTCCTATCCCGAACACGACGCAATATGCATGATATGCATGAATGCAACTAAAATACAATCCTAGCATGCACAATGCTATGAAAATGAGATGCCTCGAAATGCGTGCACACGGGCACGCAAACTGAGGAAATGATCCTAAGGCATAAAATGGCATACGCAATGCAATTGGACTTACACTAACATGAGTGGACCTCAGCCACACTCACATAAGAGGCCGTCGGATAAAAGTGAAGTGCCTTGAAATGCGTGCGCACGGGCACGCAAACCGAGGCAACAGCATAAAGGCATGAAATGACATGAAATATGATATACAATGAGACTAAAATGAGATGTCTCGAAATGCGTGCCCACAGGCACGCAACTGAGAAAATGGCATACGGAATGCAACAGGACTAAAATGAGATGTGCGATGCAATATGGGCTTATACCAACATGAGAGGGCCTCAGCCACACTCACACAGGAGGCCATTGGATGAAACTGAGGTGCCTCGAAATGCGTGCGCACAAACCGAGGCAATGGTGAAATGGCATACACAATGCAAATTGGACTTACACTAACATGAGAGGGCCTCACCACACTCACATAAGAGGCCGAGATGAAATGAAGTGCCTCAAATGCGTGCACACGGGCACGCAAACCGAGGCAATGGCATCAAAGTATGAAATGGCATACAAATGCAAATTGGACTTATACTAACATGAGAGAGCCTCACCACACTCACATAAGAGGCCGAGATGAAATGAAGTGTCAAATGCGTGCATGGGCACGCAAAACCGAGGCAATGGCCCTAAGGCATGAAATGGCATGCAAATGAGACGGCATATGGCATATGGAAAATGCAAATTTCAGCAGCCAAAATGATGCAAAACAGCCCCGAATTATAGCAAAATTACACCCGATGTCCCAAATGCTATGCTATAATTCAAATGACTTGCAGCTATGCCAAACATGCACAATATGGACATGAAGTGTAAAGACAGATGCTAGGCAGTCCCTAAACTAGCATTTTTCCAGTACAAAGCATGGCCAAACAACAATCACAAGTATGGCAAAAATAGCATGCAAAAATGGGGAAAAGGGGAACAATGAAGCAGATGGTATACGCAATGCTCAAACTGAAAAATACAGTTCTACAACATTGAAGAGGGACCAAAAATATGAACATTTACAGCTTATGACAACCCTCAAAACAGTATGTAGATATGCTCAACATAGCATGCAAAATATGAGCCAAAAGAGGGCTATAAAGAGAGGTATGCCAAGCATTCACCAAACAGCCTAAGACCCTTAACAAAACATGACAAGAAGGCCAAAATATGGATATTTTCAGTACTGATGATGGCGAAAACAGAAGCTAGATAGGCCTAAAAAGCATGCAAAAATGGGGCCAAAGAGGGATATAAAGACAAGCACAACATGGAGACCCCCAACAAGGTTGATCCCTTCTACAATGTTGTAGAGGGACACAAAATAAGCTCAATCACAGTTTAAGGCATGCTCCAAAACAAATCACATGTAGGTTAAACAAATCATGCAAGTTTACGGTAAATATGAGAGATTATGAAGCAAGTGCATGATAGAGAGGTTAAACAGGGTTGAGCCCTTCTTCAATGTTGAAGAGGGCTCAAAATAGGCCCACTCACAGTTTATATCATTCTCGAAAACAGATCACTCACAAGCTAGATGAAGCTTGCAAAAACAAGGGTAAAACATGGATTCAAAGCAAGTGGCATATGGAGCATGAAAACAAGGTTGAGCCCTTCTTCAATGTTGAAGAGGGGCTCAAAATAAGCACAATATCAGTTCATGAGATGCTCCAAATCAGATCACACATAGGCCAAATATTCAATGCAAAATAATGGCATATAAGAGGATATTGAAACAAGTGCAAGATGGAGGGCTCAAACAGGGTTGAGCCCTTGAACAGACATGAAGAATAGCTCAAAAAAGGCCCCTTTCAGTTCTGGTCGGAGCCCAAAACAATAAGCAAATAAGCTTAAGAAATGAGGCAAGAAAGTGCTGCAAAAGAGGGAATTTGAGACTTACCCTTGAAGACCTTTTTTTTCTGCTTCTTGGCTTGAGAAAAGTTGCTTCTAAGCCTCTAAGAAACCTCTCCTTGTTGCTGGAAATGGAGTGGTGGTAGTGGTGCTTGATGATGATGAACAAATGGCACCAAACTTAGGAAAAATGAGAGAGATAAAGATGGAGATGTGTATGTATGCTTGAGAGAAAATTTTCTAACCCTTGGGACAAGTTGGAGGCCCCTTATATGGACAAAAAGAGGGTGTAAAGGTGGAGGAATGCACCCAAGTGTCTCTCCAAAATATCCCTGACAAAGATCTTTTTTCGGGAAACAAATATACAAATGTAAAGTATGCACCGAGAGGATGCAGCCTGCCAGCCACTTTTATTGGAGGTGGCCGGTCAAGCCACCCCATGGCCGGCCGGCCAGGGGCAAAATGGAAAGTTGGAATTGTCAGCCGAGCACCAAAGGGTGGTGTCCTCCCATGTCTACAACAAGGCCCCGTGGTTGGAATTTGGCAACTCAAACAGAGAGACAACAAGCCACCCCTAGGAGAGGTCCAAAATGAAAAGAAGAATTACTGGCCGAGCACCATTTTTAGGACCCACCCATGTGTGTACAACACAAATATGTGGTTTTGGCTCGGAGAAAATGGCCCTAGGGTGTTCAACATTAGCCCGGAAGTGAGAAAAACGGGCGCCGGGGGGTGCCGGAGGAGCATAACTGGTTGCTGAGACAATTGCTGGCCTCCCACCCTCCAGTAACCTTCCTTATGATAAAACAGAGGTACCTGCCAAAAATGAACAAAAACCGATGCAAAACGAATGCTCGGGGGCCAAAACACGCAGTTCGGGGTCCCAAAAACCGCCGTTACAATCGAAGTGGTGTTTGGCCACGGTGGGTATCTAAGACCCCAGTGTCCTCGTTAGGGAGTAAATGAGATGCATGCCAAAACCGGAGGAATCGGAGATGGTTGGGTGGTCCCAACCGAGGCACACGGCCCGACGGCCCAAAACCGGAACCGGCTCGAATGGCAAAATGGCCTACGGCCATGAAATGTTGCCCATGGCCACTAATAGATGGTCTACGGGACCTCTCCCTCCCCTCAGGAACAAAAACAGAGAAAACTGAGTCTGGTTCGCAAACCGAGACAAGGTACAGAAGAGGGTTCGGAAGTCCGGAGGCAGGGCTCTCGGCCGCGACTCTGAGACTTCTGAACGAGCACAGTATGCAACATCACCAAGCGCTCAATCGGTGACATCTGAGTCTTAAGGTCGGTCAAAAATGGGGTGTCTACACCGTGTTTTTTCTTTACTCAAAATACAAGATTGAAACTAAAAATTTGGTTCAAATTTGATTATTTTCAAATTTCAACAGTATGAGAAATTTGTAGTAATTTCTCAACATGCCAAGAACAGAATTGTTGGTTTCATTGCTATCAGCACAGATAAACCAAAACCCATATTTTTTCTTGACCCAAAATCCAAGATTGAAACCAAAAAACTAGTATCAGATTTGATAATAGTTAGAAGGGTTTCAAAGTATTGAGCAAAGGACAAACATAAAGCCTTCCCGGTTAAATTTTATCTGCAAGTGACAGAAAGTATAAGAAGAAAACAACACACCACAAACATACTGAATGCCAGCTAAAGGGCCCCAACCCAATTGTTATGTCATAGTGAGAAAGGGAAAAATAAATTAAAAATTTTGCTGCAGTGTATTATTTAACACAAATGTTTAATATAAAACCCATCATCACTTACATCATAGAAACGGAGAAGAGGAACACATGTCAGCAAGATGACCAACAATAAAAGATTACATATACGGACGATTTGAAAGAGAGAAGATCAAGCTTGCCTTCAGCCATGAGATTGTCATGAGTCAGGGAGTTTGGTGAGAAGATCGAGAGCAGGGGAAATGAGTGATTAGGGGTGGAGGAAACAAAGCAGTGAGAGAGCAATACACACAGGGCAGAGCTTGTAGAGATATGAGTGAATGAGATTCGAGATTTGAGAGATTCCAAGGGTTTCAAAGCTTTTTGCAGTGCACTCGCAGAGAGAGAGAGAGAGAGAGAGAGAGAGAGAGAGAGAGTGAGGGTGAAGTAAGAGAAGGGTGAGGGTTTGGGAAGTCGTAATGCCTAAATCGCCTATGAGATCCATCGCCGTCCGTCACTGCTTGAATTTTGGCTCAAGGGCTTTGGAGATTTTGCTTCAAAATGGTTTTGGGGATTTTGGTTTTAAAGATTTTAGGGATTTTGGGTTGGTTTGGGTTTGCGATTAGGGGTTTTTTTTTTTTTTGGGGGGGGGGTGTGGGAGCGGGAATGGGAAAAAAATAAAGGGGGGAGCGGGAATGGAAAAAAATAAAAGGGCGGGAATGAAAAATAAAAACAAAATAAAAAAATAATTAAATAAATTTATTGTTTGTTAAAATTTTTTTTTTTTTGTAGTTAATGAATTTTTAAATTTTTTTTTTTTTTTAGTTACTAAGATTGAAAATTTATTTGTTTCATTTTTATTTTAATGAAAAACATATTATTATTTTTTGTTTTGTAGAAGTAGGGGTAATATATATTTTAATGAAAAATATTTTCCACTAAAATAAAAGTTAATTTTCTGTAGTCAATGAAAAATATTTTTCTGCGGCATATTTTTTTTATTACTAAAAATCATGAACTATTTTTTTGTGGTAGAGGAAAAGGAGCGGCAGCAGTAGTGAAGGTGGTGGATAAGAGATGATGGTGGTGGTGGTGGTGGTGGTGGTGGTGGTGGTGGCGAAAGAGATTAGTGGTGAAGTTGTGGTAGTGGTAGTGTAAATGGAGTGACAAGGGTGAAAAAGAGGTAATGGTAGTAGTAGTAGCAATAGTGGTAGTGGTGGTAGTGTAGTGGTGGCGATAGTAGTAGTAATGGTAGTCGTAGAGATGAAGTGGCGACAGTAGAAGTGATGGTGGTGGAATGGTGTTTGCAGTAGTGGTGAAGGTGGTAGAGGAGATGGGTGATGAAAGAGAGAAATGAGTGAGAGACAGATAGAGGAGAGAGAGAGAGAGATATAGAGAGACAGAGTGATGAGCAAGAGAGAGACAAAGTGGTCGCTAAAAAGTACATTTTCTTGTAGTGGATCGATATTTTTTTACAGCCCATTTTTTTTTTGTTATTAAAAATCATGAACTAATTTTTTGTGGTAGAGGAGAGGGAGCGACAGTAGTAGTGAAGGTGGTGGATAAGAGATGGTGGCGGTGGTAGTGATGGCGAAGGAGATTAGTGGTGAAGTTGTGGTAGTGGTAGAATAGATGAAGTGGCAAGGGTGAAAGAGAGGTAATGGTAGTAGTAATGGCAGTAGTGGTAGTGGTGGTAGTAAAGTGGTGGCAATGGTAGTAGTAATGGTAGTCGTAGAGATGAAGTGGCAACAATGATAGTAATGGTGGTAGTGGAATGGCATTTGTAGTAGTGGTGAAGGTAGTAAAAGATTTGGGTGATGAGAGAGAGAGAGATGAATAAGAAACAGATAAAGGAGAGAAAGAGAGACAGAGACAGAAACAGAGATAGAGTGATGAGCGAGAGAGAGAAAAAGTGGTCGCCAAAAGTGCATTTTTCTTGTAGTGGAGAGCTCAGTAAATAGAGAAGAGATGAGGGAGAGAATGAGCAATGTGAACACAATGGGGGAGACAGACAGACAGACAGACAGACAGACAGATAGAGAGAAAAAGAGAGAGAGAGAAGAGTGAAAGACAAACAAACAGACACAGAGAGAGAAAGAAAGAGAGAAGAGTGATAACTGAGAGAGAGATAAAGAGAGAGAGAGATATATATATATATAGAGAGAGAGAGAGAGACAGAGACAGACAGAGAGAAAGAGATAGAGATAGAGAGAGACATATAAAAAAATAGAGAGAAACAAGAGATGAGAGAGACATATAGAAAGAGAGCGAAAAAAGATGAACGATAGAGAGAATTAAAAAATAGAGATATAGAGAGAAGAGAGATGAGTGAGAGAGACAGAGATAGAGCGAGAAAATAGAGATGAGCGAGAGAGACAGAGAGAGAAAAGAGATGAGAGAGATAGAGAGAAGAGATATGAGCGAGAGAGACATAGAGAGAAGACAAATAAAAGAGATAGAGAGAAGAAAGATTAACGAAAGACACACAGACAGACAGAGAAAAAAAAGTGAGGAGTGAAAGAGAGAAAGAGAAAAGTGGTAGTAGTTGAATGGCATTTGTAGTAGTGGTAAATGTGGTAAAGAAGATGGGCGGTGAGAAAGAGAGATGAGTGACAGACGAATAGAGAAAAGAGGCAGAGAAAGAGACAGAGTGATGAGCGAGAAAGAGACAAAGTGGTCGCTAAAAGTGCATTTTCTTGTAGTGGATCAATAAATCGAAAGAGAGCTCAATAAATAAAGAAGACAGATAATTCAAAACTCTGTTCAAAACTTAATTCAAATCAATTTTTTAAATATTTTAAAAATATTTTAATTTTGTGAGAGACAGATAAAGAAGAGAGAGAGAGAGAGAGACATAGACAGAGATAGAGTGATGAGCGAGAGAGAGAGATAGACAAAGTGGTTGCTAAAAGTGTATTTTCTTATAGTGGATCGATAAATCAATCAGGAGCTTGATAAATAAAGAAGATGGGAGTAAGAGAGTGAGCAAGGCAAACATAGTGAGGGAGAAATAGACAAATAGACAAATAAACAAGTAGACAGAGAGAGAGAGAGAAGAGTGATGAGTGAGAGAGAGACAGGGAGAGAGAGATAGACAGAAAAAGAGATAGAGTGAGAAAGAGAAAAAGAGATGGAGAGATAGAAAAAGAAAGAGAAACAAGAGATGAGCGAGAAATAGACAAAAAGCAAGAGAAATAGAGTGAAAAGAGATAAGCGAGAGAGAGAGAGAGACAGAAAGAAAAGAGAAGAGAAATGAACAAGAGAGATAGAAAGATAAGAGAGAAAGAGAGAAAAAAGAAAAGAAATGAGAGAGATAGAGATAAGAGAGATGAACGAAAGAGACAGAGAGAGAAAACAGATGAGAGAGATAGAGAGAAGAGAGATAGGCGAGAGACACAGAGAGAAAATGAAAGAGAGAAACAGACAGACATAGAAAGAGAGAGAGATAGAGATAGAGAGAAATGAATGAAAAGAGATAAAGAGAAGAGAGAGAGATAGAGACAGAGAGACAGGAAGATGAAAAAATGAATGAAAAGAGAAATGTTATATCAAAAGAGTAAGACGACTTGTTTTTTTTATTTTTTTATTTTTGCGACAGAAAAATACCGTTTAATTTATTCAAACCATTTTGTGACTGTATATATATGAAGCTATCTCAAAACCACAATCACTATGCTAGGTTAGAGTTTTCCAAAAACTCTTTTGAGAAAATTATACTTTCTTATTTTCCGTATTATATTGTTTTTACTAAATTTTTTTAATATTTTAAGTATTTTTTAAAATTTTTAGGCACACCTAACATAAATACACCTAAAAATTAAAAAAATTGTACAAAAAATCTTTTAAAATTTCACTAAATACCAAAAATACAAAAAAATACAATAATTCAATATATTTTTTTGTATTTTTATGTATTTATTAATTTTTAAAAATATTTTTTCATAAATTTTTTTATTTTTTAGATACATCTAAGTAAGGTACATCTAAAAAAAATATTTAAAATTTTAAAAATATTCACAAAAAAAAACACGAAAGTCACTTTTTGCAAAGGCAGAAAATGCCGTCTCAAAAAAGCAGAGTATTTGCGACGACACCATTTGCCATCTCAAAAAAGCAGAGCATTTGCGACGACACTATTTGCAATACTCTCATTTTTTGAGACGGCAAATAGTGTTGTCGCAAATGCTCTGCTTTTTTAAGACGACAAATGGTGCCGTCGCAAATACTCTGTTTTTTTGAGACGGCATTTTCTGCCGTCGCAAAAAGTGAATTTTTGAGACGGCAAGTGTGCCGTCGCAAATAGTTCCGTCTCATATACCCAATTTTCTTGTAGTGTATTGAATTTATAGAATTATAATAATCGAATTAATAAATTTTTTTATTATAATAAATAATCCACATAGAAATTTTAATAAAATGAATTATTTAAATTATTTTATTAGATCCTAGTGGGCCACAAGAGTGGACTAAAAAAGCCTAATCACATAAAGCTAATTGTTGGAGTTAAATCTTAAAAATAGACGAGATTTCAGAGGTTACCTTTATATAGTTGAACCACTCAATTGTAGTGGTAAATCATAAACTCACATACAAGTAAAGATTCAAATCCACACATGAGTATGATTCGTCTAAACTTCAAAGATTTATCTTACCAACTATATATATTATTATCTAAATAACTAACCTAGAGAGAGTAAAAACTTATAAGACCATCTCCAACACTTCATCAAATTTGGTATCAGATTTAAATTTTGGTGAAAAAGTCACTTTTTGGTGCTCCAATGGTTTCAGCAAATTGGTATCAAATTAAGAAAACATCAAACCTTTCACCAAACTGAGGACGGTTTGCTCTTTTCACCAAATCATTGTGCATAGTCGTTATAACAGAAATTTGTGAAAATTTTACACACGGTGGTCGACCACCCGGTCGACAAACTCATGCAAATGGTTCAAAAATTGGTTTGCGAACTGGTTCAAATGGTTCAAATTACTGATTCAAACGGTTCAAAAAAAATTTGAACCAACAGTTAGGTAGGTTCAAACAGTTCAAAAAGGTAAAAAAAAAAATAAAAAATTACCTTACCGGTCGACCAATTAGTTGACCCACGGGATGATTCTTCTTTTTTATGCACCGTTGAAGCAACTGATATTAGATTGAAAAAATGAGCCATTTTTTACTCAAATTTAATAAAAAAATACTAAACTGTTAAAGATGCTCTAACTAATCCTAGAGTGAGTAAAAACATAAAATCTCAAGACTTGTGGCAGAAGACTGGACTAGAGCAAGTGCATGAAAAACATTGGGAAGAGAGGGCAACGTTGCAACAATAGTGTGTCAGCCAAGTGACATGACTAGATCAATAGAAACAATTTTCTTCTTTCTTTCTTAATTTATTTATTTTGCATAAAAATTATCAATAATAGAGGGTACAGTCCCAACAATACTACGGTTTCATTTGAGATGTGAGATGATTTTTTTGATTTTTTAATTTTTTTAGATTTTTTTTGTTTGGAGTTAAAAATTTTCATTTAGATTAAATTTTTTTACTTTTTATTTTTTGTAAGAGAAAAATAAAATAATTATAATTTGGATGTAACTTTTATTTTATTGATTTTTTAAATTTATTTTTTTTATAACTATTTTAATTTAAAAAATTTATTTTAACTTATGCCAAACGAGAACTATATCATCTACAATAAGTTGAAACTTGAACCCATTTTTATTTTTATTTTTATTTTTTCGAGAAATCAAAGCCCCTACCACCTTGCTACAATAACAATTTTTTATTTTTATTTCCAATGTATTAAAAAAAATAACAAATTTTTATTTACATCCGATGTACATGTTCATGGGAGGTTTTTTTTTTTTTTAATATTTTTAAAAAATAATTTAGAGAATTGACCAACTATTCAAATTATTTGAAAAATTAACCTACTTTTTAAAATTGTATTTTGCAAATGCAATTTTAATTTGAAATCACATTTTCAACACGCAATTTCAACTTGAAATCACATGTTGAAAATGTAATGTTATGATGATATGAATTTTACTAAGATATACTACATTTTCAATATGTGATTTCAAGTTAAAATTGCATTTTGAAAATGTAATTTTCAATTTAAAATTATATTTTCAAAATACGTTTTTAAAAAATAAGTTAATTTTTCAAATAATTTGAAAAGTTGGTTAATTCTCTCAGTTATTATTATTTTTAAATATTTTAAAAAAAAAAACTCCATGTTCATGCGGCAATTATAAAATTCAGTTGAAATTGAGAAAACATCAAACCTTTCACCAAACTGAGAAAACATCAAACCTTTCACCAAACTGAGGACGGTTTGCTCTTTTCACCAAATCATTGTGCATAGTCGTTATAACAGAAATTTGTGAAAATTTTACACATGGTGGTCGACCACCCGGTCGACAAACTCATGCAAATGGTTCAAAAATTGGTTTGCGAACTGGTTCAAATGGTTCAAATTACTGATTCAAACAGTTCAAAAAAAATTTGAACCAACAGTTTGGTAGATTCAAACAGTTCAAAAAGGTAAAAAACTTTCGTTTGGAATAGATTTTTAATTTTTTTAACTTTTGTAAAAGAAAAAAATAGAATGATTATTGATTAAATGTGACGTTTTATCATATTTAATTACAACAACACATTTTGTCCTATATAATTATTTTAGTCTAAATCTTCATCCCAAACCAACCCAGAGTAAACAATGCACGACAATCCTACTTGTTAAGCTTCAGTCATGGCCTGACTATGCCTTTATTTTGAAAGTAAGTTTTTTTAATTTTTAGTTATTTTAGTAGGTTAAAAATTTTATATTTAGAAAGAAATGAGATTTTTTTTATAACTAGATGTGATGTTTATAAGAAAAAAAAATGATTATGAATTTAATATGATATGATATTTTATTTTATTAATTATTTTAATTTAATTTATTTTTTTTATAAATTTTAATAAATAAATAAATAAAAGTTTAAATTTGACTTCCCAACCGCCTAGCATAGTGACAAAAAACATGTTTCTCGCACAAATGCCCTGTACAGAATGATACTTCGGCGAGAGAGGGGGGAAAAAAACCAAAAACAAACAAATGGTGTAAAACCATTGAAGAAGATGAGCCACAAATTTTCTTTTCTGGAATAGTGTACGATTCGAGTGTGTTTGAAAAAAGTGTTATCATCACTAGTGCACCAATCTACGTAAGGCCCGTTTGGCAAGTATCTTTTTTAATTAAAAAGTCAAAAAGTTATTAAAAAAATTAAAAAATTAATAATTCATACAAAAAAATCAAATATTTCATTTTCTTTCTACTTTTTGCACATCTTTTTGTAAAAAGTCAAAAGTCATCCCAAACATACTAATTTTTTTTACATCATATTTTAGCCAAAAAATTAAAAAGTTACTAAAAAAATCTGTTCCCAAACGAGGCCTTAAGTCCAATAATTGCATAAAAAAAAAGGAAATTTTATTATACAACTCCCTATCATATACATTTTTAAAATATGTCATTTTTTAATAATAATCTTATTTTAATTATGTCTTATAAGATTTTTAATTATGTCTCATATGTTGTTTGATTATAATATTTTTAATTATAACTTAAAAAATATAATATTATATATATTTTTAATTATAAAATACATGCAATACACATTTTTTAAAAGTGTACACCATAATCTTTCGTCAACCCAACCATCAAGTCCAATTAAGGACTAATTATTGTGTGCAAATAACACATGCTATGGAGAATGAAGATTAATGAAATCGGAACGTTGAGAAGGACTAATCAATGAATTTGTTTTCATTAAGAGGCAATTTGAAAAACTAGTTAAAAGTTAGTTTTTAATTTTTAACTCATTTTGGATCACATTATCTCTTATATTTTTTATACATAAAAAGACAAAAAAGTCAAAAAAGTAAAAAAAATAAAGTTTTTAACCAACTTCCCAAATCACCCCTAAATATATGTTAAAATTTGTTAAATTTTAATTAATAATTAGTTTTATGTATAAAAAATATGAAGTATTAATTATAAAATATTATAGGGAAATTGACCAGTAAATCCCATTTTCTCATCTTGTAGATCATGTTGTCCTAATTGTTTTCTTTCAAACCGTTTAGTCCTTTGGGTTGTTTGTTTACTATTTTGCCATTAAAGTGTTAATTTGAGTTGCATGTATTTATTGGAAGGGGTGTGTGAGATTCACGTTCCAAAAAAAGGTAATAGTACTCTTTTTCTGTGACGTGGGTTGTGATGTGAACGCAATTAATTTGAACCTTTTTTTTTTTTTTTTTTTGACGTGGGTTGTGTCACGTTTCTTCTTTCCCACAGATTGACCTTTTGTTTTCCAATTGACATTTGTGACGTTTTCAACGTGAACCTTACCAATGGTTGGGTTCACGCAGATTCACAGATCTGATGGAGTGCTGTGAATGATTTGAAGCCGTGGTGTGGAAATCGTTCATAGACGACGTAGAATACGGTCATGTTTTGTGTTTGAATTTGCAAAAAATCTATGATTGCCATTTTTCTGTGTGAACCTTACTATGAAAATGGATATCCATAAATTACTATACAATCTTCCAATTCGGTGTACCACGTCGGCTGGGTAGCTAATCTGGGACGGGAGAGAGAGAGACGAAGGAGTTGGGTAGCTAATCTGGGACGGGAATCGGTGGGATTTGCTGAAGAACGGTGGAATCGCTGGGATGAGAATCGGTGGAATCGGTGAGATTGAGAACCAGATCTGTGAACATCAAATGAATATATGTGCTGTTTGGGTTGGAATCTTACGATACAACCCCATCATCCAAATTGTCTCTCTTTCTTAAAATCCCTCTCTTCTCTCTTTCTTTTTACTAACCAAAACTCCCTTGGAATTTTCTGTCAAATGTCTCTCTGCCAACCGTCTGGTCGGCAACGAAGCTTCAGGTCATCAGGTGTGTGAGACTCTCTGCATACACACAGTGTGTTGTCTCTCTCTCTCTCTCTCCCTCTTAAATTCCTCACAGACTCTTCACTCTCACTGCCCTCAACTCCAAAACTTGTGATTTTCAACAACAATCTCTCACATCTTTCTTCTCCACAAACGATATAACACAACCCAAATTAAGAACCCATTTGATCGATTCCTATTTTGTGGATCCAATCGAAGTTTCTAAATGATGACCTGCTGGATTGATGATCGTGGACGTGGTACACCGATCTGTATGGTTGAAGATCATCGACATGGTACACCGATCTGCCGGATTGAAGATCATCGACGTGGTACACCGATCTGCCGGATTGACATTCACGTTCACTGTTCGCACTCGATCGATGAGACCTCCGAGTGGAGAACCTTCGCGAACGAGTCCCGCGACAACGACCCGGTCTGAGTTGGCGGCCCCACCAACCCCCTCCTCACCGACGGCGGCCTCTCCACCGTCATCTCCAAGCCCAACGGCTACCTCTCGACTTTCTCCTTCTTCACCGGCGAATCGCGGCTCCAATCCCGATCGATCTCTCTTCTTGGATTTTCCTTTCCTTCATCCCAAATAAAGTTCACGTTTCTGGGATTGAAATTCACGTTCACTGTTCGCACTCGATCGATGAGACCTCCAAGTGGAGAACCTTCGCGAACGAGTCCCGCAGAAATGATTTGGAAAATTTGTATAAATAATCCCTCAGATCCACCGATTATCATCTTTCAGGTTGCAGATTTGCAATACCAGCACAATCCTTAAAGATCCAAATTAAAATCCAAATCAGAAAAACCCAAATCATTCAAGCCAAAATTGTAGTTCTCCTCGCCTCCGTCTGACCTTGAGAAATCAAAACCATAATCCACTCCTGCAGGGAAGAAATGGGTGAGAAGTGCGTGGGTCCCATAATTGATGTGAGGGTATATTTGTCCCCCCATATAACAATGTAATTCAAAAAAGGAGTTATTAGTAAGATGTCTCTACTATCATGGACTGCCTAATCAAACAAAATATTCATGGGACCAAATGGAATATAATTTTGCTATATGGGACTTTCTGATAAATTCCCCAATATTATATATAAATACAAAAATTACTAAAATAATCAAATAATAAATACATCTAATTAAATGCACAAGTTAAAAATAAAAAGTTATTGAAATCAGTGTCAATTAACATAATTATAAATACAACTTAACAAGTGGTCCTATGGTACTCGTTAGCATTAGCCATCAAGGAGATAATAGGTTGGGACAAGGGTTAATAAGGCTTTGTTTAGCTTGATTTTTAAAATATGTCAATTTTTTTTAATAAAAAAATAAGGATAAATTACATTATACTTTGATTGTTTAAAATATAGATTGTCCTTATAATTGTGAAAATTATATTTTGTCCCTTAAAATTTATAATCATGTAACAAATAGCTCATTTTATTAATCAATCATTAAGTTAATTAAATATTTTTAATAATGTTAACAATATATTTTATTAATAGTTCTAGTAATTTTAACCAGCTAGGCCTAACCTAGTTGGCCACCATACCTTCCTTAAGGCTTAGTTCAAAGAAGGTCATGGGTTCAATTCCCCTTAGGAGGTTGAATTAACGGTGTGCAAGCACTTAAGTGTTTTGTGAAGGGTAAGAAGATTTTCTCTTATAAGTGCTAATCTAATAACTAATAACTAATAACTAACAAAAAAAAAACAAAAAAAAACAAAAAACAAAAAAACAGTTCTAGTAATTTCATTCATAGACAACCTGTATTTTAAACAAATCTTAAGAGTGCATTTGAAATTTATTATAAAAATAAATAATAATTTGATAAAAATAAATAATAATAACATTTTTTGAATTTGTAAAAAAATTTCATCCAAAAAGGATAGATTTATATAAAAATGCTTAGTTTTTTTAAAAATATTTTTTTAAGCAAATTATTTCTTTATCGCAATTGTCCATATTCGGCTGACATTACATATCACTAGTAGGTGGCACACACGATACGTTTGCAATTCAGATAAATAAGAATAAAAGTAAATAATAAAAAAATTAATATTATAATATGTAAATTGCTTAGTAAAACTTGCTAAAATACAAAGAGGTGGATTCTCTTTGATCCATAATCTAGATTAGAGAGGGTGATTTGGGCCCGTGGGGTTCATTATGAGTTTCGTTTCAATAATTTAAATTGGTCATTTTGTCAAACACTTCATGTATTTCATCTAAAAAAATTGGGTTGATTGAATAATTGTAACCAAATCAATTTATTGTATTTATCACACACACACACACACAAATTATATTTTTAAAAGTAAAATCATTTATTTTTTTGTGATAAACGTGATAAATTAAATAAGTTACGATTATCAAATAGATTTAAATTTTTGTATGAATGAAATACATGAACACTCCGATAAAATAAATAGTTCAGACCATTAAAATAGAACCCGTGATAAGCTCATAGATCCAAATGTTGGTATTTTTTCATAATAATACTGGAAAAATATATAAAATAAAATAGAAATGACAAAACAATTATTTTTATTATTATTAAAGAATGAAATATACAACAAACTATAGAACTAAAAAAACACAAGAATGAACTAGATTACATCATAGAACATACTACAATATGGATTCAAATGGACATATAAAATAATATACAAGAAATTATTTAAATTTAAAATTTTGAAGAACAAAAGATAACGGATGTAAACTGAAACTTGTGTGATACTACAGTTTCCTTAAAACAGATTCATCACCTCCTGATGGGTGCTGGAGGTACGCAAACGTCTATATCCCAGAATACAACGATCGAAACCAGCTCATGTAGAAACACCTTCTAAATAGCTTCGACGAACTTGACAATAACAGCACTCTCTCTCTCTATAACAAGAACCAAAGAAAGGACTAGCAAAAGAAAGATAGAAAAATTTTCTTTGGTATAAAAATCATCTCTAACTTTATCTAAAGTAAATCACAAATTTTTAATTTCAAAAATATTTCTATATCATACATCTAAGTTTGAGGGGAAAGGCCCTTTTTTTACTTGTAGGGAAGGGGTCTTAACCGTGAAAACTACCATAAAACCTAACATCAATAACTATCAACTCTAGCCATTAGGGCTAGAGTTACAAAGATGCAAAACTCCCATGTGCATGATATATATATAATGCTATTTAAATCCGATGGGTTGTAAAACGGATACGAGTGTTGGGTTACAATCTGATCCAAACCCAATCTCAAACATATACACAAGTTAAGCCTAACACAATACAGCTTAGCCCAAGCTCAAGATTAAGTCAAAGTTCAAGTCCAAAACCAAACACAGCACATGCACAAGTACAAGTCTAGGCTTAGTCCAAACTAAACCTAAGCTCAACTTTTATTGATATCCACTTTATGAGACAATTTTCATTCACAACTCAATAATTTCGGCCCATCATTTTTATATTATAATCTTCTCACTTAAAAAAATACAAAATACTCGGATTCACCTTAACCGACAATTGAATCTCACTTTAATTTCGAATTAAAATTGTCAAAAAAATTATTATTTTTCAACATCAAACAACACTCTTCAAATTATGAATGCTAGAGACTCTGCCCCCAAATACAAAATAGATGTTGGAAAAATAATCGTGCCCCATTATTATAATCAAAATATATGTTTCATGTATGAATTAAATAGGTAGTAAAAATGGTAACAAATTTAAAAACAAAATTTGTTGTACGCTTTGTTGAAGGGCTATTACACCATGATGATGGCATAGCAAAATCCGTTTGAGTTGCCACCTCTTTGAGGGTTTTCATCTGGCAAGTTCGTTTGGGTTAATTTGGCTATATGCAGTAAAATTAATTATTTTAACTAAATAGAATAAAGAAAAAATTGGTTTAAGATTTCTGTTCAACTTTTGGTAGGAGGAGAAATCCATAATAATATTTTTTAATGCCCGTGGTCTCTCAACCTTATTTTACGTTGTAAAATACCTAATTTACCCTTCTTTATAATATACATTTGTTTGGATTTTGACAAATTAAATATTCTATTGCTGTTTTGTAAAAGATTTCCTACGGATGGACTTCACGGTGGAGATTTTGTAGGGATTTTGCAAGTGTTGCAGTGGACTTGACGATGGAGATTGCTATGATCGTGTAGGTGTTACAGTGGTGTTGATTGTGTAGGTTTTTCAGTAGAGTTGAATCAGGTATGTTTTCGATGGAGATTCCATATGGATTTCGATTTTTGTTTTGAATTGTATGTAAGAATTCTAATTTCATATTAGTTTTTCGAGTGTATTTTGCATTAGATTTTTGTTTTCAGTTTTGATCAATTTAAAAGATAAGCTAGCTCATTGAAGTTGTTTATGATTTTTGGAGTAGATTTTTCATTCTCTGTTAATCAATCTTAGAGAGAGACCAACTTGATAGAATTAATTTTGATTTTTGGAATTCATTTTTCATTCTTTATTTTTTGATCAATTTTAAAGAGAGTTGACAGTGGAGTTGATTTTGATTTTTAAAGTTCATTTTTCGTACTCTGTTTTTCATCAACATACTTATCAATGATAAGTTTTCTTCTATTTTTTCAAACCAAAGAAATTTCTTTAAACTAGAGATAAGTGTAAATTTCTTATCATTTTTTGTTCTCTACATTTTGTTCTCTATTTTTTCTGCACTTTTATTGGTGTAGTCTAGAGAAAATTGTAAGTTTGTTATTATAATCCAACGAAAATCACAGAGAAAATTATAAATTCATATAAACATATTATTATAAGTTTCTAATGCAGATAGAATCACAGAGGAAATTGTAAGTTTGTAATTCTGTGAAAATCACAGAGAAAATTGTAAGTTTGTAGTCTAGTAAAAATCACAGAGAAAATTGTAATTTGTTATGGACATATTATTATAAGTTTGTTATATTTTATTTTTTATTTTTTATTTTCTCAATTGAATGTTTTGTGAGCATAACAGATCTTCTCTATGAGTTTCTCTGAGTTTGTGTGAAATAGTTAGTATTTTTGTCAATTTGATGTTAATGTGTTTTTGTTTTTGTGATCTTGAAAGTGAATATAAATTCTTAAATTTCTCTGGACTTTTATTTGTAGTTCAGATAAAATTATAAGTTTGTTATTATAATTTAGAGAAAATCATAATTTTATTTGGACATGTTATTATAAGTTTGTTATTTTTTATTTTTAATGTCCTCTAGACTAGATATATGGATTGGGGATTTAATTGAATGTTTTGTGATTAAATTTGAATGTTTCATTTTTGAGCAAAAAATATTTTTTGTGTTTTTTCTTTCAATTTAGATGGATAGTGTAGTGCTTTTTATTATCTTGAAGGCGTATATAAGTTTGTAAATTTCTTTGGATTTCGATTTGAATGCAATATCGCTGCGACTCCAAACCCGCCCTATGGGTTTAGCATCAGAATCGCCAAGAATCCGAGATTACCAAGGCCTCTTGAAGAATACTGATCAACAAGCAGTAGGGCTGGCGGAAGCCAATACAGTAAATAACTAGTGTCCATCGAGCTGTGAAAATCTGTATGCCAAAAACATTTTTATGCATTCATACAGTTCAAAACAGTACAATCCATATACAGTCTATACATTGATACACAGTCAGTCAGTACAGGGATCAAGTCCCTAGACAACAGTACAGTAAAACAGTAAACGGTTTATACAACGGTACAAGATAGTAAGGAGACCGATAGGGGACACAGAAACACCCCAAGCCATAGCATGGCGTCTCAGAACCTCGCAGTGAGGCATGTAGGCTGGCTTGACAAAACTGGGGACCGACCCACGCTCCTAGCTCGGCCCAGTTCCGAGAACCTACATATATATATATAAACAAAGTGAGCTAAAGCCCAATTGAATAACATAACGTGTAAAGAGGTTATGAATGAATGTCCTTACAAGAATGAAATCAATTCATTATACAAGATTTCAATCTTTCAAGATTTCACCAATCAAGATCTCAATCAATCACCATATGTGGTACATCCATTAGCCTATAAACAAGAGGTCCAAAGGACCGCCTTAACAGATCCAACAATAATGATGGCCATCAAACAAGATGGTTCCACAAGGAAACCGACAGAGCTCTATAAATCAATAACAAGGTGCTAAGGATGCCACAATATAGTTCAAATGCAGACATACATTCATTCAATAAACAATATCAGTTCAATAAATGGATTCGAAGATTCAAAATATAACCATTTGAACATATCTTTACACAATTTATTACTCACAGAGATTGGGCTATAGCAGCTAGAGCGCGTCCCCGGGAGCCAACCCTAAACAGTTAACAAATAGAACACACACTAAGTTCACAGTCGGAAGGATGATAATTAAATCCCTAAATTTCCTCGGTGTGGTTCTATGTCTAAATCCTCATTAAGATGTCTTAAACTAGGCCTAAGAATGCCTAGGATGGGATGAGGATGCAAAAATACAGTTGGAAGGCATTTTTCAAAAGTTGCTGAAAACAGGGGCCTCGCTCGAGCGAGCCTTCCTTCGCTCGAGCGAGGTTGCAAAAACAAAGGCTTCGCTCGAGCGAACAATCCTTCGCTCGAGCGGTCTGATGAAACAGTAAAAGTACTGGATGCTCAATTTTTACGCGCGATGCTCGCTCGATGCTCGCTCGAGCGAGCTTCCAAAATCAAAGGGTTCGCTCGAGCGAGCCTTCCTTCGCTCGAGCGGTCTGATGAAACAGTAAAAGTACTGGATGTTCGATTTTTACGCTCGAGCCACCAATCCTTCGCTCGAGCGTGGCTCAGAGGAAACGTTGGTCGCTCGAGCGAGGAATCCTTCGCTCGAGCGAAGAAGCCAAATCTGGAATTTCCAGATTTGCCTTCCTAGCTCAAACCAAGCATTCTCAACTCAATTCTCGACCTCTTGGGCTCAAATTCTGGAGAATACATCCCAAAACAATGTACACCAAGTTTCAAAAGCCAATTTATGAATTCAAGCCCCAAAGGTGAGTCAATTAAAACCATTTTTCAAACCCAATTTCAAGAACAATTTCAAACATGCAATGCATGAGTTTTAATCCAAAATCAACCTTCAAATCTTGCTCTAATGAGCTCAATAGTTGGAAAATGAAGTGAAAACATGGACTATAATATAAACATGGACATGCATGTATGATTCTCCAAGAATTTAACTTCAAAATACATCAATTCAAGCATGCATGTAACATTTGAGCTTCAATTCACCATTTATGAACAAATTCATGACTTAATTGTACAATGATGCAAGAATCATGCAAAACTTAGCTCAAAGGCAACAATAAGGAGATGAATGTCCTACCTTAATCTTGTATTCAAGGTTTAGGAGCTTAATTTGCCAAGTTACACTTCAATCCTTCAAGATTATAAGCATTTCTTCAAGACCAAATTGATTTCACTCCAAGTCCCTCACTCTCTACTCTCTTGGTCGGTTGAGCTCAAGAATAGGGGCTGATGAATGTTTTCTCTAAGTGTGTGTATAAGGCTCAATGAACAAGAATAAACAAAGCCCACTTAATGGCAATTCCGTAATTAAGTTAAACTTGACAATTAATTCGTTTAATCTAATTTAATCATTCCTAATCAATTTTCAGATAAATATACCATCAAATCAGGAATATTCTACTGAGTCCAAAACACTAAACGGTTCCTAATTCGGCCGCCGATAAGGCCTTCAATTAACAGTTTAAACACATGGATTCAAACAGATAATTAATCAATTAAACAGATAGAAATGCAATATAACAGATAACTTATTCAATTTCAGTTTCGATTTCAATCAGTCTATCAAATACTTCAGTTAATCCAATTATCAATCATTAGCGGTCCAGTTTAGCAATAATCAGTATTTAATTCAGTGGTTATTCAGTAATCGGTACGAGGGTTGTTACAACAACCACACAAAGAAAATTGTAAGCTTGTAGTCTAGTGAAAATCACAGAAAAGCTTATAATTTCATAACAGATCTTCTGTGTGATTTTTGTCTATGATTGTGTTTAATAGTTAGCATTAAATTTCTCTGTGATTCTCTCTAGATTCATTAAGTTTTCTGTGATTTTGTTTTTGTTTTTGTTTTTGTTATCTTGAAGGTGAATATAAGTTTGTAAATGTCTCTGGACTTTTATTTGAGTCTAGAGAAAATTATAAGCTTGTTATTATAATCTAGAGAAAATTATAATTATTAGAAATTTCTCTGGACTTTTATGTTGTTCTTGTGAAGTATTTTTATATTGAACAAGTTATTTTTCTTATTTTTTTCTTTCAGTTTAGATGGACAGTGCAGTGTTGTTGCTGTGCAAATATAGAAATGATACTATTATCATTAATGGTTCATGTGAAATGAATTTTGAGGAATTGGTTAGCATTTTGTGTAAAATATGGGAGAATTTGAAACCTAAGACAATATGTATTTCATATTCTATTATGGGCCATTCGAATTGTATGGTTCGAAATAATATTGATTTTCTAAATATGTTGAGGTTTGTTTGTGCACATGGTGTTAATATAATTGATGTTTCAGCTATTAGGTTTAGTACTTCTGATCAAGAGGATGATGTGGGGGCTAATTGGGTAGATATTGTGCATGGTGAATGTGATAAGCTCGTGGATACTAAAAGGAAGTCACTCTTTAAGTTTTGTTCTCACTAAGAAAAGGTGTTATTGTCAACTGGTTGGCAAAATAATATTTTGACTGTTGGACAAAAGTTTGAGGGTGGTGTGGTTGAGTTCTGTACTGTTTTATGCAAGTATGCTATTAAGGTTGGTTTTCAGTTTACATATGTTAAAAATAGCAAGCTGAATGTTACGACAGAATGTGCATATAAGGAATCAAGGAGATGTATGTGACATGTACATGCTTCAGTTGAAAAAAATAAATGGGTTCTTTTATATAAGAACTTTGAACAATGAACATACGTGTGGTGTGGTGATTCGTACCAGTAAACATGCTAGAATGATTTCCAGCTCAGTTTCTGGGCTAATACTTGAGGAGGTAAGTGCAAAACCTTTAACTCATCTAGTGGATGTTGTCAAAGAAATGAAAGACAAGTATGGGGTCTCAATCAAGTATAACTGTGGTTGGTTGGGAGTTGAAAAAGCAAAATGTAGTATATATGGGGATTCTTGTTTGTCATTCAATCAATTACGGTGGTATTTTGATGAGGCATTGAAGAACAATCCAGGTAGTCGTTTTGAGTTAGATTTTGAAGATAACAAGCGTTTCAAAAGAGTGTTTGTGACTTTTCATGCATGCATTGCTGGTTTTAAATATTGTCGGTCATTGTTGTTTCTTGATGGAACATTTTTTAAAGGACGATACAAAGAAGTTATGCTTTCTGCGATGAGAAAAGATGGGAATAAAGGTAATTGTAAATATATCTAATTTTCTCTAAGTATATGAATTTTCTATACATGTGGGAATTTAGTGAATTTTTTATTTTTGTGGTATGTTTTGTGATTTTTCTCTGACACTTTGAATTTTCTCTGGAAGTGGCCACTGTGTGAATTTTCTCTAGAGGTGGCCACTGTGTGAATTTCTCTGGAGTTTGGTTAGTGTGTGAATTTTCTTTGGATGTTGTGATTGTGTGAATTTTATCTATAGTTGGCCACTAAGTGAATTTTCTCTGAATATTGTCAATGTGTGAATTTTCTCTATAGTTGGTCACTAAGTGAATTTTCTTTAGATGTTGCCAATGTATGAATTTTCTCTGAAGTTGGTCACTAAGTGAATTTTCTCTAGAGGTTGCCATTGTGTGAATTTTCTTTGGATTTGGCCACTGTGTGAAGTTTCTTTGGATATTGGCAGTATCAAATTTCCCTGGTTGTTTATTGTTCTAATTTTCTCTGTATGTGTATATCTAATATGCTTGTTCCTATTTGTTTTGTAGGTTTTTTTTTCCTATAGCTTTTGCTGTTGTTAATGTTGAGAATAAAGACAATTGGTGTTGGTTCCTTGAACATTTATGTGAAGTATTGGGATCGGAGAGGGTGATAAGTTTCATATCAGATCGACATTGTGGTATTGTGGAAGGAATTGCTAGGTTTTTCTCTAATTGCTATCAAGGATTTTGTCTTGAACATCTAAAGAGAAATTTGAGGGATAAGTTATCATGTGGAAACACAAATTTGGTTAGGGAGACGATTGTGTCCAAGATTTCAGAATGTGCATATGCGCCAACAAAGACATCATTTCATTTCAAGTTAAATGAATTAAAAAGTGAAGGAGGAGACATTGTGAGTGTTTTCTTGAGAAGTTTACCATATGAAAATTGGAGTGATGCATATTTTGAGGGGAAGTGTTATTGTAAAATGTCTTCAAATGTTGCTGAGTCATTCAATTCATGGATGCAAGAAGCTCGGCACTTGCCAATAACAAATTTGGTGGACATGATATGGTTGCAAATCATGAATATGAGGTCTGATAGGAGGCTACTTTCTAGTAAATGAAATAAAGTTCTATGTCCTCGTATGGATAGTGTGTTGGAGAAGGCTTTCATGGATAGGATGACATGGAATGTGAGTTCATCATTTGATAATGTGTTTGAAGTGCATTATTTTCCTTCGGTTATAGTTAATCTTGGGTTGAGAACTTATTCATGTCGAAAATGGAAAATAAATAAGTATCCATATCAACATGTTGTTACTGTAATTTTTAGGAGTGGAAAGAATTTGAATTCATTTGTTGAACCATTTTTTCATGCTGATATATATCGTCAAGCGTACTCGTTTTCAATTGGCCCAGTTCCAACTGTTGAAAAACCTATGTATAGCATTAATGATGCTATGATTTTACCTCCATTGAGTAAGAGACTAGCTAGGAGGCCAAAGAAGAACATAATTGCTTCTACTGGAGAGTTTAAAAGGGTGATGAAATGTAGTCAATGTGAGAGTATTGATCGCCATAATAAGAGGACATGCATGAAACCTTTGTTAAATAGTTGAGAATAATACATTTTATTGATTGAATAATACAGTTGAGGATGTTAGAGGATCTTATTACAAAAATAGCGTGTCTGTTGTGCATTGTTTTTAGTATTTTCTCTAAAAAAAATTCTGTAATTTTTGGATCAATGCACTTGTGTTTTTGAAACATACTTTGGGAAGTATGTTTATAATACCAGTCAAATTAATCCAAAGAAATTTGCCAGTAACAAAGAAAATTACTGTGTATTTTGTTTTTTAAAATGTACTTTTTGGACAGTGTGTATATAATACCAATCAAATTCATCTAGAGAAATTTTCCAATACAAGAGAAAATTACTTTTTGTATTGTGTTTTTAGAAACATACTTTGGGACTGCCTTTATAATACCAGTCAAATTCATCTAGAGAAATTTGCCAATAGTAGAGAAATTTACTATGTGCATTGTGTTTGTTGAAACGTACTATAGACAATGTGTTTATAATACTAGTCACATTCATCCAGAGAAATTTTCCACTAGCAGAGAAAATTACTCTGTGCATTGTGTTTTGTGAGGTGAAATTCATTCAAAGAAATTTGCAAATAGCAGAGAAATGTACCATGTGCATTGTGTTTATAATACCAGTCATATTCATCTAAAGAAATTTTTCACTAGCAGAGAAAATAACTCTGTGCATTGTGTTTTGTAAGGTCAAATTCATCTAGAGAAATTTGCAAATAGTAGAGAAATTTACTTTGTGCATTGTGTTTGTTAAAACATATTATAAGCAGTGTGTTTATAATACCAGTGAAATTCATCCAGAGAAAATTTGCCAATAGCAGAAAAATTTACTATGTGCACTGTGTTTGTTGAAACATAGTATAGCAGTGTGTTTATAATACCAGTCATATTCATGCAGAGAAATTTGCCAATAGCAAAGAAATTTACTATGTGCATTGTGTTTATTGAAACATACTATAGACAGTGTGTTTATTATACCAGTCATATTCATGCAAAGAAATTTTCCAATAGCAGATAAATTTATTATGTGCATTGTGTTTGTTGAAACATACTATAGACAGTGTGCAGTGTGTTTATAATACCAGTCGTATTCATGCAAAGAAATTTGCCAATAGCAGAGAAATTTACTATGTGCATTGTGTTTTGTGAAGTCAAATTCATCTAGAGAAATTTGCAAATAGCAGAGAAATTTGCAAATAACAGAGAAATTTACTATGTGCATTGTGTTTTTTGAATTTGATGATTGTTTTTTACCAACACAGGGCATTACAAATTACATGATCATATAGGCACCTTCGTGGCACGATATGAGTTAAATTTCTCTGTGAAATTCTGGTAACTTCATACCAGAGAGATTTCTTCAGACAATTTTCTTTGTGTGGATTGTGTTGACAATCACCACTTAGCATGCATTATAAAATATATATATATATATATATATTTAATCATTGATAGCTATGAAATTTACATTAGTCAAAAAAAGAATAATATTGAAGGGTTATCCCTAATTACATTGTATGCATTGTCTTCTTTTCACTAGTATGCTTTCTGGTGGTATTTGAATTGGTTCTGTCCATGACCAGCCAACTGTAGACGTGCTCGAACGTCCCGGGCTCTGCGCGCGAAATTGGCGCGAAATCCCGCTTTGTTCATTAGCTTACTACAGTTTGGACTTAATGTCACGGTTCTGAATCTAATCTCGCAAAGTGCAATGCAAGACCGACAAATCACCAAAGAGTCCAAATCCGACAAATCGTTTTGAAAAACTGATTTTAATAAAGAAGTGCCAAACATGGACTGCTTTGCCAGATACAGAGTCGCCACCTAAATATTTTGTTTTGGGGGAAATTTAAGAAACCCTGACTTGTGCCTAAGGCCACGTGTCCATCATCACCAAAGTTGCCTCAGCTCGGGAACTTGGGTACGAGAGGGGAAGGTCATGCAATGAGCACCCCCGCTTGCCTGATCAAAGGATCGGCCTGTACTAAGCATGATATTTTGTTTTTGAGAACACATGTGTTCTTATTCCGGTTATTAACCTAGAATTTACTATGTGATGCGCACAACATACAAGTATAGACTAGACCGCCTAAGTTGGAACAAAACATTGCATAGTTGTTTGTTTGAAAATGGTTTGAAAGTGCTACTCACAAGTAGGCTAAGACGAGGATTTTAATGAATTGTTCCAATTCAAGTAATCTAACCTTCACCCATAGGCATTCAGGCAGTTATATCAAATAAGCAGTTAGCCTCATGGCAAGTATGCTTTCATGGTAATCAATAACACACATGCAGTATGCTAAAGCGTAAACACTCACAATGTACTCCGAGCCAAAACTAAGAACTAGTTAGTAATCAATGCATGATCCTAGTTCATGTCAAGATGGCTAATGCAACACATGCAAAATGCAACTAGAAATAGGCTCAGCTATCTAAGATGGCATATGAAATGCAACAATTGATACATGTATTTAACTTGGAATTGAAATACGATGCGGTTTGTATGATACGCCGAGCCCGGTGCATTCAAGACAGATGAATGAATGCAAACATGCAAGCATAAGTATGCTAATCGAAACATGCCCTAAAACTAACCATCGAAAGCAGGTAAGTAAAAGAGAGAAAGAAATGGGGTTGGAAGACATGCATCACACACACGCACACTTATTACAAAATTCACCCTCGCGACGAAGGGCTCGAATGAATACGCTAAGCTAGCTACGCTAAGCTAATTAACTAATCTAATTAAGCTAATTAGACTAGTTATTACAAACCAAAATGAATAACTAGCTACAACTAATTATTACATCACTTAACTAATTGACAAATTAATTAATTAATTACAAATTCATACTGACTAATAAGGAAAGCAATAAACAATGCTACCTTAGCTCTGCTTGAAGTTAGAAGATGGATGCCCTCGGTTGCCGTCCCGAAAAAGCTCTCCAAATGCTCTCTAGAGGCTTTGTCTGCAGGGTGTCCTTGAAAACTAGCTGCTGGATCTCACCAAAACAGTGTTGAAGAGTGCACCAGTAACCTGCCGGCCATGAGGAGCTGTTGCCGACCCCCCTGTCGGCCAAGAGTGGGCACTGCCGGCCAAGAATGAAGGGCTGCACGCCAGAAATAAGAAGCTGCCAGCCATTGGTGTGCTGTGACACCAAGCTGCAGTAGAGCACAAAATAGAGAAAATTGAGGGTTTCCCAAGGGTATGTACGCACTATGCCACTCCATATCACCTCACAACTTCAAGGGAGAGACATAATCAGATCTAAGACCATCAATTACGCATCTCGATGCATGATAGCCAAAGATCCAACTTGTGCAACTTTCAATAAATGCATGACAAATAAGACACCAAGACCATTTCCTTATCATGGGAAGTCAAAGGAAATGGAGACCAAGGGTGATCGGCTCACTTCATCATTTCAAGTATGAAATGAGCTAATCCACCTTGTGCTCAACGTAACGCCGGATGGAACACAATGCAATACACACAGACAACATATGTAATGCAACATAAGCATGCAAAATGCCAAGCAACCTAAACATGTAAACATGCAAAGTACCGAGCATGCAACAACATGCAAAAATCATGCAATGCGACAAGCATGCGACATCAACCAAATGGAACAAGTATGCAACAACATGCAAGACAAGCATGCAACAACATGCAAAGATGGACTTAAACCAAAATGGACAGACCTCAATCATACTCAAATCAGTGGCAAAACACCAAAACAAAGGCACCAAAAGACAAGGCATGCATGCACAATGCATTGGCCAATCAACTAGGCCTAAGAGCACAACTCTCAAGAGTGCTTGTAACACCCTCAAATAATACATATAAACCCAACATTCTTGACATGCATAGACATAAGAGAATAAGGCATATTTCCATTCATCAGAGTATTAAGTACAAAAATATTACATGTTGACAACAAAAGTAAATACCCTATGGGCTTACAACTTTCCAAGTTAACACCTGGATTCATCAAAAGAAGAGTTCTAACTCTTTATACAAAATAAGCCCTTGGCTTCATTAACATGTAATACATAAACAAAACAACAAAAAGATCTTTGAGCCTCTAAGCCTCCCAAGCTACGTCCTTGAAGGTGGCATATCACCTGAACCTGAAAATGATGTCCCATATAGGGTGAGCCAATGCCCAGTAGAGATATACTAAACCAGATATGAGCAATAACCAAAACATTAGCATTTTATAAAATGGCTAGCTAACACTTATAAACCAGCTTACAACACCATCCAGTTCCATGACAATTATGTACATGTTTCATTTCACTTTCCTTTACTTAACCAATTCAATTCATAAACATGGCTTAGAACCTGGCCAAACAATTAAATGAGATAACAACTCATAATAAAACACTTCCATACTTCACAATTCATATGAGAATATAACTCATATTAAAACACTTCCATACTTCAAGTGATACACAGATTTGCTGTATCAATGGAGTCCATCCCTTATCTCCTCCCAAACAGGTTTAAGAGTTCATCTCATATCTCCTCCCAAACCATGGAGTACATCCCATATCTCCTCCCACACAACATACATATACAATGATCAATCAATACACACGTTTGTTGTATTATTCCACCCGTCATATTCAATGACTTATTCAATATGATTAGTTTCAGTTTTTCCTAATCATCATACAATGTCTACAACAATCAAGACTATCCTCCACCGATAGCCCAAAACAGTTATTTCTAAACAGATAATAAATGCATCAACAGATATAATATCAACACTTTCATTGGTGAGTGATTAATCAATGCAACTATACCATTCAATCACATAATTCCCCAATTTCATGAATTTCAACCCAATTTCATATTTTCACAAATTAAATATTCAAATTAATTGTTCAACACAATTAGGGCATTTTTCCCATTTTTCAAATATTAACCCTAAGGTTCAATTTCTTCCAGTTAACAACAATAATGCCATTTTTCAAGGTTTCACATACATATGGAGTTTTTAAAACACAAAACCCCTCTTTCATAAATTGCACATCAAACCCTAACTTCTCCCAAAATTACTCAACAACACCAACTCATCAAAATGGTTGAAATTTATGTTAAAACCCATAAGAAGGAGCAGGTTATCCCTACCTCAAATGGAGAGACCAAATGAAGGAGTTGATGAAAACTCGAAGTGCTCCAAACCAAGAGATTTTCAGATCAAAGTGAAGCCCACACCAAGCACAATACTTTTAACAAAGGAACTAGGGTAGAATCACACTAGAACTAGATCAAAACTTTGAGAGAAGTGGTGGTTTAGAGAGAGAGACAGCTGATCTAGGGTTTTAGAGACAAAAGGAGATGAAAAAGTGAAGTGTAATCCCGCTACTGCCAACTGATATATTCGAGGCTCGCTCGAGCGAAGGAGTGGTCGTTCGAGCGAAGGAGTGGTCACTCGAGTGACCAGACACAAAGAAACCTCGCTCGAGCGTAGAAAGCCTTGCTCGAGCCAACAATTCGAAGCTTCAGGTCTGCAACCCAAAAGCACGCTCGAGCAAAGAAACTCAAAACATAGTCCCCGCTCGCTCGAGCGAAGGAAAGCTCGCTCAAGCCAAGAATTGCAACTTTCAGGTCCAGAAACAGACGCAGACACAAGCTCGAGCGCAGGACTTCTCGCTCGAGCCACTAGACACAAAACTCAACTCTCGCTCGAGCGAAGGAACCCTGGCTCGAGCGAAGCATCTAAAACACAAAGCTCGCTCGAGCGACAAAAGCCTCGCTCGAGCGAAGACACCAAAATCTGAGCAGCAACCATTTGTTCCCAAACATAACCAACCTGTTACAAACCTGCCCAACACATCCCAAAACTTGAATATACAGAATTAAATGATGACAACAAGATATATATACAACAACCAACATCAAAGAACCTAAGTCCGGAATACAACAACCAAATGGGAAAAAACCGGGATCGCTATAGTGCTCAAGGAGTGATAAACATGGAAGTGTGACAACACTAAATATACTGAAATAAGGTATGAAATGATACCAAATCATTCAAACAACACAAGCATAGCATGCAAAGGTCCTTAAAGCATGAAACTAGTAAAGAGGACTACAAAGGGGGGGCATGCAATATATGGCGCAAGTGCATGAACCAAACATGGACAGAGCTGAAATAAGTCAAAACAAAGACCTAAACATGCTGAGATAGGGGCTCAAAGACCTAGGCATGCAAGCACACAAGCTAAGCCATAAACAAGGCAACAATGCACAATACTCAAAGGCATTTAAAACATGAAAGAAGTGGGAATATAGTCATGCTATAAGCTCTGAAATGAAGCATTAAATGATGCCAAATCATCTAAATAGCTCAAAGATAGCATGCATGAGTAATCAAAACACAAAACTAGCAAGGCCAATTGCACTACAGCTATACAAAGCATGAAACATATGGCAAAGGCAACCCAAAATAGTCCTAAAATATGTTAAAATGGTACTAAAACATGTATGGAAAGAAGCCAAAACAAGCTAACATGAAGGACATAAGGCACAATGCATACAAGGCAAATATGGTGGATTACACTACACCTATTAAGACCAAGCATGGGATGACTTAAGCAAAAAAAATCAGAGTTATATCATGGCATAATAACCCCAAAAACATATTGAAATGACAGCGCGCAAGCTTAGGCATGAAGACATATGCAATGATTCATGTTAAGGTATAAATGGGCAAACCCTCAAACGCATTGAATAAGTGAAAGATGCAAGTGCATGATCATGGAACATGGACTGAAATCACATTTCACATGATGCCAATCATGAAAATAGTTCAAGTAATACATGCTAATGGACTCAATGCACAAAGGCTACAAGCTAGAGTGAACGATAGCTATACATGGCAAGTCATGCATAACCAAAACAACACAAATCAAAGCTAAAGCATGTTAAAACATGGACAAAAGCTTTTTGAAGTTAAGCCTAAAGCATGCTAGAATGACATGTTAAAGCATGAGACACACTAGGCTAATTCACGGAATTACACTACAAGTGTATGGAGCATGCAAGGGGCAACCAAACCAAACCCTAACAAAGGTATGACATGGAAAAACATCACCTAAAACATGCTGAAATGGACTCAACATAAGCTAGAATGACATGCTACTTCATGAAGCATACAAGACTAGTGTGTGCGATTTACACTACAAGTGTAATATGCATGCATGGAATGATCAAGACCACCAAAAATAGTGGTATGCCATAGAAAAATAACCACAAATACATGCTAAGATATGACCAACATAAGCATAACAAACATGCTCACACATGAGGTATTCAAAGCAAGTATTGAAGACATAAGGAGAGGGGATGACCCTCTCTTTTTTTGGACCTCAAAACACCCTTCCCACCACTAAAATTCCTCTGAGTTTCAGTGGTGAGAAGGCCAAAACAAGGTGGTCCCAAAGGCTCACAAAAAGGGCACAAAAGCAAGGCCAAACAAGGCCTAAGAGGGGGTAAACAACCCCCAACGAAAAAGTTACCTTAAACAAACTTTTTAAGCATGGAAAAACAAAACTTTTTCCAGTTAAGAGTTAAACTCAAAACAGTATGAAAGTTGGGCTAAAAGCTTAAGCAAAAATGAGGTATTTAAAGGTTAGAAACTCACCCTTGATGACCACCTTCAAGGCTGCAACTCCAGCACTCTTGACGATCCAAAACCAGTCCAAAAGCTTCAAAAACAACCTCAAGGGACCTCAGCTCCAAGAGTATGGTGTTTGAGTGTGTGTTTGTGTGTAAAAGTGAGGCAAAATGACACTTTTAAAGCGCAAAACAAAAACAAAAGAGAGATATAGATACAAAGCTATATGTATCACTCAAACCTCAAAATTCTGAATCTCTGAAATGTAGGAGGAGCTTCTCCTTATATAGAAGAAAGCATTGCAAAGCTTGTTAAACAAGCTTGAAAAGGGCTCCATCTCTCCATACACGTGTATGGAGGAGGGATAAGTGAAAACCAGCTGACTCAAAAGATCTGGAGTGAAATCTGATGAGACAAAGTGTTCTGCCGGCCATCAGTTGTGGCCAACAGTGCCTCATTGATGGCCGGCAGGCTTCATCAATAGCAGGTAGGGACAAATGCATGGCCGGCAATGGCAAAGAGTGGCCGGCAGTGCATCAAGAGACGTATGCTTAAAGGACCAACACATGGTCCAAAAATGGGGCAGAAAGGATACAGGGTTTGGAAAGCTCAAACCTGTGGCGTTCCACCGCGAAAGTCGAGTACTCGACGAGCAATCGAACTTGTGGTTGGATGTACCTGCAAGCACAACCAAGTCTTGAAGACGATAAAAAATGGGGTGTCTACACCAACTTTGGTCGCAAATCTCTCTATGATTTTTACCCTCATTAACCTTATATCTTGTGTCGACAATGTCGAGCTGATAGGTTCATAGTTGATATATTGTCTCATTATGTAGCATACAAAGAGACCACAATCAACGCTGCATACAAATTATAGGTATAGTTAGTATTAAGAAACATTCAAACTAGATTATCTTATTTATAAATGTTGTATGAAACTTACGAATCACTGTCTTGTTGTGGAGCATTAATGACATATTGAAAGTCATAATTTGTGTTTTGTGAGTCCATCAATTTGAAAGAGAGTTGTGATTGTGCCTCTCTTTCAAGGCAAGCTTTCAAAAAATTCTCCACATAATCTTGTTGCAAAAAAATAAAAATAAAAATAATTAAACAACAGAGAAATCTACACACAAATTAATGGGATTCTATGAAAATTATCATCACATAAATATTATCATGGATTAGAAAAATTTGCACTCGTTACCAACTGTTTTGCATCTTTGAGATATTTGCCTTGTGCATCATCCCTCCTTGGCCTTAGTGAGTTGTAGTACCTCCATAAATTGTCTTGTTTATCCAAGACAAGCAAGGTCAAGTGATTTTCATCTGTTGACTTCTCATTACCCCCGGTATTTATTGGGAAATTAAGGAACCTGTAGTTCCTCCATGCGGTTTCAAGATGCCTGTCAAATAAGGAGACTCAGAAAGTTTGATTTCTGTCATCTTGATGAAGTTCTGCAGTCAGAGAAAATCAAAAAATGGTTATGAGAAAGTTGAAATGATAGGAATTTCAAAAATATACACATAGAGAAATTTTAAATGCACACAATTAGCTAGAGAAAATTAGACAAGTGACATAACTGGCTTGAAGAAATATCTTAACAAAAGGAAGTAGTAAGTAAATTCCAGAAAAAATCAAATAAAAGAGTAGCAACATACCAAGCTCATGCATGTGAAAAAAAATGAAGTTATTTTTTGTCCTTTTCTCCTTTGGTTAGTGTAGACGCGCCCGAACGTCCCGGGAAAATCCCGTTTTGCTCATTGGGCTCACTACAGTTCGGACTCAATGTCACGGTTCTTAATTTGATCTTGCAAAGTGCAATGCGAGATTGATAAATCACCAAAGAGTCCAAATTCGGCAAATCGTTTTGAAAAATTAATTTTTTAGAAAGAAGTGCCAAACATGGACTGCTTCGCCAGATACAGAGTCATCACCTAAATATTTTATTTTTTGAAAATTTAGGAAACCCTGACTCGTGCCTAAGGCCACGTGTCCGTCATCACCAAAGTTGCCTCGGCTCGGGAACTTGGGTACGAGAGGGGAAGGTCATGCAATAGGCACCCCCGCTCGCCCGATCAAAGATCGGCCTTTACTAACATGATAGCTTCTTTTTGGAAACACATGTGCTCTTATTCCGGTTATTAACCTAGAATTACTATGTGATGCGCACAACATACAAGTATAGACTGGATCGCCTAAGTTGGAACAAAACATCTCATGTTTGTTTTTTAAAACGGTTTGCTACTTGCAAGTAGGCTAAAATGCAGATTTTGCCACCCTTAAGTGGGCGTAGAAAAACATGGTGTTTTGCCACTCTCAAGTGGGCTTAAAACTCACAATCAATGAATTGTTCCAATTCAAGTAATCCAACTTTCACCCACAGGCATTCAGGCAGTTATATCACATAAGCAGTTAGCCTCATGGCAAGTATGCTATCATGGCAGTCACTCACACACATGCAAGAATGCTAAACCATAAACACTCACCGAGTACTCCGAGCCAAAACAGGAACTAGTTAGTAATCAATGCATAATCCTAGTTCATGTTAAGATGGCTAATGCAACACATGCAAAATGCAACTAAGATAGACTCGGCTATTCTAAGATGGCATATGAGATGCTACAGATAACATGTATTCGACTTGGAATTGAAATACAATGCAGTTAGTATGATACGCCGAGCCCGGTGCATGCAAGACAGATGAATGAATGCAAACATGCGAACGTAAGGATGCTAATTAAAACATGCCCTAAAACTAACCATCGTAAGCTAGTAAATAAAAGGGAGAAAGAAATGGGGGTTGGAAGACATGCATCACACACACACACACTTATTACAACAGTTGTGCCCTCTCAACGGAGGGTCCGAATAAATAATACAAAACCAACTAATTAACCAACTATTCTAATTAAACTAGTTATTACACAACAAAATGAATAACAAGCTACAGCTAATTATTACACAACACTAACTAATTGACAAATCAACTAAATTAGGAATTAAATAAGCATGCAAACTATGTGAAGTGGGCTGCCTCAGCTCTGCCTTGGATGATGAAGGATGCATGCATGCTCGAGTCGCCTTGTTCGGAAATCCCTTGCGACGCCCCAATTTGCCTCTGTTTGCAATTGATCTCAAAAACACGCACCAAGCTCCAGAGAGATAAAACTCCACCTTGGGAATCTGTAGGGATGCTGCCGACTAGATATTGGCCTTGGAGACCGCCTGCCGACCACTTTTTGCAGTGAAAATCAAAAAAAGTGGTCAGCCAGCCACTTTATCTGGTCGGCCGACCAATTTTTGCTGCTGGTTTCTGGTTTTCTGCAACAGAGGGCAAGAAAGGGGCATGGCAAAGTATTTGCAACACATGTATGCGCGACCACCCTCCCTATCATTACATAAGCTTAAGAGAGTGTAGGCCCGACCCTCAGGGCACCAATCACGCATCTCGATGCATGATGGCCGAGGAGCCCAAGTTGCACAACTCAATATGAATGAATGCACACACAAACACATAAAGCCTAAAACTCCATCGTGTATAGTCAAGAGTGTCGGCGACCGAGAATTGAGGCACGTTTCATTACTTCGAGTATGAAACGCCCCTCGTTTCCCATGTTTGGACTAACACCCACTCCAAACACAATGCAACAAGTGGCATGGAACATAGCATACTCAATGCAAGGAACAAAATGGCATACACAATGCGAATGACAACCTAGCATACTCAATGCAAGGTAAGGTGGCATACTCGATGCAATATGACCTAAGCATACACAATGCAAAGTATATGGCATACGCAATGCAATGGACAACTTAGCATGCAAACAACATGCAATCAATCATGCTCAATGGACTTAAACTAAAGTGGACAGACCTCAACCATGCCCAAATAGAGGCCAATATGATGAATTGATGACATGAAAAAGTAAGGAAATGCATGCTCATGCATTGGTCCATGACTTAAGCATAATAGCACAACTCTCAAACATGATGAAGAGGTGACAAATGTGAGAATTTAGAAATGAATTAAGCTCTGAAATTACATTCCAAAGGGTGCTAAATCATGCAAGTAGCTCAAATAAAGCATGCCAAGAGGCCCGAAATACGAAGCTAGTCGAGGGCTTTACACTACAACCATACCAAACAATGCTCAAATGACCTAAAGCACTCGAAACAGACCTAAGGCAAGTCAAAATGGTAGCCAAAACATACTAGACTCACAACAAAGATGGCAAAAAAGATAGGCTCCCGAATTAGCTTACAAAGAAGGCATAAGGGCACAACTCTTAAACACATTGAAAGAGTGATAATCATGAGAGAATGATAGAAGTTTATGGCCTGAAATTACCTACCAAGTGATTCCATATCATGCAAATAGCTCAAATATGACATGCTAGGGGGCCCAAAGTGCAAGGCTAGCAAAGCCAAATACACCATAGCTATGCAAAACCAAACATACATGACCAAAACCACTTAAATCAGACCTCAAGCATGTTAAATCAAAGCCAAAAATGTGCTAGAGTGGAGCCAAAACATGCTAGAATAATAGGCTACAACATCAAGCATATAAGGCTAACAAAGAGGATTTACACTACAAGTGTATAAAGCATACAAGAGGTGAGCAAGATAACCCAAAAAAGAGTCATGACATGTCAAAGAATGACCAAAAATCTACTGAAATGGAGCCAATACATACTAGAATGACATGCTACTTTGATGAGCCATAAATGGGATTACACTACACATAAAAGAAGCAAACACAAGGTGACCAAACCAGCCATAGAAAGAGCTAAGGAAGGCCCTAAAAGTCACAAAAAAGTGCCTGAACCAAGCTTTGAAAGTATGAAAATGCATGCTCCTTTGATAGGCCAATAATGCAAGCAAACAAAATAAGAGGAGAGGGGATCACCCCCCTCTGATTTGAGGTCTCAAAACCATATGCCTACCACTGAAAATCCACTAGATTTCAGTGTCTAGGAGGCCAAGCAAGGACAAGCTCAAAGGCCTTAAGGCATGGCACAAAACAAGGCTAAACAAAGCATGCAAGAGAGTAGAAGACCCTCAACACCCAAGAGGCCTTAAACGAACATCACAAGCACCTTAAAAAAAGACTTTTTTCAGTTGGAAGCTAAGCCCAAATAAGCATGCAAATGAGACCAAGAGAGCAACCAAAACAAAGCTTAAAAGGGAGAAAAGAGGTTACCCTTGAAGCACTGCAACAACAGCTTCTTTCTCAGCCAAAAACTAGCCTTTTAACCCCCAAATATGTCCTCCAAGAACCTCAGCTCAATGATGGGGGTGTGTGGTTAAGAGTTGTGGTGCAAAAGTGAGGAACAACACACTTTTTAGGCCCCAAATATAGAGATATGGAGGGAGATATATGCTTGTGCCTTAGGAAATTTTCTGAACCTCTGGAATGGAGAGGAAGAGCCTCTCTTATAGGAAAACAAAGGGTTCAAGCTTCTTGGAGAAGCTAAAACTTGGATGCAATGTCACGCCCCAAGCTCCGTGACAACGCCGCACACTCATATAAGTGAGCATGGAAGGCTAAGAATCCAATCACATAACCCACAATGTAAAATACTCAAATTAAATCCTTAATTGTCATAATGCCAAAATCCATAAAAATAAATAGTTCTTATATGAAAATGTCCACCAAGTCTACTAATTTAATCCACTAACAAAACAATAATCCAAGTACTTAAATCATGGTCCTACTCTCGGTACTCCCACATGTAAAAAAAAATCCTGCGCAGCTCTACTCTTCAGAATCTGAAAAAAAAATAAGGGTAAGCTAGATAGCCCAATAAATAACCAACCATCACTGCTAGCTGGATCAAGTATACAAAAATAAATAAATAAATCGATAACCAATAAATATAATTTTTTCTACAGTTCAATAAATGAACAATTATTTGGTAAAATGGTTTCGTAGCTGAAAATAAACAGTGTAGCAATACATTTTAATTGAAAAGACAATGAGGTAACTCGATGAAATTTCGTTGTTCAAAATTGATGGTTCGATATTCAAATGGTTCAATGATGCAATTCACAAAACCCAAGTCTTGGTGACTACGGTCACTTAGCCCGTGACAAGGCCCAGAACCACACATAGGCCAGTGGTATAGCCCCAAAAGAAACTAGTTTCTGTGCCAATAAATAACCCCTATTGGCTAGGGTCCAAATCATAGTCAGACTAGAGTGATGTTCAAAATTCAAACAATACACAACTTTTAAATAAAATATTCGATATTTTCAGAATAAACATTTAGTACAATTTTCATAATAGTTCCACAAAATATTCAAATAATTTTCATAATAATTTTCGATACTGTTTTATACTTGACCCATATTTTATTTTAAGAGAACATGAAGGTTATAAATAAATATTTATGATTTTAAACGATTCGATAAGAATAAAAATGAACCAATAGTGATAGAGGGTTACTTACCTCAAAAGCTTAGAAATAATATTCCAACACCAACTCCAAACACCCAGCTCCACCACTTCAATCACACAAACCTAATAAATAAAACCTCAAATAAATTAATATTTTTTACATGTTACATACACCCACAAAAGCCCCACTATATTAGATTAATGTATTGCTTTAATATCCAAGAGATCAAACCATTCAACCCAACTTTAAAGCCAAACACACCCTTACCCATGATACAAAACTCCATTGTTTCTATTACCCACCCAAAGCAAAGTTACACTTACACATTGCACCCAATTTTCAAAACCTAAGTAGGCACCTATAGATCTTCCAAATCCCCTTCATGCATTGATTGTTAAATTCCTCAACATAAACTTAATAATTAACAGTAAAGACAGATTTTACCTTAACCAATGGGTGTCTCAAAATCACCAACGTGCTGCATCCAATCCCTATTGCAGCCTCCCTTGAACCTCTTTTCTCTTTTTCTTTTCTTTTTTCTTTTACCTTCTCAAATCCTAGCCGTCTATGGTGCAATTCACAGCCTATGTTTTGTTTGTTTTCCAAGACTTATAGGTGGGCTTATTAACCTAATTTCTCAAAGTTATAAAATTACCCATCTAAGTAATAGGAAATATAATGCCATCTCATAACTAATTCTTTGATATTAATAAATGACCCATATAGATTAATTTAATTACTAATCTATCCAATAAAATAATCCTACACACAACTTGGGTTTTACATGCAATCCCTCCATACACGTGTATGGAGGATACGATCTCTCCGGTGGCACGGTAGCATCCATTCGATCTAACCAAAGCAGGAAAGCTGCCAACCAAAAAAGGTGGTCAGCCTGCTACTTTTAGTGGTCGGCCAACCACCCAAAGTAGTCTCCCAGGTAAAAAACTGGTCAGCAGGGGAAATTGGTGGTCTCCACACTGAAAGCAAGCCAATGGTGGGGTGGGAAACCAGAAAATGTGGCCCAAAGACCAAGAAAACCAGTTTCCCGATCAGAAAATCGGCTGACGGGGAGAAAAGTGGTCTCCAAGGATAAAAGCTGGTCTCCCACCCTTGTACCACTTCCCAAACAAGGAAAGTAAGGTTTGTACCCAAGAAAAACCAAAACGGATGCAAGACGAGGGTTCGAGAGGCAAGACGCGCGGTCGGGAGCCCCGAAAACCAGCTGCCAAGCATTAAAAGTGGCGTACGACCACAAAAGTGGTGTTCCGGACCACAGTGTCCCTCTAGACAAAGGAAACAAGGTGTGTTCCAAAAACCGTGCCAAACGGAGAATGTTAAGTGGTCCCGAGCCGAGGCACATGACCGACGGCTCCAAAAATCGGAAACTAGTCTCCAAATGGGAATAGTGGCCTACGACCACGAAAAGTAGCCTACGACCACTGAGAGATGGTCTACAAGACCTCTCCCTCCCTCCGGGAAGAGAAAACAAGACTTGGTCCGCGGACCAAGTCAAAGTACAAAGGGTCCCGAGGTCTGGAGGCGAGGCTCTCAACCAAGAACTCCGAAACCTTAAAATGAGCACAACATGCGCAATCACAGAGCGCTCAATTGATGATGTCCGAGTTTTAAGGTCGGTCAAAAATGGGGTGTCTACAGTTAGCAAATAAGATCTCTCCATAACCATCAATAACCTGAAAAATATTATTTATAATTGTAACATTGGTTTATAAAGACTGATGGAACATCGCAGAGAAATTTGATGAAAAACTTACATTGTTAGTAATTTCTTTTTCCTTTGTTAGCTTTCCGATATCTTCAAAAGTAATGAGATTTAACTCACTTGACCAGATTAAAGCCCTACAAGATGACAGAGAAATGATTTAATAGTTGTTAATGCAATAAAAGTTAATAAATTGTTGTTTGTTATCTTCTATTTTATTTGTTGTACTTACTCTAGTCCAGACACATTTGATATGTGCTGCAAGATATCTTTGACATGTTCTTGTACCAATTTTGCAATTGGTAGACTTTGTGGAAAAACTCAAGATTTTCTGATGCTTATTGGTTGAGGCAAAACATAGTCATCGGCATCAAGTACTTCTTTGTCTTTGGTGGTTTGCTCAATTGGCTTTGCAGCTTGCTTTGAACCTCTAGTGATCTTTACAACTTTGGGATATTGAAAGTTTGGATCTTGCTTTTCTTTCTTTTCTTTTGCTTTTAAATTCTTAATCATTAATGTAGGATCTTTTTTCACTATAGACAATGAAAATATCAGTAAAAGTTAAATTTCTTTGAAGTAACATATCATACTTCAATATGTAAATTTATTTGATTCAATATTTTCCAATTACCATAGACTTTTGTCTTTTGTTTTGGTTGTTGTTTGTGTGCCAGTTTTTCTTGTTGGGTGATTGGTTGTTGTTCCACTTCTATTCCAACTATACACAGTGAAAATCAAACAAGTCCCAAAAATCAACGTGGTCAGAGAAGTTATAAAATCTAGAGAAAATTACACGCATATGGAATCAAATAGACAAAGAAAATCAAATAAGCAACAGAAATCAAACTGGCAAAACTAATGTGATCAGAGAAATTTAACTTCCAGAGAAAATTACCATTGACAGAAAAAATTGTAATAAATAGAAATTTCTCTAAGTTATATGGTTCAAGATTTTCACTGACCTTGAGGTTAAACTTGTGTTGGTGTTCGGTAAGGTTGTGTTGCTAGTTGGACGGATAGTTCTTAAATTTGTTCATGCAATCTAGCATTTTCAATTTCAAGCTCTAAAATTGAACATCTCAACTATTGAATTGTTTTTTTATCATCTTATTTTTGAATCTCCAATATCCTTAGTTTCATTTAGTTTGTGACACCTCTTTCTTGAAGTTCCGAGTTGTTTGATGTCAAGATTCTTATTGTAATGTCCTTTTCTTGAAGTAATTCATTCCAATTTTTCTCTTCTTCTAGTTTGGATTTAGAAAGTGTCTTTAGTCTTTGATGTAGATTAGCAATTTGATCATCCTTTGATTCCTCAGATTCTTGAGGCTGATGCATTGTTGAGCCACAAATGTTATCATGTTGTTGGTCCATCGGCTCATTATGTTCTTCTTTATCCCTCTCCTCATTGTTTTCTTCTTCTTCTTTTGATTCAGTGCCTTCATCTTCTTCTTCATTGTCTTATTCTTCTTTCTGTTTATTTTCTTTATTGTCTTCTACTTCTTCATTTTCTTCTCTAACTTCCTCTTTTGCACTTCTTGCTTGATCTTCTTTTCCATTGCTTGCTTCTCCTTCTTCTGTGTTGCCTTCTCATTTTTCATTCCCTTCTTTTTCTTCAGATGACTCTTCTAATGTCTCCTTGAATTTGGCCAATGCCTTTTTTTGATTCTTTCTTCTTCTTTTTACCAAGACAAAACTCCCCTTATGGGTTTTTAACTAGCTCCTTGTTATCTATCTGTAACAGAAGGCTATTTTATTAGAGAATTATTTAAAATTCACTGAGAGAAAAATTCAAATAAGCCAGATAAAATTCATCTAAATCATACTAAAGGGAAACAAACTTCAGAGAAAGTTGTATGGGGCAAAGAAAATTAGACACAAGGAGGCATAATTTTATGGGTCAGAAAATTATGAAAGAAACAACATAATTTAGATCTCAGAAAAAATCAAACAGGGTATATAAGTTAATGTTACTATAATTGTGGTTAGAGAAATTTGGATTCCAGAGAAAATTCATTACAAGGGCAGAAATAAACAATGTTAATCAAAGAAACAACATAAATTCAATTTTCAAAGAAAATTGATCTCAATCAGTCAAGGCAAATAAGTTATGGGCCAGACAAAATTATACACAAAGAGAAATAATTTTATGGGCCACAGAAAATTATGAAACAAGTAACATAATTTAGATATCAGAGAAAATCAATCAAGGCATATAAGTTAATGTTACTATAATTGTGGTTAGAGAAATTGAGATTCCAGAGAGAATTCATTACAAGGGCAGAAATAAACCAGTGGTAATCAAAGAAGCAACATAAATTGAAATTTCAGAGAAAATTGATCTCAATCAGTCAAGGCACATAAGTTATTCATTATAAGATATTGCATTCGCAAAGAAAATTGATCAAATCAAGCAAGGCACAAGGAGGGAAACAATCCAATGGTCAGAGAAATTTTGAAATTTCACTAAGATTTCAGTGGCGATAGAAATCTAACATGTCGAGGTGCAAGAGAGTAGACTGGTGTCTTCTACAGCTGTTTGGTCAAGCTTTGCAGGTTCCACTTGGCATATCTTGGGAATTCAGTTATGTTACTGTTTTCCCAATCAATGATATTCGCATGTTCACAAAACCAATACTGTGATGGAAATTGAAGTAATTAAATTTTACTAAACACACAAATTTGTAAGTATCATAACTATAATTTTGAATGGAAATTCTACTTACCAGTAATGCAATGACACACCCCGTAACTTTTTCTGAAGTTTTATGCAATGTTGTGATAGAATTGATTAATGTTGTTGTGATTGCTTCTGGCCAATCATACTGCTTCATTGATTCAAGAGGTTCCACGTACTTGATAAAAACCCACCCTATTGAATTTCCACTTGTTGCAAAAAATAGGGTGAGACATAAATGCAATGTAACAATGATTGCTACATCTTTGAAGTCAGTTGGTTGCTTGGCTTTCATTGCTTTGACCAAGGCATTCTTAAGAACAGGACCAGTGAGTCTTGTGTCCTTTAGGAATCTTCGCCTTAGGAATGCAGTGTTTGGCGTTTTTGAGTATCTCAATGACATGGCTCATTTACCACCTTGCAAACCAAAATTCAAGGTCATGTCATTGGTTGTAAAGGTCAAGTTCTTTTTACCAACTGTGAATGCTTTTGTTTTTTCATTGAAACATTGGATTATTGCAACTACATCATCATCAGATTTCCTAGACTTCCTTGGATCCAACCTTCCAGTTGTTAGAGCTTGGATCAAATACCAGAGTGGAGTCTTTTGAAGCTCTTCAAGTTGGTTTGAATTGAATTTAAGGGTTTGAAAAATAAGACAGCAGATGAGAGGTTGGATCGATATTGAATGTTGTAATGAGCTCTCATTCTTTGGAGTTTAATAGGTTTTTTTCCCGTTGAGCTTAAGTCTTTTGAAGTTGGGGTATTCATCTTGATGTTTGTTGCTTCATCACCTTGGACTTGTGTTTTTTGGCGAGAAGTTGTGGTGTTTTGCTGCTTTTTAATCTAAGATCACAAGAAGACTAAGAGAATTCATGTTTCTTTCGTGGTGTTTCTAGGGTTTTGCTGCTTTTGTGTTTTGTCATTTCTAGACAATGAAAATATAATGATGTCAACATTAAATCCCAGAGAAAATTGAACATGCTAGAGAAAATTGAACATGTCAGAGAAAATTACTCATAATAAAGAAAATTAAAGTGGCCAGAGAAAATTAGACACTGAAAGGCAAAGCAACGTAAACATGCCACAGAAACTTACAGAATAGAGAAACCAAGAATTGAACAAAATAAACATACCAAAGAAAATTTCAAAAAAGAAACATAAATTTAGCAAGCCACATAATATTAAAATGCCAAAGAAATTTACAGTCACAACCAGAGAAAATTAAACATGGTAGACAGACACAAAGGAGAAAAGTAATGTGGAATACATACAGCCACAGTTAATTTCCATTCCTAGATAAAATAAACAAAACAATATAAACATGCCAGACAAATTTTGAATAATTGCTAAAAATTACATATAGATGTAAATATAGTCAGAGAAAATTCAAGAAAGAAACATAAATCTAGTAAGCACAGAAAATAAAAATTACAGAGAAAATTACACATTCTAGATAAAATTAAACATGGCAAGCCAGAGAAAATTTCCATTCCATAATATGAAAATGCTAGAGAAATTTACAGACAACCAGAGAAAATTAAACATGACAGACACATACAAGAGAGAAAAGTGATATGGCCAAAGAAAATTATAAATGCTAGAGAAACATAGACACAAACAAGAGACTAAAATTACATATAGATGTAAAATATAGTCAAAGAAAATTCAAGAAAGAAACATAAATCTAGCAAGCACAAAAAATGACAATGACAGAGAAAATTACACATTCCAAAGAAAATTAAAATGCCAGAGAAATTTGAATGAATTGTATTTGAAAATTACACAGAGAAATATAGAGAAATTAACCATTCTAGAGAAAATAGGGGAATAAATAGAAACAAATGGAGGAATAAACATGCCAGAGAAAATTCAAAGAAGAAATATAGATTAAACAAATACTAGAGGAATTCAAATGACAGAGAAATTTACAGACAAAATCACACAAACATCTTCAAGAATAAATTCAAAACTCAGAGAAATAACATTTTTCAAATTCACGTAGCATTTTATTACGAAATTGAAACCGTAATTAATGAAAGGCTAATATAATATGCAATTAACTGTGTTTCTAGAGAAAAACTAGTTGGATTGTAGAAAACATACTAGAGTAAGGATGAAACCCTAATTACGAATTGATATGCCCTGAGATGAATATGCAATGAGATGAAGATGAACTGAGATGACGATGAATAGTGAAAACGGGTCAGAAAAATTTGTGAGGAAGGAATGGAAAAGATTTTGGCAGAAGATAATGAAACTCTAATGTCGATAGTGAAAATGATTGTTAAACCCTAATTCTTCTGTTCTCTTGCTCGTGAAGATGGTTGGATGTTTGGAATGGAACTGAGTCATCAGAATGCAGTGGAGTGTTCTTAGTTGATTTGTGAAGGGTATGTTGGTCCAACAAAGAATTAAAAATGCACGCATTATAGATGAGGGACCTAATGCATCATCCCTTTTTTTGGTTTCCTCTATCCTCTAAATTACTATTATTAGAGACCTTAAAAAAAATATCCTAGAATAAAATATTACATTCAAATCATAATCATTTTATTTTTTCTCTTACAAAAGTCAAAAAGTTTATCCAAACAAGACTTTTTAACCTCAGACTAAAATAGCCAAAAAATTAAAAAACCAACTCACATCTCAAACGAAGGCCTAGTAAACCAATTCCGTGCCACATCATTAATCATCACAATTTAAGAAATTTTAATATATATTTCTTTTAAGAAATTAAAAGTCATTCTCTACCATCCAAGGTGGATTACGCTATTTTTTTTATTCAAATGAAAAATTACAAGACAGACAAAAGAAAACACCACAAAACACAAAAAAGGGCATAAACATATTGAGAGGGAGATTTGTGCCGAACAACGAGTGTGGCTCTGCCTTTTTCGCCCCCCCTTTCGGAAGGTTTGAAAGAAAGGCCTCACAGTTCGGACTTCAGCGGTTCTGAATCTAATCTCACAAGTGCAATGTGAAACTGATAAACACCAAAAAGTCCAAATCTGACAAATCATTTTGGAAAATTGATTTTGAATCAAAAAGTGCCAAAATTGGACCGCTTGGTCAGATATAGAGTCGCCACCTAAATATTTTATTTTGAGAAAATTTAGGAAACCCTGACTCGTGCCAAAGGCCACGTATCCGTCATCACCAAAGTTACCTCGACTCAGGAACTTAGGTACGAAGGAGGAAGGTCATGAATTGAACACACCCACTCGCCCGATCAAAGATCGACCCCTACTAATCATGATAAGATTTTTTATAAACATTATGCGTTCTTATTCCGGTTATTAGTTAACATTACTATGTGATGCACACAAGCAAGTATAGACTAGTTTGCTCAATTTGGAAGAATTCAACTCATGTTTGTTTTTGCGAAAATGGTTTGAGTTTGCCACCTCAAGTGGACTTAAAAGATGCGGATATGCCACCAAACATAGTAGGCTTGAAACATAATTTGCCACTCAACAAAGTGTGCTTAAAGACGCACATTTGTTGAATTGTTCCAATTCAAACAACAAGCCTTCATCCTCAGGCATTCATGCAGTTTAGCATTTAAGCACATAGCCTCATGGCAAGTATGTTAATCATGGCAACATTCACACTTCTGCAAGTATGCTAAAGCATAAAAACTCACCTAGTACTCCAAGCTAAGAAAACATGAGTTAGTAAATAATGCATGATTCCTAACTATACAAAATGCCTAATGCAACACATACAATATGCAATTAATAGGCTCGGCTACTAATATGGCATATGGATCAATTTGAACAACATATGATTAAACACGTATTCAAAGAAGTATTGAAATGACAATACAGTTTGAATGATGCGCCGAACCTCAGTACATGCAATACAAATGAATGGATGCAAGCATGCGATATGCTAATTGAAATATGATCCCTAATCTAACCATCAAAAGCGATTAAATAAAAGGGAGAAAGACGTGGGGTTAGAAAACATATACACACACATGCACACTTATTACAACATTATGCCCTCGCGAATGAGGGTTCGAATGAATAAGAGCTAATTAACTAGCTACGCTAATTAAGCTAACTAATTATTACAAACCAAATGAATAACTAGCTAAGCTAATTACTAATTATTACAACACTTTAATTAACTAGTAAACTAATTAATTAAATTACAAAACAAATGCACACAAAGTAAGCATGTAAGACATTTAAACTATGCTGCCATTGCTTCGTCTCAGGAAGTGGAGGATGCACATGCTCGGTTTTCACCCCGAAATGACCTCCATTTTGCTCAAGAAAGGCTCTGTCTGCAGGATTGAGCATACTTCAAAAACTTTCTGCTCCATCTTACTAAATACTTGCTGAGATTTACATCAGTGGCCTGCAGGCCATAGATGGCTGCTGCCGGCCATCAGCCAGCCAGAGAAGTGCACTGCAGGCCAAAAATGAAGCCTTGCCGGCCATTGATGAGGCACTGCCGGCCACTGATGCATTGGATCACCATATTGCAACAGAGCACAAACAGAGCAAAAATGGGAGATTTTCCAGGGGTATGTTTGTACTATGTCCCTCCTTACCATTTCAAAATCTCAAAGGAGCGACACATTTGGATCCAAAACCATCAATCAAGCAAGTTCATTGCATGATGGCCAAAGATCCAAGTTGTACAATTTCGATAAATGCACAAATATGATCATGAATGATCAAGGGCAATGGAGACCTAGGAAAATAGCACATTTCATCACTTTTGAATATGAAATATTCCATTTTCCTTGTGTTCAAATTAACATCCGATTTGAACACATGCAATGCAACACAAAGAATGCTTATCTTACCTCTTTTACTTGTCAATTTTTGTTTACTCATTTTAATTACCAAATCATTCATTAATCCATTAAGTCCATTGGTGAGTGTCCTCTAATGGAAAGAGGGCTCAAACCACAAGTTGCTTTGGAGCATGAAAGAGGTATTACACTGTTGGTAATGAACCCCCTAAGGGATTAAACCATTAGGTGTATCACCTCCATTTCACACTTAGGCAAACAAGTGGCTTGAAACCACTTTCAAAGCAAATCAAAAGTGAAGAATTGAGGGGGGTTGCAGAGATTGATTAAGTGCTGGAAATGAATGATAAAAGCACTAAAACATGCAACCAACTCAAGCCAATGAAGGTTAAAGCTTTAAAACACTAAGCTAGTGAATGAATTAACACTACAACCACACAAAACAAGACTCAAATGACTTAATCAGCCAAAAACAAAGTTACAACAGTCCAAAAAAAAGCCAAAATCATGCTGGAATTAAGCTACAAATTGCTAGAAAAATAGGCTAACACATAGAGCTATCTAGGCTAGCAAACAAGACAAAAAGAGAGGAGGCTAACCCCTCCTATTTTGAACTTCAAAACATGATTTTTACCACTAAAATTACTATGGAATTCAGTGTTTAAAATCTTGGAAAAATATGTAAAAGGGTGGGAAACACAAAGGCAAAGGCCTCCAAAACAAGGTATAAAGAAGGGCTATTAACCCCTTAACCTTTAGTGGCCTTAGGACCCAAGCTTCAACCCAAAAACACAGAGTTTTTATAGCCCAAAATCAGTTAGAAAACATGCTGGAATGAAGACAATAGTAGCTAAAACAATAAGCTAATACATGGAGCTTTTGAGCTAGTAAACAAACATAAAGAGGGGTGGCTAACCCCTCTATTTTTGGGACCTCAAAATAACATTTTTAGCCGTTGAAAACCTCTGAAAATTAGTTGTAAACGGGCCCAAAAAAAGTTGGTTTGAAAGTGTTGAACAAAGGTACAAAAGCTATACAAGCAAAGAAGGAATAAGGGTAAACCAGCCCCTAATTGAAAATGGCCTCAAACCAACACTTTTAGGCCATAAAAATAGAGTTTTTTACAGTCCAAAGACAGGCCAAAAACATCCCCAAAACAATAGAAGAAGATGGCAAAGCAAGTATGTAAAACAAGCTATCAAAGCAAGAGTTATATCTCTTGAAGCCAAAGCACAAATGAGGCAATAAATCCAGCCAAGACCACCTTATAGAACTCAAAGAGGGTCCCAAGTAACCTCAGCCCAAAGATAAGCAACTTTGGTTAAGGGTTGATAGGTAAACTTGAAGTGTATCTATACTTATCTGCACAAAAGTTCAAGAGAGAGAGAAATGTAGAGAGAGAGAGAGAGAGTTGTGGAGAGAGAGACTCCCAAAATTTTTTTAACCTTAAAAACAATAGATAAGGTCCTCTATATATAGAAATATATGGCTTCAAGTCAAAAATATCAATATAGGACAGCTGGAGCAGTGTGGAACAGTTGGAGGGAAAATATCTGCACAAAATCTGACTTTTGACACCAATGGTTGGCAAGCTTCATTAATGGCCAGCAAACCTCATTTTTGGCCGGAAAACATCATCAATGGCCGGCACATGGCTGGTCAACTTCATCCATGGCCGGCACATGGCCGGCAAACCTCATTCAATGGCTGGCCAAAAAATCTACTTTTTGGGCCCGACTTCAAATTAGCATATCTCTTTCATCCGGACTCCTTTGCAGGTCATTCTTGAGTCTAAATTGAAGCCCCGGAAGTCTAATTTCCAATGGTGGTAGCCTTACATCTAAATTCTAAGTGTAAAAATATATATGCCTATTTTAGTGAAGGTTGCTCAATTTTGGTCCTAACCAGATTGATGCCTAACTTCAAACAGCCACATCTCCCTCATCCGGACTCGGCTTTAGGAGATTCTTGAGTGTAAAATGAAGCCCCGGAAGTCCACTTTCCAATGACAGTGGGCTCATAACTGAAGTCCAAGTATACAAAAGGATAGTCCTGATTTAATGAGGCTGCCCGGCTCTCTCTTTCTCTTAATGGTTCATGCCCAACCTCTTCCCCAACTAGGTTTCTTCTCTCCACACTTATTTTCTTCAACTCCAAACCTCTAAATAAGGTGTTTTAAAAGATTTTTCAAAGAGTTCACCTCTCTTTCATTTATTTCCACTTTGTCCTTGCTCAGTTTATCGAAAAGTGCAACATTTAACGAAATGCGAGCCTCAGAACATCGTAGAAATATTTGGTAAAAATATTTTGAAAGAGAGGGTTTTAAGGTCTAAGATCATTTTGGTCAAAAAATTTTTGTTCCAAAAAGGGGTATAAGGTTGGGATTTGGAGCTCTTCTTGCTAAAGAAACTAAGCGATTGCACAACATAGCCTTTATCCTTGAGCAATCAACCTGTGGCCCCCAAGTCTTAAGGGTGGTCAAAAATGGGGTGTCTACAATAGGCGGAGCTACACCAACACGGTACATGGTGTTGGGCCATGTGGGGAGAGCCAAAGGCGTAGTGTTTGGTCAAACTATACAAACGCTGCACTTCGGACGGTTATATAGGGCTAGGCTGCTATAGCCCTGACTTGGCACTCAGTATGGGCCGCGCTGTTTGGCCGTAGTGACTCACTGTGTGCCCATGATCAATCAGTCTAGAGGGCAGCGCAGATATCTACTGATTGAGCAAGGTGGTGACACGTAGCATGGCATTGGGCTAACAAAAGAAAGTAACCCTGGAATAGCACAAGTGATAGCGCAGTTATGCGATATTGGGCGAACCAATGCAAAGGAAACCGCCCAGGGCACGCGTCAATACCGTTTGGTGGTTTTGTCATTTGGTGTTTGGTGGGATACACACCTACACATGGAGGAATGTAAGAGGAGAACATATCCACGCATAAGAAGGAGAACAGACAAAGAGGAGCATGCAGAGGTTATATAAACAGAGGTAGGTCTGAGATATCTTATCACCAGAGCTACCTACTCCTTTATCTGTTCTCTCTTTCTCTCTTTTTCTATCTCTCTCTCTCTCTCTAAGTGTGTTAACTCGACCGTTGGAGGGTTTTTCCGGCAGCACACTGCCAGGTAGCTCACCGTCTCTGTGCTTTCAGGTTATTGTGGAGGAAGTAAAGCTTGGATACGAGGAGTACAGAAGGTTACGAATATTTCCTCCTCGTACAATTAGCACAATCTGTGGGAACCTTTAACAAACAAAACCTTGTTCTCTAAGCTTTTTTGACTATTTCCCATGGCAAACAATGACGAAACACCGCTGTCCATCGTCGATGGCGTCACTCCAGAGTCGGTTCGGAGGAGAGATGGCCCTCCCACCATTCCAACCATAGCGGGCCTAGAGACCTTGCCTAGAGGACCACCCAAAGACGCGTGAGACAAATGCACGAGGAGTATTGACCACTCTCAGAGTCCTGATGGGCGCCGATAATGAGGAGAGTCGTACACTCAACGCCTAGAGCACAAACTCAGAGACCAGGATTCCCTTATAAAGAATATAGCGGCTAAGATGGAAGCTTTGAAGCGACAGATCAAAGGGAATGGTGTTGCTGGAAAACCACAGTGAGCGCACCTAACCCCGTCGCTTAGGCAGCCAGCACCAGCGGGGTACGCCCTCCCTCTTTATTACCAAGAGCTATGGCGTCGGCGATTCTGACCCACCGGCGGAGAGGTCATGCACGCGAGACAGCAGCTACCACTCCTTACGTCCGTCGATGGCGTCGAGATACTCTCACTTTGTTCGTTCGAGGGACCTGAGGGATGTCTTGGAGGAACGAGCGCACTGCAGGGAGGCCCAAAGAGTGCCGGCGATGCAAAGGCTGAGTTTCAAAATTCGTTGCAGTGAGGAAGTGGCCATGTCGCCACCTAGAATGGTAGTTCCAGCACCAATGGACAGAGAGTTGGTAGGACTCACCGCCACCCCGCTGTCTCCAGAGATTGAGAGCACGTCCCTCCCCGCCGGATTCTATCAACCTAAGTTCACATTGTACGATGGCAAAATGGATCCGTACATGCAAGTTAGTCATTACCGACAAGTAATGGCTGGCCACCGGTGCAATAATGCCTTGATGTGTCTCATATTCCCAGCAAGTTTGGAAGAACTAGGCCTGAAATGGTTCGTAAAGCTCCCAGAGGGGAGTATCGATGGGTGACAGTAGCTAACGAAAGCCTTCATTACCAGATTCAAGACCAATACTCGAACACCAAAACAGGTTGATCACCTCCTGGGCATCAAGATGAAGTTAGGAAGTTCGTTAAAGACATACAATGCCAAGCATTGGGAGACCTACGATGAGATCCTCGATTGCCCGACTAATCTAGCAATCGCCTAATACAAGCGAGGCCTACCAGTCGGGCATAAGCTGTGAGACTTGCTTACAATGCACCAGCCCACAACCATAGAATCATTGATGCAGCGCATTAACGAACACATCCAAGTTGAGGATGATGTCGCCACCGCCACCGCCACCACAATCGAGAAGGTAAATCTGATTACGATGGACAAACGTGTGGCTGGAAAGGTTCACTCGGTAGGGCAGGAGGATAACTGCCCTAATAACCGAGTTAGAAAGCAGTAATGCGGCACTGGCTGTAATGACAAAAATAGAGGCCGCGGGAATGACTGAGCTAATACCCCACGCAATGAAGAGGAGGACGCCAAGAGAAAGTTGAAAGCGCGGACCAGTATCACGACGGTCTTAAAAATCCCAATTTATCGCATCCTCAGAGAGATAAGGGGCGAGCCATATGTCCGATGGCTAGCCAAACTAGGAGATGCACAGAGAGGCTTTAACTCAAGATATCGTTGCACTTTCCATTAGAAACGGGGGCATCGAACGGAAGATTGCGTGCCACTAAAATAGCACTTGGAAGAGCTAGTCACAGTGGGCATTTAGACCAATATATCGACAGCGGCATAAGGGCCGCTTCACAAGAACAAGTCGAGCCAAATGGGCTGGCTGTCTTGGATGTTGCACCCTGAGGAGTCATCAATGTTATCCACATCATCATAGAACCGGCTCGAGTATGTGAGCTCCAAGGAATGATAAAGAAGGCCGAGCACATGAGGAAGGTGCTATTTGTTCAGCCTGCTATGAAGAAAGTGAAAACTGAGATACAAGACATCATGACCTTATCCAGTAAAGACTTGGAGAGAATTCAATCACCTCACAATGATGCTTTGGTAGTAACGCTTCGTGTCAAGGATTTCGAAATCAAGCGAATATTGATCGACCAAGGCAGTTTGGTCGAAATCATGTACTACAACGCATTCAAACAGATGAAGTTGGAAGACAAAGACTTGGCTCTTGCAATGTCCCCTTTGGTCGGCTTTAATTCACAACCAGAATGGCCGATCGAAAAGATCATATTGCTGGTCAAAGTAGGATCGGTAACGAAACAAGTAGAGTTCTGGGTGCTAAAGGTCCCATCGACATACAACCTGATCTTGGAGAGGGGTTAGCTACACGCCATGCAAGCAGTGGCCTCCATCTATCACTAAGTCATGCGATTTCCTTCCCTGACTAGACAAATTGAAGAAGTTTGGGGAGACCAAGTAATGTCCAAACAATGCTTTGTCGCGGTTAATGGAAGTCGAGCCGCTAAGGGCTTTGTCTAGATGATAGAGGGGTCTGAAGGCAAGGAGGTCCTGGAAGATGTGGAAAGAAAAGCTGAGGAAAAGTCACTTGAAGACTTGGTGGAAGTTCGGATTGATGAGAACAATCCGAACAAATTCTTTCTCTTGGGCTCATCATTGTCCAGCACCAAGCACTTGGACTACGTTAACTTTCTAGTCTCCAATATTGAGGTCTTTGCATGGACAACTTACGATATGCCTGGCTGTAGACGCGCCCTCGTGTGGGCCTCATACTACAGTTCGGACTCAAATAGTCACGGTTCTGAATCTAGTCTGGCAAAGTGCAATGCAAGACCAATAAATCACCAAAGAGTCCAAATCCGGCAAATCGTTTTTGAAAACAGATTTTTTTTGAAAAGAAGTGCCAAACATTGACTGTTTTGCCAGATACAGAGTCGCCACCTACATATTCTTTTATGGGGAATTTAGGAAACCCTGACTCGTTTGCCTAATGCCATGTGTTCGTCATCACCAAAGTTGCCTCGGCTCGGGAACTTGGGTACGATTGGAGAAGGTCAGCTATAAGCACCCCCGCTCGCCCGATCAAAGATTGGCCTCTACTAACTATGATATCTAGTTTTGAAAACATTATGCGTTCTTATTCTGGTTAATTAGCTAATCTTACTATGTGATGCGCACAACACAAAAGTATAGACTAGATCGCCTAATTTGGAACAAAGCATTGCATATCCGCTCTTTTGAAAGACAGTTTGAAATTTGCTACTCGCAAGTAGGTTAAAACACGGATTTCAACGAGTTATTCCAACTCAAACAATCAAACCTTCACCCACAAGCATTCAGGCAGTTTACATCACGTAAGCATATAGCCGCATGGTAAGCATGCTGTCATGTTAACATTCACACTCATACAAGATGCTAAAGTATAAAAAGCTTACCGAGTACTCCGAGCCAAAACAAAGAACTTGTTAGCAATCAATGTATGATCCAAGTCGATGTTAAGTGGCTAATGCATTGCATACAAAATGCAACTAGAATAGACTCGGCTAATCCTAGAGATGGCATGTGAAATGCAATAGATAACATGTATTCAAGTTAGGTTTGAAATACTACGTAGTTAGCATGATGCGCCGAGTCCAGTGCATGTAATACAAATGAATGGATGCATGCATGCATAGCATAAGGATGCTAAATTAAATATGCCCTAATACTAGCCATCAAAAGTGGGTAAGTAAAAGGGAGAAAAACGTGGAGTGGGAAGACATTCACACATACACGCACACTTATTACAAATTCGCCCTCACTCGGAGGGACCAAAAGAATAATACAATTTAATCAACTAACAAGCTAATTAAATAATTACAGACCAATTAACTAGTTAAGCAAATTAACTAAGCTAATAAAGCGATAAAACAGCCTCGAGAAGAGGGCCCAATGCACGCGTGCTTGATTCCACTCGGAAATCCACCACCATGCACAAGCTGCCTCTGTTTGCACTATTTTATGCCTTTGAAAATTGCACAAGTCCCAAGGAGCACTCTTTGGACATTGTGGGGTGCCACCGGCCATGAGGAATGGTCACCGGCCATGGGAAAGTGGTCATCGACCATCTATTGAGCTATTGGCCACCAATTAATGGCCGGTCGGCACTAGATGTGGTCGGTCGGCCATATATGCCTGCAGAATCTTGTTTTTCCAGCAGTAGAGGGCAAACATGGCATAGCAATGCATTTCAAGCAAATGTGTGCACCAACACCCTCCTTATCATGTTCATGACTCAAAGGAGGATGGTCCTTGATTCTCAGACCACCAATCGCGCATTTCAATGCGTGATGGCCCAAGAAACCAAGTGTGCCATTTCAATATCAAATGAAATGTAAACCAAATAAACACATAAGGCCCAACCTCTATCATGGTGATTTCAAGAGGCAAGGCATGCATGCTCAATGCAATGCATCCTAGGCATGCAAGCTAAGTATGACAATGCAAACAAGCACACAAGGCATGTAACATGTTAGGCAACCAAACAAAAAGAGAATGCATGCCGAATGCAATGTGATTCAAGCATGCAACACATGCGATAGGCCAAGTATGCAACAACGCACAAGGCGAGCATGCAACAACATACGAATGATGGACTTAAGCTAATTTAGGCAGCTCTCAAACAAGCCCAAAACAGTGGCCAAATGCTATGGAAATGAGGTACAAATGCACATGCAAACATGCATACAAATGAACCAACACTCAAGCATAAAGAGGGGACTTTTAAGCACACTTAAAAGAGGACAAATAGCATACATGATAAGCTTCGAAAATATGTAGAAGATGATGCCAAATCAACCTACTAATACAAGCAAAGCATGCAACCAAGCCCAAGGACTTAAACTACGGTCATGTGACACATGAAGCAAATGACCAAAGCGGACCAAAACAGTCCCAAATCATGCCAAAGTGAGCCCCAAAAAAAAAATACTTAGATGGCATCTAAATGACCTAATCTTAGAGGCATGCACAATCGTACAAACATGGAGCATGAAACACCAACCTTTTAAAGCATTAAAGGAGCGTCAAATGCAAGCATACAAACATACCATATGGACTGAAATGACATGGTAAGTGGTTCCAAACCACTGAAATGAGCCAAGTAATGCATGCTCAACACTCGCACACCTAAGGCTAACAAACCAAAATGCAAGGTGGCTATACAAAGCATGTCATGGGTGGCCCAAATGACCAAAATCAGACCTCAAGCACATCAAAATATGCATAAAAGCTTCAAAAAGCTAGGCCAAAACAAGCAAGCATAGTGGTCTAGATGCTAAGTGCATGTTAAGGCAAATTCATGGCATTACAAGATAAGTATGCAAAGCAAGCATGGTGTGTCTAAACCAATTGAAAACACTGCTATATCATGGCAAAATAAGCACAAATATGCACTAAGATGAAGCTAAAGCAAGCTAGGCATACAAGTTACAACACAAGCCACTTGTGTGAGCATCAAAGACAACATGGAGAGGGGATGACCCTCTTCCATTTAGGACCTCAAAACCACCTCTCCACCACTGAAAATCCTCTGGATTTTAGTGGTAGAGAGGTCATGCAAAGACCACAACAATGGCCAAAATGGATGGCCTTAAACAAGGCCTAACAAGGCCTTGGAGGGGGGAGACAACTCCAAACCTCAAAGAGACCTTAAACAAAGTTTTAAAACTAACAAATCAGAACTTTTATATGTTATACACTAAGCTCAAAAATAGATACAAGATAGGTTAAAAGCTAGTGCAAGAATGGGAAATAAAGGAGATAGGTTCTTACCCTTGAAGAACACTTCAAGAACACCAACCTCAGACCTCCCTTTGGATCAAAATCAACTCAAAAACCTTGAAACCAGTCCCTTAACACCCGCACAATCGGAGTATGGTGTAATACTAGGTGCTTTTGTGCAAAACTAAGAACAAAAACACCCTTTTGGAACACCAAACACACACAACTATATATAGAGAGAGATATAGATATATATATATATATATGCCCTAAACTCAGAGTTGTTCAACCTCTGGAAAGGGAGGGGAGGCCTTTCTCTTATAGGCAAGGCCAATCTAAGCTTCCAAGGGAAGCTAAGTTAAGGAAGCAAATCCCTCCATACACGTATATAGAGAGGGGGCAAAGTGGGTGCCAATTATCACAGCTGGCACAAAATATCTGCAAAAAGCAGATGCACAGTGGTTGGCGAGCCAAAAGTGACAAATTGGCCAAAATCAAGGTCGGTTGACCACAAAGAGTGCCGGCCGGCCAAACATTTGGCCGATGGCAACAAAAAAATGGCCGGTGGCCTCAATCCATGGCCGATGAGGTGTGGGGATGGCCAACAAGCCATTCTCTGCCCCTCAAAAGCAACACACAAGTGTTTGGTGCAAAACCAAACACAAAACAGTCGAGTCGAGAGGTCTTAAGGCAAGGCGCGTGGCCGAGACCTCCGGGAACTCAAGACGAACACAAACAAGGATGATCACCGAGTGCTCAAACGGTGACGTCCAAGTCTCAAGGATGGTCAAAAATGGGTTGTCTACACTGGCTTTGACCCAAGTTTCATTTGTCACCAATTGAATGTCTTTCGAAACACTCGGCCAGTCATCCAGAGTACTCGGCGCTCGGCTTTGTACCATGCTGAGGTAGTGGTGGAGGAGGTCAAAAACCTACTGGAGGCTGGGGCGATCGAAGAGGTGCACTATCCCAAGTGGATCTTTAACACGACGGTGGTGCCGAAGAAGAATGAGAAATGGCGGGTATGTGTCGATTACAAGATGATCAACCGTGCCTGCTCGAAGGATAGCTTTCCGCTCCCAAGGATTAACCAGCTAATGGATCTTACTGCTGGACACCGAAGATTCAATTTCCTTAATGCATACCGCGGCTACCACCAAATCGCCATGTACGAGCCGGACAGAGAGATCACGTACTTCACCACTTCGAGGGGCTTGTACTGCTATAAGGTTATGCCGTTTGGCCTTAAGAACGCTGGGGCAACTTTCCAAAGGATGATGACCAAAATGTTTGCTCCCCTTTTTGGTCGTACTATAGAGGCTTATATTGATGATATGGTAATCAAAAGTAAAGATGAGTCCCAACATCTCACTGATCTGGCTGAGATGTTTGCAATTCTCAAATGCCACAAGCTGCGGTTGAACGCTTCTAAGTGTGCCTTCAGAATAGGAACCAGTAAATTTATGGGTTTTCTGGTCATCAACCGAGGCATTGAAGCTAACCCTTCGCAGATCAAGGCCATTCAAGAGCTGGAGCGACCAAATTTCGCAAAGGATGTGCAACATCTTGCCAGAATGGCAGCTACATTGAACAGATTCATATGCCGGTCATCAGATCGCTACCGGCCCTTCTTCCAATCCTTGAAGTCAAAGTTCTCCTAGGACAGCAAATGCAACAAAGCATTAGCTGACTTGAAGACATACCTCTCTTCTGCCTCGACCCTGGACGCCCCGACCCTGGTCGTCCTGCAACAGGGCGAGGAGCTCTACCTGTACTTAACCGCGTCTTAATATGCAGTAAGCGCAGTGCTTGCCCGAGCTGAAGGAATCTAACATCTCCCTATCTTTTATGTTAGCAAGACGCTACTCCCAGTGAAGACAAGATACCTGCCACTTGAAAAGTTGGCTCTAGCACTTATAATGGCTTCAAGGAAGTTGGCGCACTATTTCCACGCCCACACAATAGTAGTTCTGACCAAATTTCCGCTCAAGGTGCTCTTTGAGAAAGCGGATTTTACGGGCAGAAGCTTGAAGTGGACGGTGGAACTGGGGCAGTAAGACATTAAGTTTCAGCTGTGAACAACAATCAAGGCACAAGCCCTAGCCGACTTTGTAGCGGAATTTGCCCCTAGAACTCACCCTGTCTGTCCTATTGACTTGGCTGGTGCGGATTTAGCACAACCCATAGTCCAATACTACGTTTCAGCTAGTATGGACTTAACACAACCCACGGTTTCAATGCCACCAATAGGGAAAAAATATAAGCCATGGAATGACAGGACAAGCTAGTGAAAGCGAGGGATGAGCCAGCTGACCTACTAGTTGGCCAGACGAATGTACATGCAGGAAAGCTGCACGTAGAGCTGACCAATCTCTCCAGCTTGCAAAGCTCTCAAAACCCATCTAACTGCTAGAAATTGTTTATTAGAGAGATATGGAAGCTCTTCGTTGATAGAGCCTCCAACAGACACAGCGCCAGGCTAGGAGTCGTCTTGACTTCGCCAGATGGGCTAACCATTAAGCATGCCATCACGCTGGGATTTCTAGCGTCTAACAATGAGGTGGAATATAAAGCCCTCTTGGCCAACTTGAAAAGTGTCCTCCGTATGGCGGCCACCAAGCTCACGGTGTTCAGTGACTCTAAACTCATCATCAATCAAGTTTCTGGGGAATATAAAGCCAGAGATGAGAGGATGGCTAAATATCAAGCGCTAGTACGCGCTAAAGTCAAAAAGTTTGCTGCAATAAGAATGGAACAAATAGACCGCGAAGAGAATAGTCAAGCTGATGAACTGACCGGCTTGGCATCCATACAAAAGACCTTTCCTAACCCATTGATGATCGAATTCCTGCCCCGACCTAGCATTAAGGAGCCAGAGGCGCCTGAGGTACTTTGCACCGACTTAGGGTCATCCTGGATGGATCCGATTATCACTTTCTTAAAGGATCGAGTCCTTCTCATCGAGAAAAAAGAAGCCAACAAGATAAGGGTCAAGTCTGAGCGGTTTTGGCTCTCTCCATCTGGCGCCTTGTATAAAAAGTCTTTTACCAGGCCATACCTGAAATGCGTCTATCCCAGTAAGGTTGAAGCTTTCTTCTTTGAAATTCATTAAGACATATGTGGTAGACACATTGGAGGTAGGTCACTGGCATACCAAGCTATTTCTCAAGACTACTGGTGGCCGTGCATGCAGGCCGATGCGCCAAAATATGTTCAAAAATGTGAAAAATACCAAAAATTTGCTCACCAGATTCACTAGTCGGCTAGAGAGTTGCTGCCGTTAATGAGCCCTTGGCCGTTTGCACTTTGGGGACTGGATATCGTGGGACCACCCCCAACTGCTCTAGGGAACCGTAAATTTTTCATCGCCACCACTAATTACTTCACCAAATTGGTGGAAGCGAAGTCGTTAGCCACCATCAAGGAGAAAGATGTAAAGAAGTTTGTCTAGCAGAAAGTCATTACTCGCTTCGGCATCCCAAAAGCCTTCATCTTGGATAACGATACATAGTTCGGCAGAAAACTCTTCCACGGATTTTGCGAGAAGTTAGAGATTGAGTTTTACAATTCTACTCTGGCTTATCCTCAATCAAATGGCCAAGCTGAAGCTTCAAACAAAAATATCTTGGATGGACTGAAGAAGAGACTAGAGAAAGCCAAAGGAAAGTGAGTTGAGGAACTCTCCAACGTGCTATGGGCATACCGTACTACGCCAAGACGTTCAACCGGCGAGACTCCATTCGCCTTGGCCTATGGCATGGAGGCAGTCATACCATTGGAGATCGGCAAGCCAACCATCTGGTCTAAGAATTTTGAGCCTAACTCAAACAGTGACACTATAGACTTGGAGCTGGACCTTGCTGAGAAACAGAGAGAAAGAGCGCCGATTCACATCGCGGCCTACGAATAAGAACTTACCAAGAAATACAACAAGACTGTGCACCTACGTCTGTTCAAAATTGGGGACTGGGTCTTGAGGAAGGTGATGGGCAATACACTGGTCCCCGGAGAGGGCAAGTTAGGTGCGAATTAGAAAGAACTATACAAGATAACAGGCCTCGCTGGCAAAGGGGCATACTATCTGGAGGACCTAGATGGCAAAGCTATACCAAGGCCATGGAATGCGGCCAATCTCAAGCTATTTTACTTTTGAAATGTAATCTTTCTTCCTTTTTTGTTCACACTTAGCCTTTTCACATTATATGTAATGTGTGAGGTATAATGGAAAAAAGCCACTTCTTTCTCTTGTATTATATGTTTATGTTTTAAAGTGTCAAGCTACTGAGTACTAGGGGCAAGACCGAGCTGACTTCGCTCGGTCTGAGCTAATTTTGCCTGCCACGCAAACAGTTGGTGTTATCCCCAACTGTGATCGCTTGTTCTAAGCTGCATTCGCTCCTCCTTTGAGAAAGTTAGTGTTTTGCCTAACTCTGTACTAAAGCCGAGTTAACTTTGCTCGCTATCCCCGGGCTGATTTTGCTCCCGATAAAGAAAATCAGTGTTGTAACCAATTTACCCATAAAACCAAGCTGATTTTGCTCATTACCCCTAAGCTAAAATAGCTCACTTGGAAATTGGCTGCTGTTTTGCCCAACTTCGTGTTTAAAAATCAAGCTAATTTTTGTTCGTCTTCCTGTGCTGGGTTTGCCCGTGCGATAGCTAGATAGCGTCAGGTGCAACCTAATTTACATGACCGAGCTGATTTTGCCTCCAACCGAGTTGAATTTGCTCATCAGGTAGACAGTTGGCACGCTTCTAGCCTAATCTGGTTTTGGGCTTACTTTGTCGAGCTATTTTTTTCTCAGAGAAACATTATGCTTTCAGATTGGTTAAGTCCATTTGTGAAAAGTAATTTTGTTTTTACTCCAACAGTCAGAGTGGAATGGCCTCCCGCTCGGCCGTTTTTACTCCAACTCGGTTGTTTTAGCTTTGTTGTTGGCTATGGCCTCCCGTAAACTCTGCCGCACAGAGATCATGCGTTCGTGGGCGAGGTAGTTTTTCTGTGCGGCCTGCAAGAAAGAAAAAATCAATATGTCAAAACCGAGCAATAACTTGTAAGAAAGTGATTCATCTACTTACCAACACAATGGATTTGGCAGCCGACCTCAAGACTTTCAGGTCAGAAAGCTCCTCATGCTTCTTCATATCGGTCAGCAGGAGCAAACCCTTAGTCATGTTAAAACCAAGGCAGTAATCCTTGTCAGCATAGACCGAGTTAGCCGTGGTCACTGCTCGGCCTTTGAACTTTAACTCGAGTGACCAGACTTGAGGGGCAGTGGAGCGACTGGGTTGCTTGGCGAGGGTCTGTTCAGTCTGCTCCTCCTGATCAGCGGAAGGAAGCTCGGCAAAATCTTCATCGACCAATGTTTGATCGGTCGATGTCTGCCTTTGCCTCTTCTTTGACCGGCCAGCACCTTGCTCGCTGGCCAGGGCCATAATTGGGCCAGATTCTTGCATAGATGGCCGTGATGTTTGACCCACAGCTATTTTGGTAGGCTAGGAATCACTCGGCTCTCCTGTGATCATTGACTTGATGGCTCAGATTTTGGCCATTTCTTGCTCGGCTGTCAGAGATACAAGTCGAATTAGAGGAAGATTTGGATCTAGCTTTGGAGAGGGGGTACGAAAAAAATCGGTGACCTTGCTTTTGCGCGATGCAGTGTGTCGATAGCTCAGTTCGTATCCAAGCAACTTTTGGGCCTCACATTCCTCAGCTAGATGTCGTAAAATAACTCTGATAGCCTCCTGATTGGCACAAGAATAATCGTCCGCCAAGAGTCGGTAATCTGCAAAAGTAAAGCAAGTGTTAGACCGGCAAAGACAAATCAAACAACAAAAATTTAAACCGCGCTATATTCCGCTCACCAGCACTCCTGAAATTCTTGTGTATATACCAGCCCGGTATGGGCGCCTCAGTTCTTCGTAATTACCAGACACCCACAGAAAATCGTCATCGTTTATCTTTTTGTCCGGATTGCCCTCTATGAGCTTTGCTCGACCCTTTTTAACCTTGAGGTACCAGCAACAGCCTCATTTATTTTTACTGAGTGTGTATTGGTGGAATATCTTGGTGAGGCCGAAGTTCAAACTGAGGATTAGGTTCAGCTTGGCCACGCCGTTTATTGTCTTGTATGTGTTATTGGATACTTGGGTTGGACACAGCCTAGTCTACCTCAAAAATTTGCAGACCAAGGGTTGGATCGGAAAACATAGGTCGCCTTCCACAATGGATACAACTGTGAAGGGGCAGGCGTCCAATTTACCCCAGGGAGTGTCTTATTTCTTGGCCAGCTCAAAGTGGATGTCATCTAGAATGTTGTATTCTCTACGGAACTCGGCAATTGCCCTAGGCGAACTAACCATAAAGCGGTATTTTCTCATTTATCTCGGTCTTATTTTGAATGATAAATTTGATAGTAGCTCGGACAAAATTGAGCGGGCTCAGGTGATTATTTGCTTAGTCTTTGAGCCTCACTGATGGTGATGTTGAGGTGTCCCTAGTTGGTCCTAGTTTCTACATTATCAAAAAATAAGTGCAAGTATTAGCACGGCATCAAGTGCGCAGCTATCAAAATACACCTAGCTTGGCTACAAAAGTTCTACTGCCCTTTAATCTTAACTCGGTAACGGTTCAGCTTGGTGGTATTGCCTAAGATGTTAGGCCGGTTTTGTTCCTTCATCCTAATCTCTTGATGCTCATCTCGGCCAGATGTTCCTACAAGATTCTAGTGCAGTCACCTCCCCTTGGTAGAACCACAAACTTGTTTTAGCTCTGCCCAATCGTATTTTCGGATCTAAAAATGATTCGGTTTTGCCCAAGATTTATTCTGTTCATCCTAAATATGAAGTTCATACACTGAAACTAAGAAGAATAAGGGGCACAGAGGCCCCATTTGTGTTTTGGGTTCCAGTTTGTCTAATTTCTACACCTACCAATCTTACCCCACAAGAGGGGCATCGACAGTATATTAACAGTCACAAATGAAGGAAAAATGAAGAACTCGAAGAACAACGGATAAAGAAAGTGAAGAGGATTCGAAAAACTTACCCAAACATGGTGTGGGACCTTGATCTGTATGGGAGTGGAGCTTCAGTGAAGGATGGCGAATCCAATGAAGTGAGAACAATAGCTTGGAGCGTAAGTAACAGTGACAACAATGGCAGCGGAAGCTCAGAGGTTTAGGGTTGCGCCTGAGAAAGAAGATGAACAGTGATAAGGGTTTTTGGGGGCGTATATATGGGGGAAAGCCTAATAGGCGACAACTTTTCAAATTTTTGGTATGATGATGACAGTTACGGAGATTGCACAGAACCAATCAAAGAAAGCCACATGGCAGTGAAGTAATGGGCTGTCAGTACGGATGATTGATTGAGGACAAGACAATTGGCAAAAGTCTCAATGACCGGCCAAAGCAGATTGCTTGGTTAAGAAGATAATCCCACTTACGTTTAGCTCAGATAGGATTAAGGGGCAATTGAGAGGGAGATTTGTACAAACAATGGGTCGAGCTATACCAACACAGTACATGGTATTAGGCCATGTGGAGAGAGCCAAAGGTGCAGCGTTTGGCCGAACTATACCAACGTTGCACTTTGGACCGTTATATGGGGCCGGGCCGCTATAGCCCTGACTTGGCACTCGGTATGGGCCGCGCTGTTTGGCCATAGTGACTCACTGCACGCCTATGATCAATCAGTCTAGGGGCCAATGCGGATATCTACCGATTGAGCAAGGTGGTGACGCGTAGCGCGGCGTTAGGCTAACAAAAGGAAGTAACCCTGGAATAATACAAGTGATACCGCGATTATGCGATATTGAGCAAGCCAATACGAAGGAAATCGCCCAGGGCATGAGTCAATACCGTTTGGTGGTTTTGTCATTTAGTGTTTGGTGGGATACACACCTACACGTGGAGGAATGTAAGAGGGGAACATATCTACGCATCAAAAGGAGAACAGACAAAGAGGAGCATGCAGAGTTATATAAATAGAGGTGTATTTTCATGGACAGGTTTGAGATATCTTACCACCACAGTTACTTGCCTCTTTGTCTGCTCTCTCTCTCTATTCTTCTCTCTTTAAGTGTGTTAACTTGACCGTCGGAAGATTTTTCTGGTAACACGCTGCTGGGTAACTCATCGCCTCTGTGCTTTCAAGTTAATCTTGAGGAAGCAAACCTTAAATACAAGGAGTACGGAAGATTATGAATATTACATCCCCGTATACATATCACAAGAAATCCCAATAATATCTACAATTGGCGAACTTGTAATTTTATTTGGGGATGATCCCAAACTATTACTTTGATAAGCAGACATGTCCTTTACCTTTATTTCAGATGTCCCTATATTAAATGTGACGTATGAATTGAATGGTCTGATTACGACAATAGTACCTCTGTTACCTCTTCATTCATTCATAATCCGAACCTACGGGTTGTCGACAAAAACAAAGAAAGCAAAAACACTTGAAACACATGTTTGTTAAAAAATAATAATAATAATAATTACACTTTTCATTTCCATGATTTGATTCAAAGTTTATTTTACTTTTTATAATTTTAATTTAAATAATTTAATTTTTACATTTTAAATTTATTTCAATTTAATTATTCTATCTAAATTGAAAATTAAAATTAATAATTTTAAAACACTTGTCAATTCTCTAAGGTTTTAATTTGGTGTTTCCATTTAAATTGAAGATTAAAATTATCAATTTTAAGACACATGTCAATTTTTTAAAATATACATGTAGACAAAATTAACGAAACTTTAAATAAAAAAATTAAATTGAAACTAAATTTAAGATGTATGAATCAAATTATTCAAATTAAAACTATCAAAACTAAAATCAAATTTAAGTCAAATTACATGAATGAAAAGTATAATTAACTTAGGGCAAATTTTATGACTTATCTATCCCCCTCAAAAAAAAAAAAAAAAAAAAAAAAAAAAAAAAAAAAAAAAAATTGGTTGTAAGCTAGTTTAGCTAAAATACTGGAAGGTCACACCACCAGAATGTTAATTTTTCTCACTATTTTTGTTTTTCAATCTTTTTATAAAAAATAAAAAAACTAACTAAGGGTTAGTTTGGGGTGTCCTAAAAAAGTACATTTTTTATCTTTTTACGAAAAGATATGCAGAAAAGTAGAGAAATAATGTGATGAAAAAAAGATAAAAAAATAAATTATATAGCCTATATCAAATCAGCCCTAAAATAACACGTTCCTGTAACTAATTTAAAAAATGAAAAACTTCTGACAAACGTTGTAATAATGGTTGACCATACCATCTCCGTCCATTCAGAATCTCTGTCCTTGGTGATCAAATTATTGCATGCATCCTATCAATCTAGTTGTGTGGCTGTTATAATAGGGGGAATTACTGATCGGTGGAATAAAAAAAAATTATTTATAAAAGGATAAAAAAAATTATAATTATAATTATTAATATTTATAATATTTACTATTTTTTTAAGTAATTTTCTCTAATCCCACTGATCAGTAATTCCCCCTTATAATAAATGTTATAAAAAATAAAAATAAAAATAAAAGAAAGAAATTCTGCTCATTTGAATATATGTGCATATAGTAACATTATCTCATGTAGATCAAATTATTAGGATTCTAAGAGATTTGTAAAGGAGTTGTAGTATTTTTGTTACTACAAATTTTGCTTTTCATACTTTTTCATTGCATTAATAATGATATAGACCGAATTTTAAAATTATGTATTTTATTTTTGTTATTTTAATATTTGATTATAATTATTATTTAAGATCAAAATCTTTAGTTTTATATTTATTTAGGTTTTTCTTTCGTTTATTTCCTTATCTTACAAAAATTAAGATTGCTTGATTTATAATAATTATTTTTATTTTTATTTTAATCTTAGTCATGTGGCTCTTATAATTTCTGTTATAATTATTCATGAAATCAATTATAAATCTAAGAATTGCTAGTTGAATCTAAATCATGATCCTAAGCTTAATGTTTTGCTATGCCATGTTTGTAAAAATCATTGATATCTGTTTGTTTGTTTTTGTTTTTGTTTTTTGTTTTTTTTTTTTAAAGTTTATAAATATGAATTTGACTACCATATTCGGATTTGTATGGCCTATCACAAGTCTATTTTGATAATTTGAATAATTCATTTTATAGAACCCTCGACTTATATCTTTAATGAAAAAAATTAAGTCGATCAGATAATTATTAATCTTTTTATTTTATTGTGTTGCCTCTAAAATGAATAATTTATTTTTAAAAATACATTTATTGTCTCTATTTTTTTTATTTTTTTTTTGGGACTGCCAAACAAGATATTTTTACAAAAAATAGTACGGTATAAGAAAGAGGATAGTGGGCTTGAGATAACCACTTAAAAGACTGATGATGTTGAGAAAAAAAGAAAAACAAAAGGCTAACACGAAACATCACATTATAATGGGATCAATTACAATTAGAATTCACTAGGACTCTTTTTTAAAACTCTCAATCAATTTTGAAAGTTATTTATCTCGCAAGTCCATGGATAACAACAGTTAAGCCATCGTTTGGCATGTTGGTTTTAGGAATTAAAATAATCATAAAAAGGTAAAATAGACTAAAAAATTAATAAGATAAAATGTCACATTCAAATCATAATCGTTTCATTTTTTCTCTTACAAAAGTTAAAAAAGTCAAAAAATCTAACTTAAAATAGACTTTTTAACCTAGGCTAAAATAACAAAAAAAATTCAAAAAGACAAAAGCCAACCCACTTTTCAAACGAAGCCTAAATGATGAGAAAAAATAGTAAAATCTTAAAAGAGAAGGATCTTTTTCAGTCCAGATTTTGGGCTGGAGGGCACTGTTTGGGCTCGTTGGGCCCACCAAGGGTCCCGTTTTGATGATTCAAATTATTCATTTTGTTGGGTACTTCGTATATTTCATCTACAAAAAAAAATTAGGCCGATTCGATAATTGTAATTTGTTCAATTTTTCACTACAAAAATAGATAACAATAGTGTTTTTAAAAATAAATAATTTTTTTTTTAATGACAAACGCAATAAATTGAACAAGTTACAATTATTAGATTAACTTAATTTTTTTTTGGACAAAATACACAAAGTATCCAACAAAATGAGATATTCAGATCATTGAAACACTGCCCATGATGAGCCCCACAGGCCAAACAACACCTTCTAGCTCAAAATCTGAATTGGGGAACTTCATCCACTCTTAAATGTAAGACTGGTGTGTGGACACGTATAAATGTATTAGAATTGGTAGGCATATGCAATGCGTGATCAAGATTGTAAAATGTATAATTAAATTATAAATTTAAAAGTGGAAACATTTTATAAATTTAAAAAATCAACAAATTGGGTAACCATATAATTGGCGAAAAACAAATTGAATGTAACTATTAAGATATTTTTAAAAAAATCACGAACCATAAACTCCAACAATAGAATGCTTAAATCGTTTCAAGTTACATAAATTTAAGGGTGAATTTTTTTCCGAAAAAAGCTTCCTACCCCCAGTGATTCATTACCCCCACTATCCCCCCAATGCCACGTGGCACTATGGGATTGGACCGGAAGATAAAAAAAAAAAAAAAACAAAACAAAACTGGCCACTCACGGGCTGCCACCTCACTGGGGGTCGACCCCCAGTGGGGGTATGAAGCAGAACTCTTTTTTTCCAGTGACAGAGAATAATTTAGATCAAATTTTAAGGGAGAGGATTCAAAGGATCTTGAATCTTATTCATCTTATCAAGTTAGTTCTGCACCACCACAGGGCCCAAACTCAGTGATGATATTGTAATCGCGGATGCTAGGATTACGGAGGTTTATGCCCGGAGTGTTCATTATCGAGGATGTATTTTAGCCCACAAAGCCTCATTCGCTTAGCTACATGAAGACTGTTTACCGATTCACGAATTGTCTTGTCCGCGAAGCAGAGAATAGGAATTCGAACCAGAAAACTTGCACACGGAACGAGAGTACACGAGAGGAGCCCATTGAAGGGAGGTGCACAAATGACTCTTTTTTTTTTTTTTTGTCTTCTTTTCTTTTTTTAAGATTATGCATACCTGAATTTTTATTATTTAAAACCTATAATTTTATTGGAATAGTATAGATTTTGCTGTTCATGTTTTCAGCAACACATCTATAAATAGATATGCTCTGGGTTCACTTCCCACTCACCCAAAAACATCTCTCTACCATCCCCACAAGATCTTGTTTGTGACTAAAAAAAAAAACCCCCTATATCATATCATCATCCATCCCACCATGATCACCATCCATTTTCTCACTCATTTCCTAGCAATTACAGTGCTTGTACCACTCTTGCTCCATTTCTATTTCTGGAGAACCAAACACACCAATGAAAAAAACAAGAGCACTAGAGCCCCTGAGCCATCAGGGTCATTGCCCATAATAGGTCACCTCCATCTCCTCAGGGGTGAAACCCCCATTTTCAGAACCCTTGGAGCCATGGCCGACAAATACGGACCCGTTTACTCGCTCCGGTTGGGTGGGCGTCGCCGAGCATTGGTGGTGAGCAGTTGGGAAGCAGTGAAGGATTGCTTCACCACCAACGACACGGTGTTTGCGACTAGGCCGGCTATGGCGGTGAGCAAGAATTGGTATGACAACGCGGTGTTTGCGATAGGACCTTATGGAGATTATTGGAGAAATGTGAGGAAGATTGTGACTCTGGAGCTGTTGACGAACCACCGGCTTGAGAAGCTCAGGCATGTCCGGGAATCCGAAGTCAACTTGTGCATTACTGATCTTCACTTGCTATGCGTCAACAATGGTGGCCTGCCCACCCAGGTAATGCTCAAATTTTCACTTTAGTAATCCTAATTTTTTTTTGGTTCAAATTTTTGTAAATCTTACTTAAAAAATTACAAGGACAAATTACGACGGTAATTCTTATATTTTGATTTTTGTGTCTTTTTAATCTATATAATTTCAATTGACTCAATTTTGATATTGAATTTATCATTTTGTCTCAATTTAGTCCAACTACAGCTGTTAGCATTTTTAATGAAAAATATACACATAAGTGGCACATATCATGATTTTAAGAGCAAAATTGCAAGTTTGCTCAACTCAGTCAGTTAATCTCAACTAATTGAGTAATCAAATTTTATTTATTTATTTTAATCAAAAACACTAACGGCGTTATCAATTGGATCAAATTGATAAAAAATTTAAAATTATGGATCAAAATTGAGTCAATTAAAAATATAAATACCAAAATAACACAAGAAATAAAATGTAAGGACTATTAGTGTAATTTGTCCAAATTAAAACACGAAACCAAGTCACTTATTTTTAGAACTATTTAAGATAGTAACCTATTCATTTTAAAATTCAAAAATTTTATTAATAAAAAGTGACTTGTAGACATAATTTTTGTCAAAAATAAATAAAAAATCAATCAAAATGAGATGTCAATAATAATTTTGAAATAAGAAGGGATTGGGATGGTGGTTAAGGTTTGGAGTCCGGGATGCATTTTAGGTTCTAAATCTCATAACAACAAACAATTTTTTCGAGCCAATCCATACAAGGCTGTACTCTGATTCGTCAAATCCGTATGAATTTTATATATAATTTTTCTGTTAGTATATGATTATTCTATATTCATTATAGTTGAGCTTGTGATGACTAAAACACCAACAGGTAACCATGAACAAGTGGTTTGATCACTTAACATTCAACGTGATAGTGAGAATGCTAGCCGGAAAGCGATTTTCTGGTAGCACTACAACTCACAGCAAAGACGAAGAGGGTCATAAGATCAAAGAAGCCATCAAGAAAGCTCTGTACCTCGGCGGTGTTTTCGTGGTTTCAGATGAAATTCCATGGCTGGAATGGTTCGATTTTGGTGGGCACCTGAAAGCTATGAAGCAGACTTTGAAGGAAGTCGATGAAGTTCTTGGGAGTTGGTTAGAGGAGCATATTCAGAAGAAGAAGAGACTGGCATTGGAGGGTAGTGATGGTGTTGGTGATCAAGCTGACTTCATGGATGTGATGCTATCGGTCCTTTCAGAGGACACCATGATGGGTGGCCACGATCGTGACACCGTCATCAAGGCAACAACCATGGTACTGCACAATCTATTCTATCATGCATTTTCAATATCAGAAATTAGTTTCAATAATTTATCAATAGTGCTGCCCACTTAAAACAGAATTGCACAAAAATTAATTTATTTTTATTGTGACACATCACCTCCAATATAATTCTACATGATATAAACGAGCGGAGGCAAGTCCACTACATAATAGTTGTTTACGCTTGAATTAGGGATGCAATTACCACAATGAGTAGTTGTGTCAACTCAACTTGTATTGTAGCATTCAAATATGAATTTGTTTGTCAAAACCCAATTGGGATTTTTGGGGTAGCTATTGTGCTGGACACAACAACTACTGTTAGTAGTCAAATTGGCTCATTTTTTAGACCCATTTTGATTCAAATCAGTCACATTTTAGAGTAAATCGAGTAGAACATGTCTGCAAAAAATCAAGTTAATCGGGTATCATTAATCTTTTCACCTACTCACATTTATTTTTGTAGATACAAATGTGAGTGTATGAAAGAGTTAACGATATTCGATTAACTTGATTTTTTGCAGGTATGTTGTACTCGATATACTCTAAAATGTGAACGGTTTGAATTATCAAAATGAGCCCCGAAATAAGCTCATTTGGCTGCTATTGTGCCCCCAGCACAGCAACCACCCCAAATCCATCAAATTGAACTCAAACTAGATTTAAATTGTCCACAAATTTAAGTGTTTTTTTCTTCAATTAGAATAATTAATATGTTAAAGTTAGAATCTTTAACATTTTTAGTAAAATCATTAATAATATCAAAACGAATAATTTATATGATGAAAAAAAAAGAATTTTAGAGAAAATATAGTAAATTTTACAAATTTAATATTACATTGAGCGTTCTTAAAGTCTGAATTTACATAATATTTAATCCACTTTCTGAAACTGCATATTTTGCCTCATGAGAATTTATTATTATTCTTAACAGTTCCGATTCGTAGCTCGAAATTTGGAGGCTCAAATTTGACTCGACACCAAAACGGCGTCATTTTGGTGTCATTTTTTTTTTTTTTTTCTTTTCTTTTCTGATGAACCGATGGAGAAGAAGAAAGCTGAAGAAGAAAATTCCATTTCTGAAGAAAGCGTGAAGCCTGACTCTTCTTCTTCTTCTTCAGATTTCTTCTTCTTCAGATTTCTGAAAATTCGATTTCTTCTTCTTCAGATTTCTGAACTGTTTTTATGATCATTCTGATTTTTGCAAAATGTCAATCTCTCTCTCTCAAATTTTTTTTCAAATCAGATCATTCTCTTCCCAAAAAATAATTTTCCGGAGAAGGAAAAGAATAAAATTATGGGCAATTCATCATCACCATCACCAATTTTTTGGGCATCACCATCACCATCATCACCAATTCTGAATGTAAAAAAAATTACATCAGAATGATATTTTTTGGGTAGTTCATTCAAATCAGAATGAAGAGGAAAATAATTTCCAAATCAGATCATTTTGATTTCTGTATCAAAAAAATAAAATAAAATTGGTGATGATGTTGAAGAAAGCTGAAATTAAACATCTAGAACAACTAAAATTGGTGATGGTGATGATGATGTAAAAAAAATTTCTGCAGAAGATGAAGAAGATGATGTAAAAAAAAATTTTGAATTTTTTTTTTTTGGATCTTTACATCATCATCACCTCTCTGTGTTTATCAAAATTTCTACACAAGGAGATGATGTAAAAAATTTGTTCATCAACACAGAGGTGAAATTTGGTCGAATTCAAGCTACGAGTCTCCTTGTTTCATCAACACCTCTAGCTCTTCTTTCATCAACAAAAAAATTGTTCAGAAACAAATCATTCAGAAAATTGTTGACAACATCAACAAATTTGTTCATCAACAAAAAAAATAATAATTTGTTGATCAACATGAACAAATTTTTTTCTGAACAAATTTTTTTTTTTGTTCATCAACATCAACAAAATCTAGGTCAACATAAAAAAATAAAAAAATTGTTGATCAATCTTTTTTCTCTTCCTCGATCTGGGTCGAAATTTGTTGATCAATCTTTTTTCTCTTCCGCCATCAACCCCAATCTTCCTTCTCCTCTTCTCTCTCTCTCTCTCCTCTCTTCTCTCTCTCTCTCTCCGCGATTTGGGTCTCCTTCTTCTTCTCTACTCTGTTTCTCTACTCTGGGTCAAGATCTTGGGTCTCCTTCTGTTTATCTCCTAAACCTGAGATGAATAACAAAAACAAAGGGGGTGTACAAAGATAGATATGTGGGTGACTATAAAAGTCGGGCCAAATTTGAGCCTCACATTTCGAGCTACCAATCTTTTTTGTATTCTTAATTTAGAAAGAATCATTACAAATCCATATATAATATAATGGAAATCTTCCATTACTTTGGAATGCAGATGATTACAATCGGTCCTATCCTTTTAAAATACTTTAAAAAAAATCAATATAATTATGTTTGTAAAACTAATTACATTTTCCCTAAATTTCATGAAAAGGCAGCATACATAATTTACTCAAACCTTAAATATGGAAATTTATTTTTATCACGGTTCATATGCCTTATGCTCCGTTTAATATGATAAACCCTTTTGTAATCGCAATTCAACAACTACTTTGGCAGATTCTAATCATGACAGGCTCAGAAAGCACAGGCGATACACTAATTTGGGCTCTCTCCCTACTCCTAAACAACCGCCAAGCTCTAAAAACTGCACAAGCAGAGCTCGACGCTCAAGTAGGAAGACACAAATGGGTTCAAGAATCAGACATTCAAAACCTCAAATACCTACAAGCCATAGTCAAAGAAACACTGCGCTTATACCCACCAGGCCCCGTATCAGGACCTCGCGAGGCCATGGAAGACTGTCGAGTCGGCGGCTACAGAGTCGACAAGGGAACTCGATTGATCGTCAACCTGTGGAAGTTGCATAGAGATGAGCGAGTTTGGTCCAATCCAGAGGAGTTTGAGCCCCAGAGATTTTTGAAAGAGCATGCTGATGTGGGGTTCAAGGGTCAGCAGCATTTTGAGTACATTCCGTTTAGCTCTGGGAGAAGAATGTGCCCTGGTCTTACGTTTGGGTTGCAGTTGGTTCACTTGACGCTTGCAAGGTTGATTCATGGGTTCGATTTGGGGACGCCGATGGAGGAGAAGGTGGATATGACGGAGGGTTTGGGGATTGCTTTGCCGAAGGTGAAGCCGGTCGAGGTCGTCCTCACGCCGCGGCTTCCTTCGGAGGTCTATCAGAGCCTCGTAGTATGATTTTAAATAACAGTATCGAAATATATATATATATATTTTTTTTCAGATGGGATCAAAATAAAAATGTTAGGAGGAGATAAATGTAGTGTTTCTGATATGGTCCCACGAGGAGTGCAAATTATGTATTTTATTTCGATGGGATCGAAATAAAAATGTTTGGAGAAGATAAATGTAGTGTTTCTGATATGGTCCTATGAGGAGTGCAAATTATGATGAAATAATCTTTTGTGCGATATGTAAAAGACGAATTTCTTGTTTTCTAAAATGTGTTTGTTTTAGGTTTAAATTACGAAAAATGCAATGAAAGAATTTTCATACTTGTATTACACATTGTAACTTATTGCATATATAATTTAAGGGTCAAAAACCTTTTATGATTATCTTTATGAAATATTTTTTATAATACCTAGCATTGCTCTTAAATTATCTACTTAAACACCAATTATAAGATTAGTGTAAAGATGGTTTATTATTGATGATCTTAATTACTTTGTTTTTGTTTGAAGATATAATGTAACGGCCCAAAACACATGTCACAATTATCCTTAATTAATTATGCGATAATATGAATTAATTGGAGAACATCTGTTTGAATTGGAAAAATATCTGTTGGGACTACAACTTCAGGACTGAAATTGACGACCATAATGGATTCAGAAAACGAAATTGAACACGTCTATGTGTTACCGGGAATTTTTAGAGCCATTTGAAAATTTTAATTGATAACTGATTTTCGTCTGATTCGTTAAGCCATGTTTGGCTCAATTTTTAAGTACAAATATAAAACTAAAGATATGGCCTATTGTTGACTCAATACAAAGAGGAAAAAATCTGGGAAAGAGAGAGAGTTCTAGAGAAAAGAAGAGATCAAGAGAAAGGAGGCCAAATCTTCTCCAATTAGCTACCTAAGGTAAGAATCTTCTTCTAATTTCTTAAAATAGGGTTGATTCACCCATGATCTCATGGTAAGTAAATTGAATTAAGAGAAAATTATGTCAAATTGAGAATATTGTGATGTATTTTAACTTAGGAAGCATATATGAGCATACATGGCATAAGATTATGAAATTCATGTTGATAATCATGTTTTCCTTGCATGATTGACATATTGGGGAGGAAACTCCATGAATTCGATAAATGAAGCTTTTATGTGCATGTTTACGATTTTTCATCTTAATTCAAGGTTTAAATCTTTACATGAAACATTTGGAATTTATTTGGAAGTTATGATTTTTATTTGAAGCTAGAGATGGGAAATTCAAGTGGTTTTCAAATGTTTTGGGCCCTGATTTTCATGAATTTGAGGTTGATTTTGCAAAAGAGGAGGTTCCTTTCAAAGCAGAATTTCGGACTGGTTTTTGGGCCAAAAATGCATTCTGCAGTTCCACTGCTCATGCGGCCAAGGCCACCGCACGAGCGGACATGTACCGCACGTGCAGCCAAGGCCACCGCACGTGCCTCCAGACAATGCAATTTTTCAATTTTGCTCTCTTATCGTTTTTTGACTTCTAGGCATTCATTTACTTGATTTTCACATGTTATATGCATCCATTAGCATCTCATAAACATGAAACAAAGTAAGAAAATAATAGAATTAACTAATTGATTCAGTGACAATGTATGTTAAGAATTGTGCTATAAATGTTTATAATTGTAGGTCAAGACTCGAAGACCACACAATCGGTTTTGAAAACCCACTGTGAGTAACATTTCTGTAAAGTTATGTTGATAAAATTATGTTTTTACTGTTATTGATACGCTATGTTTTCTCAAAGTGCTATCTTGATTATGTGAACGAATATCCTATTTGCGAAACTAGTATGGCATTCACGGATAGTCCCAAGTCATGGGGGACGGCACATTTGTGCGGGTCCATGACATATATGTGATACGAGATCTCGTTAGCCACTTCATTGTGGTGATATGTGTCAATCTGTCACACCCCAAACTCGCCCCTAGAAGTTCGGGCATGACCTATACAGAAACGGACATTTAACCTGATATACATATCATATGGGGCCTGAACGGAAGCATTTAATATAATAAAATAACACAGAAAAGCATCCATTGAGCTAAACCTAACATGCCAGGATCACATTCGTGAGAGTCATTTATTTTTAGACATACCCATACACATACATGACCGCATAAACAAACATTGGTATAGAAAGAGGTCATATACATACATTTTAACCTTAGGTAAATAATTAAAGTTTAAGCCAAAATCTTAACAAAACTTGACATAAATGCATAGACTTGGTCTAGGAGCCTGGGCTGTCACGACCCAAACCCGCCCCTATGGGTTCAGTACCGTAACCGGCCAATAATCCGAGATTACCGAAGGCCTACTTAACAGTAAGACAATATTATAGAGTACAGGGGCATGGCGGAAGCCAAAACAGTAAATAAACAAAGTCCAATGAGCTGTGTCAGTCTATATACAAAAAGACTTTTCATTCATGTGTACAGTCAGTGACAAAATGCACAAAATTTACAATCATTCAGAACAGAGACCAAATCCTTATTTAACAGTACAGTGCTATCAGTCTATACAGTTATACAAAATAGACACAAAGACAGATGGGGGAAATAAAACACCCCTAAGCCATAGCTTGGCAGGCTCGGAACCTCGCAGTGAGGTACAGTGGTTGGCTTGACAAAAAGGGGAGTCTAATCCACGCTCTTAGCTCCGGTCTGGTACCTGAACACCTACATATATATATATAAACAGTGAGCTAAAGCCTAGTGAATAACATAATGCGTAAAGGAGTTTAGAATGAATGTCCTTACGGTAATGAAAACAGTTCATTAAATCAGTATAACAGTCATTCAGTCATATGTGGTACATCCATTAGCATAGCGATGCGATGTGATGGGTCTTGAAAGACCGAGCGATTAATGATGGCCATCAATCGATGTGATAGTGATTCTAACAAGGGAACCGACAGAGATCTCTCGAATAAGTGATACCGATAATAGTAGTTGCTAAGGATGCCACAATACAGTTCAGAATATAGGACACACATTCATTCAGTTAACAGTATCAGTTCAGAAACAATACAGTTCAATTGTTCAGAAAATAATCGTTTTTGAACATATCTTTACACAGTTGTTACTCACAGAGTTCTGGGCTACAGTTAGGCTAGGCTACAGTTAGGCTAAAGATACAGATTGAACACACACTAAGCTACACAGTTGGGAGAGATAATAATTTAATCCCTAATTGCCTCGGTGTGTTCTACATCTATATCCTCATTAAGATGTCTTAAACTAGGCCTAAGGTTGCCTAGAATGGAATGAGGATGCAAAGATGCACTTTAAAAATATTTTTAGAATTTTCAATGAAACAGAGTCCTGCTCGAGCGTATCTTTCCCCGCTCGAGCGGATACGCAGACAAAGGTCTCCGCTCGAGCGGACTGTAAAACATGGCAAAAGTACTGGATGTGTGAAAATCACGCTCGATAGGCACTCGACACCTGCTCGAGCGTAACACATAAGTCCTCGCTCGAGCGGCAAATACCCGCCGAGCGGATCGCAAAACAAAGGTAAAATCTTGGATGCTCGAATTTCGCCGAAAGCATATTTCGGCGAGGAGTGCAAAATCTAGAAAATCCAAATTGCACCTCCAAGCTAAAAAAAACCAAGTTTTGATGCTCCAAATTCGATCCTCTTGGGCCTATTTTCTGGAAACCATTTGTAAACACATAGAACAACATGATTCAAAGCTCAATTTGAGAAATCAAAGCCCAAGGGTGTTTAATTCAAACCAATTTTCATGAACATGCTACAAACATGACATGCATGAGTTTAACCCACTTTCAAGCTTCAATTTCATGCTCTAATGAGCTCATTCTTTCAAATTTAAGATGAAATCATGGACTTAACATAATTATGAGCATGCATGTAACATTTTGCCATGAAAACAACTTAAAACTCAACAATTCAAACATGCATGCATGAATCAAGCTATAATTCAACATGTTAGAACTAAAACATGATTTTGTTCCTTATTTAGACATGAACCATACATGAATCAACTTAAAGACACAATCAAAATGATGAAATTCATACCTAGGTTCCTTAATTACTAGAATGGAAGCACAATATGCAAGAATCCCTTCAATCTTTACAAGTCCCTAAGCTAATTTGAAGAACTCAAGTTTTCTCTAACTCTCGCTCTCTCTCAAGTCGGCAAGAACAAGAAATGAGGCCAAAGACATGTTTTGTGCAAGTGTAATAAGGCTCACATATGTGTTGCCTAAGTGGCCCACTCACATGGCAATATGGTAATTAAGGCCAACTCTTGAAATTAGCTTATTTTAATCTAATTTAATCATACCAAATTAGTTTTCAATTAAATATACCATAAAATCATATAAATTCCCATGATCTCAAAACATCAATCAATTTCTGGTTCGGCCGCCGATAAGGCCTTCAATTTGCAGTTTAAACATAAAAATATGAACAGATAGTCAAACAGTCGAACAGATAGAAATGCATTTAAACAGATACAGTCAATCAATCAGTTTCAGATTTCAGTCGGTTAGTTCAGTATTTCAATCAGTTCCATTACTTATCATAATCAGTCTCAGTTTAGCAATATTCAGTAGTTAATCGGTAAACAGTTGGCATATAGCCCTGAGGTTAACAACTGAAGGGTTGTTACATGGGCATACTGAGGTTAACAATTGAAGGGTGAGCTTCAAGGGTTAAGACAGACTCCCAAAGTGATTACCTACAGAACAGACATAATATAAAATGAGCAAAGCTCAGTGAATAATAGTACATAAACGATTCAATGCTCAACTTGAATTATAATACATATCAATGCATACATAAATAATAAGGCATAAGGTTAATTGATTCTGTATTAATTCTTAAACGACCTAAGGCCCAGTCTTGAAGCATATTGACTTGAAACATAATATCTTGGAACATAATGGCTTTAAGCCCTTGAACAAAGTGGCGATAGCCCTTGAACATATTAGCATTAAACTTTTAAACATGTTGGCATATAGCCCTTTTACATATGGCATGAAGCCCTTGAACATATGGCATGAAGCCCTTGAACATATGTGTATGAATTCAAGAGGTATCTCACACGGACTCTAGAGGTGGCTCACATCGTAGCACTTAGTTCCATGTAGCACTTTGTTTCATATTATAATAACTTATCCGGAATGGCCATAGGCCTCATAACTTGCACATATGTATGGACTCAAGAGATGGCTCTTACGGATTCTAGAAGTGACTCACATTGCAGCACTTAGTTCCGTACAGCACTTTGTTCCATACCGAAAATACAGAATGGCCTCTAGCCTCATAGATCATATAGAATGGCCATAGGCCCAGATTGGCTATAAGTCTCATTCATATATGTATGGACTCAAGAGGTGGCTCACAATACAGCACTTAGTTCCAAGTAGCACTTTGTTCCATACCAGTAATTAACAGGTTTTACAGACCAACCATACATATCATGTCATATCATAAACGGAAACAAATTCATACATATGCATTATACTTAATTCATAAACAAAAATCGGAATTTAAACTTAATTATAGCTGGCACTTCAATGGTGCTAACAAGTCAATATAAAGCATTCTTATTCCTCGGTACTAAGAACTTGTAATATCCTTGAACTTATAACATACGTGAACTTGTAACAGACTTAAACTTATAACATACGTAAACTTGTAACAGATGTAAACTTATAACATACGTAAACTTGTATATACTTGAACTTGTAACATGCGTATACTTGTAGCATACTTGAACTTGTAACATACTTGAAAACACGGTATTATTACCCCCGGGTAAGGGTCGTGTGCTACGGATGTCATGAATACTTTACATATATGGCCAACTGTTCTTTACTTTAAAACGTAACATATTAGAACATAGAACATTTCTTATTATATCATGTCGTTGCAGTACACTTAGCAAAGACAGAACAGGTTACATCATAATGTGGGTTATATGACAAGTTCGTCGATATTTAATTCTGTCTTTGGGTTGAGCCATCCGTAAGTCAATCCGTTGTTTATCATAATACTTAGTAGGTATTAACGTATAAAACAATCTGCGGTCTTAGCTAATTATCCGTTAAGAAATAGTGTAGTTCACTTGATCTATTAATAGCTCATAGAAGCATAAACCTTTGTTTGCTCGTTCATATATGTTACCATATTTGACTTGTACTTAGCAGAGTACTACTGGTAGCCGTCACATCATTCACATGAGTTAACATAGTTAACTTAAGTTTAACAGGATGTTCCTGATAATTACAATTAAGAGATAAGCACATATACAAATTGAATGATTTCAGAGATACGTGAATACCATGATTCCATAGTACTTATATGTTCCCTTGGTTCGTCATGAATCACTATAGATATCTTGCACATAATGTTAGTATTCTTTGTCAACAATAATAAAATGTATTGCGCAATAATGCCTTTAGATTTTCCAATCAACATACTTGCAAGAAATAGAATGTTAACAATAAGAATCATTAACGATCATTGAATGTATGACTACCGTACTGCTACTCACAGTGTTTAGATGCTTGGTCCGCCCCTGTAGCTAACCCTACACAATTCATAATACACATAGAAATCGGGTTACATATAAGTATTCCGTTCTTAACTTGTTTAATTCTCTTTATACCAATTACACATCAATTTGCAATTCAACATAATTCAAACTAAATCCTTGAATCCCATTTCAATATTCCACAACCGAGTTCATGTCATCCATATCCTTAATAAATTATTTTCCCAATTTTTCCTTTACATTAAAGCTTGAATTACAACGTTCATAACAAAGTTCATTCGCAAATTTTAAACATAATTTTCAAACATTTCCAAATTCCAATTAAACTTGTACATATCTAATTCAATATCTCAATTTCATTATTCTACTTTCAATTTGGGCCAAATCATTGGTTATCATCATTAATCAACCTAGGGTTTCAAGAAAATATTGAAATTTTAAGACAAATTCAAACTTATTAATCCATTACTTTTTTATTCCAATTTTCTCATTAATTAAACACTTAGGATTCATAATTCACCATTTAAACCCATCAATTTAACTCCAAAGATTCCATACCTCAAGAACCAAGCAAGCTTGATGAGATTCCTCCAAAATTTCGAAATCCAATCGGTAGAAAATGTTGATCTTCTCTTGTTCTCCATCCTTGATGCAAGAACTATGGTGGATTGTTGATAAAAGTGGAGGAAATCAAGGTTTTGGGGGTTAGGGTTTCAGATATGGAGGAGGGGAGAAGAAGAGAGGAAAAGAAAATGTAAGAAATGGTCCAAAAATCACGTTTTTGAGCTGCTGTCCCGCACAGTCCCACACGTGCGCCGCTATCCCCGCACGTGCGGACCTGCTTCCAACACAAATGTGAAAACTTCAAACGGGTATAACTCTCTCATCCGGACTCCGTTTTAGGTCATTCTTGTGGTCAAATTGAAGCCCCAGAGATAAGCTTTCCAATGGTTCTAACCTCACATTCAAATTTAAAGTGTGGAAAAAGAAAAAGGCAAAAGAGTGCTGGCTGATCGTAGACGAATTATTCAAATTAAAATTTTTGGTCCAATCTTACTTTACCATCATATTACCACCTCAAGCAACACCCCAAAATAAAATGAGGAGGTTCCAAACATACCAATAAAAATGTCAAAAACGAACCCACGTGTGATATGAATCCATAGTCATAAGGTTCACTTACTTAAACTTAATTCCACGTGACATTTCATAATAAGCATATAAATACGCATAATGAGGGACTGAAAATATATCAGGAACACATGCAAGGGTTGGGTTATTACATAATCGGTAACCGGAACCGATTCTCTAGTCGGAAGACGATATGTGTTGTATCCTGTGAGATGTACCATTATGTTATGTTCTGATATGAATGGTTGTGGCATGATTTGTTTTACAGATATGTTATATGTGGAATTCGTTCACTACCCCTTTACTTTAATGTTATTCACTGGGGTTTAGCTCACTGTTTTTATATATGTATTTATAGGTGAGCATTCTGGGAGTCAAGCCTAAGCGGAGTCTTGAACCGAGTCGCCGTTTTGGAAGCCTACCAAGTGTTTTTGGTGCCTCCGAGTTGGGGCTAGGCCTGGAAGGCCGTTAGCAAGCTTTGTTTTGTGTTTGATATTTCGTTATATGTATGTAATGTAACTGGGTAAATTAACATTTTTGGCATGTAAATATTTTTTTTTATATATGCACAGCTCTTTGGACTTATGGTATATTGTCTTTGCTTCCGCTAGCCCCGATTATCTATGTTATGTATAGGAAGGCCTTTAGTAATCTTGGATTACTGGCCGGTTACGATGCCAAACTTTTAGGGGCAGGTTTGGGTCGTGACAGAATGGTATCAGAGCACGAGTTAATTTACCTACACACATGTCCATATGAGCTGTAGGGTGTCCTAGAAAAGAAATAGGGCATGGTATAAACATGTGTGCATGTGTGTGTGCTTTTATGACATATAAAGAAACAAGAACTGTAAATAATGAGACAACAGAGGAAACACTATCTTGAGAATAAAATGCTCTATCTGCTATGGGTTCTATAGACCAATGGAGAACACCAACGCAAGGAATGTAGATGAGTCAGAATCTTCTAATGCCAAAATAGATCGGTTAGAAAGAATGGTGGAAGCTTTAACTAGGTTGGTGAGACAACAACAAGAGCAAAGCCAACAACAACAGAGACAACCATTCCCGCCTCCTCCTCCACCACCTGTTCAAATAGAACCGATCAATAATGATGATATCATCACTCTGACACAGAAATACAAGAAAATGAAACCACCAGAATTCTCGGGGGGTATTGAACCGTTAAAAGCGGAGGCATGGGTGCTTGAAACTGAAAAGATTTTTGAGGTGGTTCCGTGTACTGACGCATATAAAGTTCTGTTAGCAACATTTACTTTGAAAGAAGAGGCTAGAAAATGGTGGATGCTCGTTCAAGATGAGAATAGGGACTTGACATGGGATCGATTCAAAGAAATGTTCTATAAAAAATACTTCCCACAATGCCTTCGAGATAGGAAGGTATCTGAAGTTGAACAGTTGAAGCAAGGTACTATGTCAGTAGCAGAGTGTGAAGCTAAATTTACTGAATTAGCCCGATATGCTCCTCATATGGTTGATACAGACTACAAGAAGGCAAGAAAATTTGAGGGTGGCTTACATGTCAAAGTGCTTGACCGGGTGAATGTGTTAAAATTGGTAAAGTATGTTGATGTACTTGACAGGGCTTTGATGTTTGAAGCAAATATTGCTACCTTGAAAATGTCCAAGTCAACAACAACGACTGAAGGAGAAAATAAGAAATTCAAAAAACAGAAAGTGGAAATGGTTAGTGAATCAATGGCCTCCGTGAATGAGAATTTGAACTCAAGTATTGGTGATAATACAAAATGGGGAAATAGTGGAATTATTGGTATACCCATTTGTAGGGAGTGTGGGAAGCAACATTGGGCCATTTCCCGCCGCATATCTGGAGCTTGTTTCAAATGTGGACAAAAAGGACATTTGGCCAAATCTTGTCCACAAGCCTATCCAAACAATGAGAGACCCGTTACTAGTGGGGTTAAATCAACAATGACACCGAGAACAACCACAACATCTACTCCCGAGGGGAACACCTTGAGGCAAGGAAGGGTTTACACCCTAGTTTCAGAAAAGACGCAGAATATTGGAACAGCGAATGCAAGTATGATTTTACTATTGTTATGTTGACAATGTTACCTATGTGATGGAAAATATTGAATATGTGACTGTGACAAAACAAACTAAAGTCATAAATAGTTTTCATAGTTATACCGTGTCAGAACAATGGAATATGAGTTATTATGCTTGACAACTTGAACTATGATCTCCGAAACCAAATGTATCCCAGACTTTTGATTTGAACTGATTTTGGTGGAAGCATATGACTGACTGTTGAAGTACCGGACTATGTTGCTAAGGAAATGACAGATTAAAGCCGTATTTGACCACTTAGAAACATATGAATCACATTACTAATTGAATCCGTGGGTATTACCTTTGCTATTAATTGTTTAAGGAATGATTCCATTTGTGTTACTACCTTTGAATGTAACGCTATGAAACTTGTTAATAGTAGACTTTGGAGTGAAACCTCAACTACTGGGTGATATGTTACTTGTGTACATTCTCTGATTGACTACTTCAGTTTTACTTGACTTTACAATTGATTTTTGGGAAATGTGCAAGATATGTTTATTATGTGTTTGACTGCTATGATATTGCCTTCACTACTACAGGATGGACACAAAAACTACTTTGTCATGCTGAATAACTTAATAGAACTGTAGGATTGTTCTCTTTCTATAACGATACTTCTGGGTAACTGTGATGACTTGTGAACTACTATATGGCTACGGAATAAATTGAACACCTATGACGGACGGATTAATAACATGCGACCGAGATTTCTGATTTAGATTGTGCCAGGATAAGCTAAGTTTGGAGGACCAAACTTCCTAAGGTGGAGAGAATGTAACGGCCCAAAACGCATGCCACAATTATCCTTAATTAATTATGCGATAATATGAATTAATTGGAGAATATCTGTTTGAATTGGAAAAATATCTGTTGGGACTATAACTTCAAGACTGAAATTGATGACCATAATGGGTTCGTAAAACAAAATTGAACACGCCTATGTGTTACCGGGAATTTTTAGAGCCATTTGGAAAATTTAATTAAGAACTGATTTTCGTCTGATTCGTTAAGCCATGTTTGGCTCAATTTTTAAGCACAAATATAAAACTAAGGATATGGCCCATTGTTGACTCAATACAAAAGGGGAAAAAATCTGGGAAAGAGAAAGAGTTCTAGAGAAAAGAAGAGATCAAGAGAAATGAAGCCAAATCTTCTCCAATTAGCTACCTGAGGTAAGAATCTTCTTCTAATTTCTTGAAATATGGTTGATTCACCCATGATCTCATGGTAAGTAAATTGAATTAAGAGAAAATTATGTCAAATTGAGAATATTGTGATGTATTTTAACCTAGGAAGCATATATGAGCATATATGGCATAAGATTATGAAATTCATGTTGATAATCATGTTTTCCTTGCATGATTGACATATTGGGGAGGAAACTCCATGGATTTGAGAAATGAAGTTTTTATGTGCATGTTTATGATTTTTCATCTTAATTCAAGGTTTAAATCTTTACATGAAACATTTGGAATTTGTTTGGAAGTTATGATTTTTATTTGAAGCTAGAGATGGGAAATTCAAGTGGTTTTCAAGTGTTTTGGGCCTTGATTTTCATGAATTTGAGGTTGATTTTGCAAAAGAGGAGGTTCCCTTTCAAAGCAAAATTTCGGACTGGTTTTTTGGCCAAAAATGCATTCTGCAGTTCCACCGCTCGTGCGGCCAAGGCCACCGTGTAGACATCCCATTTTTGACCGTCCTCAAGACTTGGATGTCACCATTGGAACACTCGGTGATCATCCATATTTGTATTCGTCTTGAGTTCCCGGAAGCCTTGGCAGCGCGCCTCGTCTCAGGACCTCTCGACTCGACTGTTTTGTGCTTGGTTTGACACCAAACACTTGTGTTTTGCCTTTGAGAGGCAGGGTAGGGCTTGTAGACCATCCCCACCCATTACCGGCCGTGGCTTGAGGCCACCGGCTTTGTTTTGTGGCCACTGGACAAATATTTGGCCGGTCGGCTATCTTTTCTTGGTCGATTGCATCTTGCCGGCCGACTACTGTGCATCTGCTTTTGCAGATATTTTGACACAGCTGGCTTGCATTTGGCTCCCCTCCATACACGTGTATGGAGGGATCTCTCTCTTTAGGAGCTTGTCTTGTAAGCTTTACAAGACCAAAAGCTCTATAAAAGAGAGGTCTTCTCTCTTGTTTGAGGGGTTAGACATTTTAGACAACATTTTTAGGGTTTGAGTTCTAGGGTTAGGGTTTCTTCATATCCTACCTCCATATCTCTCTATTTTGTGTGTGTTTAAGCTTAGATTTGCACACAAACACCCACCATCACACCTTTTCTTGAAGCTGAGATCCTTGAGGGTTGGTTTTGGATTTTTGGAGCTGGTTTCAACCTAAAGGAGCTGCTGGAGCTTCATTTGTGAAGAAGGTCTACAAGGGTAATCACTTTTCCCTTTTATTCCCCATTTTTGCACACCACTTTTACCTATCTTGCAATTGTTTTTTGGCTTTGCATATAATACATAAAAATTCTGTTTTTAAGGCCTCTAAATAGTTTGTTAAGAGTGTTTTAAGCTTTGGGGTTGTTTGACCCCTCTTAAGCCTTGTTTGGCCCTTGTTTTGTGCCATTTTGTGTGAGCTCCGGGACCATAGTGTTTGGGCCTCCTCACCACTGAAAACTTGAGGGATTTCAGAGGTGAGGATGGTGCCTTGAGGTCCTAGGAAGGAGAGGACCATCCCCTTGTAGACACCCCATTTTTGACCGGCCTTAAGACTCAGACGTCACCGATTGAGCACTCGGTGATGTTGCATACTGTGCTCGTTCAGAAGTCTCAGAGTCGTGGCCGCGCGCCCTGCCTCCGGACTTCCGAACTCTCTTTCGTGCCTTGTCTCGGTTTGCGAACCAGGCTCGGTTTTCTCTGTTTTCTTTCCTGAGGGAAGGGAGTGGTCCCGTAGATTATCTCCCGGTGGCCGTGGGCTACTTTTCGTGGCCGTAGGCCATTTTTCCCATTTCGGAGCCCGGTTCCCGGTTTTCGGAGCCGTTAGGCCGTGTGCCTCGGTTCGGGACCGCCCAACCATCTCCGAGTTCTCCGGTTTTTGGCTTGCACCTCTGTTTCATAGTTCCGAGGAACGCTGGGGCCTCTGATGCCCACTTCGTGGCCGTATGCCACTTTCGGTGCCTGTAGCCGGTTTTCGGGACCCCGAATCGCACGGTTTGGGCCCCGAGCATTCATTTTGCATCGGTTTTCTCTGATTTTTGGCAGGAACCTCTGTTTTGTCATTCCGAGGGACACTGGGGTCGCAGATACCCACTTCGCTGCCATACACCATTTCCGGCACTATGACCCATTTTTCGGGATCCGAATTGCTCGGTTTTGGCCCCGAACGTTCATTTCTCATTAGTTTTGTTCAAATTTGGCGGTACCTCTGTTTCAACACCGGGAAGATCCTTTGGGGGTGGGAGGCCAGCAATTATCCCAGATAGCGATTCGCTCCTCCGAGCCCGTTTTCTCACTTAGGGCCAATGTTGAACACCACAGGTATTTTCTTCCAACCAAAGCCACATATCTGTGATCGAGGGGACATGGGAGGACCCTAAACAAGCATGGTCGGCCAGAAAATTGGAAGTTCATTTTGGGCCTCTCCTTCAAATCCAATGTTGTGGCTCTGCTTGATGTTGCCAAATTCCAACCTTGGAACCTTGTTCCACACATCTGGGAGGACACCAAGGGTATATGGTCGGCCGAATTGTGCATTTCATTTTGAGGCTCTCCTTCAAGCTCTATGTTGTGGCTCTGCTTGAGTTGCAGATTCCACCTTGGGGCCTTGATCTACACACTTGGGAGGACACGACTGCATGGTGGTCGGCCAGCAATTTTTGAGTTCATTTTTTGGGGGTGGCCGGCCATGGTGAGTGGCCGACCAGTGGGTGGTGGCCGGCCACCTCCCGAGATTACTGGCCGACTTCTTCCTTTCGACAAATTTGTCCGGATATTTTTGCTGAAATATCACCCCATCCGGGGGATATTTTGGGAGGGAAAGCTTGGATGCTTCTCCCTCCCCTTTTACACCTTTTCTCCCTTATTTAAAGGGCTGGACAGCTCCTTCCTCAAGGTTAGAAAAAATTGCCTCAAGACATCCCTCTCTCAAAGCTTCATTTCCATAGCCAAAACCTTGAAAAACTTCCAAGTTCCTAGCTCCCCTCTTCATCAACCCTTAGCTCCACCATCAACACTACCATTCCAGCAGCAAGGAAGTGTTCTCCAGGGGTTAAGAAGCAACAAATTCAGGCCAAGAAGTAGCAACACTTGGATCTTCAAGGGTAAGTCTCCAAATCTCATCTTTGTAGCATAATTTTCCATCCTATTTTTACCCTATTTCCTTTTGTTTTTGGGGCTCCGACCCCTACTGGTTTTAGGCTTATTTTGAGCCCCTCTACAACTTTGTAGAAGGGCTCAACTTCATTTGGTGCCTCCATGATACACTTGTCTCAATACCTAGCTTGTATGTCATAATCTTGCATGCTATTTTTAGTCTATTTGCATTTGTTTTTGGGGCCCCGACCCCTAATGGTTTTGTGCTTATTTTGAGCCCCTATACAACATTGTAGAAGGACTCAACCTTGTTTGGCCATTCTACATACCACCTCCCTTTGAAATCCACTCTAGGCCCCAATTCTTGCATGATTTGTAGCCTTTTATGCTTTTGGTTTTAGTTCTTGGTCAGAACTGAAAGGGGTCTTATTTTGACCCCCTATACATGTTTCATGAAGAAAGTTTTGTTGTTTGGTGCATGCTTTGCATATCTCTTGTTATAACCTCTTTTGAGCTCCATTTTGCATGGAATTGTTAGCATGTTTGCATACTGATTTTGGGGCATCCATACACTGAATATATGCTTATTTTTGGGCCCTCTTCAGTATTGTAGAAGAAAGTTTTTCCATTTGAATTTTCTATATACTACCTCTCTCAATACTTCTCTTTTGGCCACTAATTTCGCATGCTAATGTTGCCATACTTGTGATCATAATTTGGCCTTGTTTGTAACTGAAAAATGCCATTTTTTGGGACTGCCTTGCTACTGTTTTTGCTGTCGTGTGCCAATTTCGCATGTTTAGCATAGCCGTAGGCCATTTCGGGCACTTAGAATTGCATTTCGGGATGATTTTGTGCGTTGATTGTCATTTCACATCATTTCGGGGCTGTTTTCCCCTTCATTTAGTGGCTGAAATTTTTCTTGCATGCTTGCATATCATTTCCCATGTCATTTTATGCCTTAATGCATTGCCTCGGTTTGCGTGTCTGTGGGCACGCGACCTCGTTATCCGACGGCCTCCTTTGTGAGTGAGCTGAGGCTCTCCCATGTTGGTGTAAGCCCATCGCGGCATTCCGTGTGACATTTTCTCATTTTATCATCGCCTCGGTTTGCGTGCCTGTGGGCGCGCGTTTCGAGGCACTTCGGTTGTATCCGATTTTCATCTTTCATCATCGCCTCGGTTTGCGCCCCAGTGGGCACGCGTTTCGAGGCACTTCGGTTGTATCCGATTTTCATTGCATTTTATCATCGCCTCGGTTTGCGCGCCTGTGGGCACGCGTTTCGAGGCACTTCGGTTTTATCCGATTTTCATCTTTCATCATCGCCTCGGTTTTGCGGCGCTTTTGGCTGCCGGTTGTATCCGATTTTCATCTTTCATCATCGCCTCGGTTTGCGTTCATCATCGCCTCGGTTTTGCGCGCAGCGTTCGAGGCACTTCGGTTTTATCCGATTTTTATCTTTCATCATCGCCTCGGTTTGCGTGCCTGTGGGCGCGCAGTTCGAAGCACTTCGGTTGTATCCGATTTTCATCTTTCATCATCGCCTCGGTTTGCGTGCCTGTGGCACGCAGCGTTTGAGGCACATTTTATCCGATTTTCATTTTATCATCGCCTCGGTTTGCGTTATCCGATTTTTTATCATCGCCTCGGTTTGCGTCATCATCGCCTCGGTTTTGCGCTGTGGGCACGCGTTTGAGGCACCGGTTTTATCCGATTTTCATCTTTTATCACCGCCCCGGTTTGCGTGCTGTAGGCGCATTTGCACTATCCGATTTCCGTTTCATATCATCGCCTCGGTTTGCGTGCACGTAGCGCATTTACTAGGTTTATCCGACTTGCATTTCATATCATCGCCTCGGTTTGCGTGCCCGCGCGCACTTTTCGAGGTATTTCATTTTCATCTCATTTTCATAGCATTGTGCATGCTAGGATATATGTTAGTTGCATTTCATGCATACCATGCATATTGCACGGGAAACGAGGCACGCGTTTTGTACTCAGGATGAGCGGGTCTCAATTCCCAAATCACCAACACTCCGGATTCCCCATGATGGAGTTAAGTTTTGTTGTAGCATTCATCCCTATATTGAGTTGTGCAATCCGATTCCTCGGCCATCATGCATTGATATGCGTGATTGGTGGCACGAGGATCGAGGCATGCATATATTTGTGAAATACATTGCTATGCCCTTTTCACTGCTCTGTTCTGACAAAATCGAGGATCAACAACTTTCCGGTCCGTGCGCATTTGAAATCATGCAAGCGAGGCTAATCGGGGCATCGGTGGATTTCAGCGACCAAGACATACATCATCTATCGAAGCAAGCGGTCCACGGCTTGATTCTGACTTTCTTAGTTTAATTTGTTAATTAATTAGAATTTGTATATTTATTCGATTTGTATTATTTGATTAGTATTATTTATTCGGACCCTCTGCGCGAGGGCAATGCTGTAATAAGGGTGTGTGAGTGTGATGTATGTCTTCCAACCCCCATTTCTTTCTCCATTTTATTTACCTGCTTACAATGGTTAGATATAGGGCATATTTCAATTAGCATACAGCATGACAGCATGTTTGCATCATTCATCTGTTTTGCACGCACCGGGCTCGGCGCATCATACAAACTGCATCTGTATTTCAATTCCAAATTGAATACATGTTAACTGTAGCATTTCATATGCCATCTTTAGAATAGCCGAGCCTGCTATAATTGCATCTTTGCATGTGTTGCATTAGGCATTCTGTATACTTAGGATCATGCATGATTTCTAATCAGTTTCTGTTTTGGCTTGGAGTACTCGGTAAGTTGTTATGCTTTAGCATCCTTGCATGCGTGTGAGTGTTGCCATGATAGCATGCTTACCATGAGGCTATGTGCTTATGTGATATAACTGCCTGGAATGCCTGGGGGTGGAGCTCGAGTTATCTGAATGGGGACAATCCAGTGACTGTTGATCTAAGCCCACTAGTTAGTGGCAACATCACTGTTTACTAAGCCCACCCGAGGGTGGGAAAGCCGCATTTTAGCCTACCTGCGGGTAGCACCATCTTTCACAAACAAACATGAGATGTTTAGTTCCAATTCGAGCGGCCCGATCTATACTTGTTTCTTTGCGAGCATCACATAGTAATCTAGGCTAATAACCGAATAAGAACTCACAAAGTTTTCAAAAGCAGATATCATGGTTAGTAGAGGCGGTCTTTGACGGCGAGAGGGTGCTCACGATGTGACCTTCCCTAATCGTACCCAAGTTCGAGCCAACTTTGGTGATAGCGGACACGTGGCCTTCGGACCTTGAGTCAGGGTTTCCTAAATTTCCCATTTTAAAATATTTAGGTGGCGACTCTGTTATCTGGCAAAGCAGTCCATGTTTGGCACTTCTTTCAAAAAATCTGTTTTCCTTCAAAACGATTTGCCGGATTTGGACTCTTTGGTTCGAGATTGAGAACCGCAACAAAATCGAGTCCGAACTGTAGCGAGGTCCCCCGCGGGCGTTGTTACAGTTTCTGGCGACTCTGCTGGGGATTTAGAGAACTTGACTCGAACTCATGATATCTGGTTTTGACTACACTTGTGTGTTTCTTTGCATTGCATTTGCATTGGTGCGCCTAGGACACCGTGTTTGCCATCTGCTATTCTGGCGGTTTCTTGGGAGGCTTGTCTTGTCAAGGCATGTCCATAAAATTTGATCGATTACAGGCTCTGCCGATATGGGAACACAAACCCGGTTTCTGGGGCACCCTTTGACCATTCGACCTAGTGCATATTCGGATCCATAGTGACCAATCCAAACTAGGACGGGTTGCTTACCCGTTTATAGGTTGTTTGAAGCATTGCGTGCGTAGTGAAACCCTAGTTCTGACAAAATAGGGCGAAACCCTACCCCAACATAGGGGTGTTTTGGCTCTCACTTATCTGCTATGTGCTTGCTAGAGTGTGTCTCTGAGGAATGCATGTATCGGTATGAGTTTGGGCATCGAACTGCGGGCATCGATTTTGAGTTGCACGTTACGCTGCGAGCATCGGTCGATTATTTGAGAATCGGTTATGCGGATATCGATTCGATTTTGAAACGATGGGAACGATGATCGATGGTTGAGGGCGGTGTATTTCAGCTTATCCAAGCTGTGTGTTGTATACCCGATGTGTTGTGTGTATTTAAATTTAATTTGTTATCTTTGCCGTTTTTTGGTCATTTATTTCCTTTTGCTTTATTATCTTTTTTTGCTAGAGGCGGTTTGTATACGATTGCTTCGAGCGGTCGATACTCCCAAGCAATCTGGACACGAGGTCGCCGACTTACTCGATCCGAGGATCTAGTTGACGGACATCCGGTGTTCCATTCACTACCCGGTTATTAGAAGGAGGCCGAAAACGCGATCCATCGAGCGAAGATTATTGGTACAGCGGTCTACTTTAGCATGAGCGGTCGGGTTGAGATTCCTATTTCCACTATAGAGACACACTTGCGGTTTTCGGATGGAACAACGAGAACCTGACAATGGAGGCGATGATCGCCCGGATGAGTGAAAGCATGAAACAAATGCAAGATGATGCTATCCGCCAGGCGGAATTTTCCAAACAGCAGGCCGCTGTCATGGCCCAACAGTCTGAGTTGATCACAGTTACAATGAGCAGCGCATCTGCTTCACACGAGTCCTTCCTCCACCGAGGCCTGGCGAGTTCCTCCACCACGGGGCCCCATTACGAGCAGAGATATCTCTTGGCGAGAATGCCCTCCGTCTGCAGAATACCCAAGCTACCCTCCCAAATCCACAAAATGCTCTGCCAAACACACAAAACACCCAAGAGGACACGGGTCTTCCAGCAGGTGGCTCCTCCCCGCTTCTACCACCTGTTGTCCAAAAACATTACACCTAACTACCGGACGCTCCATTTGAGTTCGAGGTAGACCACCGACTCTGAAATTGAGCAAGTTGGAAAAACTCTTCAAGAAATCACGGGGTGAAGGCCATCCGGACATTGAAGGCGGCTATCTTGATGTGGCCGTGACATTCTTGAGACAGATTTAAGATGCCCCGGATCGATCGCTTTGATGGATCAGGGGACCCCATGGTCCACCTCCGGCTATTTTCAGACATCTTAAGACCAATGGGCCTAACCCGAGCGTAAAAGCTTTCCTTGTTCGGTCGAACTTTATCGGGTGTGGCATCCACTTGGTATGCAAAGCTGGAGGATGATGTGAAGACAAACTGGGATGAGATGGCGAGGCCTTCGTTGCACAATATTCATATAACACCTGGTCGAGATTACCACTCGTGATCTCGAGACAACGAGGCGAGCCCAAAGAATCTTTTTCGACTTTGTAACTTGGTGGAGGCGAAGGCATCGATGATGACCTTAAGGCCAACAGATAGAGATCAGATCCGGATGATTGTGCGCAATCTCCAGCCGGCGTTAATGAAAAAGATGATTGTAGTCCCTTTCCCCACTTTCGCAGATCTACATGATATGGGGATGCAAATAGAGGATGCGATGAAACAAGGTCTGTTTGACCAAGGCGGGATCGACCAGAAAGAACATTTAATCGGAATACCAATGCAGGCCCGAGTGGCTCTGCCAATACAAGAACTTCAGAGGTCGGAATGGTCACCACCAATCCCCCTTCCCAACCAAGGCCCGCAGCGGCCACACCCTTTTCTGATGCCTCTGGGAGCAGTAACCAAGCTTCAAGGTACCAACCCAGAGGTCAACGAACCTTCTCTCCACTACATATGCCTTTATCCAAAGTCCTCGGGGTTCTAGTCAGAAAAGGGCATCTGAAACCCTTGGAACCGAGGCCCCCACCAAATCCACTCCCCCCTTCCCATAACCCAGCCAAATATTGCAAATACCACCAGCAGCATGGTCACGACACCGACCAGTGTTACAGGCTGCGTCATGAGGTTCAAGATCTCATTGACAAAAACATCATTCTACCTCCCGAGCGACCCAATGTTACAACCAACCCACTCCCAACACATAACCAAGATCCACCCAAAAGAATCAATTTTATCCAAACTGGGGGCGTATCTTACGACCCTAGTATCTACATTACTCCCTCCCACCTACCCAAGCCGGAGGTGATCCTCCCTGATAGCACGGACTTGTGCATGGTGGACACCTCCACAACCCAACCTGAGCCAAAGGTGGTGACCACTGAGAATGGAGCAGGCGGGCTTAGGAGAGCAAAAGCTGTTGAGTCAGGGTGGAGCAATCGAGAATTTAGCCGGCGAGCTTATGATCCAGTGGATATATCTTGTCAATGAGCCAACCTAAGTTGAGTATGGGGTTGCGGAGAAGGTTGAGTTGTGTATGATCCGGGGATAAACTTGAATCGTGGGGATGATTTGATCTTGGCGGAAGAAGGCCGCCAACCTTCAATTTTTCAACGATCGAGAATCGGGTGATGCATCAATTAAGCTGGTTCGATTCTGAGTCGTGGTAGTCGTCGGGTGGTTGGATGATCAGCCTGACATTGTACCATTTGTGGCCGGAAGGGCCGAAGGTCAGAGTGAATCGCCGGAGAGCGCCGGTGCGAAGAATTCCGCTCGGGACCAAGACATTTTGAAAACTGAACAACTGACGCTGGAGGAACAAGAAAAGAGATGGGTTTCTGAGAGAGCCCGAAAAGCGAAGAACCATGAGGAAATTGAGAGTGCTGTGGGCACGGCCCGAACATCTTTGTGAGTATGAGGGAGGAAAATGCCGAGAGCACAAACAAACCAGAACCAGACAGGTGCCTGCTAGATGCTAATGGAATGTGGTGGGAAGATGACGACTTGTATCTTGCCCACACAGACGAAGATTGGGCGGGTGGCCAACCAGACAGTACCTGGTACCTCGAAGAGGTAGACCATATGACTAGAAGTGGGCGGTATTTCAAGCCCCACACCTTGATCAACCTGAGGTATCAGGGAAAGATAAAGAAGCGGAGAAGCAGAGGGAGAAGCAAGTTGAAGAAGAGGCTCTTTGAAGCAGTTAAAGAAAATACAAGCGAGACATCTCCATCTGGGGCCTTATGGCTTCGAGTACCTAGGCAATTGTCCTTTCTGCTATGGACAAAGCCAAGCTCTCTATCGAAACGACGCCAGAACAACTAGTTGGTTTGGTCTTCCCGGGAGGAGGTTCCCCGGCATTGACCTTTACGGATAAGGAATTGCCGCCTGAGGGCGTGGATCATAACAGACCTCTCTACATCTCTGTAGAATGCAGGGACAAATGGATTCCGGTGGTACTGGTTGATACCGGATCCGCTATCAATGTCTGCCCGGCCAGGACGGCCTATGCAATTGGGTTAAAGCCTGCGGACTTCACCCCAACTTCTCAAGTGATCAAAGCCTATGACAATACAAGCAGGGATGTCCTGGGGACGGTAAAAATCCAAACCAAGATTGGGCCTGGACAACAAGAGGTAGATTTTCATGTCTTGGAGGTCCCTGCATCTTTTAACATGCTTTTGGGGCGACCCTGGTTGCATCAGGTGAAGGCTGTCTCATCTACTCTACATCAAATGGTGAAATACCCCTATGGAAAGGGAGTAGCCATTGTTTTTGGGAATTCATCAATCCATCCCCCTCCGGAGGTATCTACGCCAGTCCTGGAGATCGAACACGGCATGGAAGATATGTTCATATCGGGATTTACATTGGCTGAGGCCCGGGTGGTGCAAAACATTATGGCTGTGAATGAGGGTATGTACGTTAGTGCTCAATCTGTCTACCTCATGAACAAGCTACAACATATCCGGGATGGGATTGGGAAGAAGTGGCAGGAAAGAATTATAGCGTTGGCGAAGTGCCCCATAATCGACATGCCTGTGGATTAGGTCATCAGCCTACCATAGAAGATTGGGCGAGGAAAGGAAAGAAATGGCCGGCGGGCGAAGCAGCAATTGGAAGCCTTTTGATCTAATACATAGGCCCATCTGGGGTACCTGAGCAGACGCTTCGTCCGGGAGGAAAGATTTTTCCATTCTGCGGCTTCCCAGAGCCATGGTTTAACAGCGGAGAGGAAGCGCGTGCAGTTTCGAAATCTTCTTCGACCGCAACTATCCGGGATAGCGTTGCCAGAGCGATCAGACCCAACAAGCGAAATTTGGCCGAGAATAAAGGCGAGAGGATATTGAGGGCACGGAATTGGAAATGGCGGTAGCACTGGCATGTCTCCTCTCTGATCCTCCGATCGACCAAGATTGCTTGGGGAATAACGTCATGGTCTCCATGATTGGGGATGAAACGGCTGCGAGCCAACCAGCAGCTATCTTGGATGCATCCATCGCACCCTCTCTCATTTGGCAGTACGAGGAGGGATTCTTATACAGCAGTCAGGTAGTGAGCCGGAATCTGATTCCACCGAGTCTTGTGAGTCGGAATCGAGTTCGGCTCGGTGAGTCTGCAGTACTCTGAGGATGTTAACCGGATGCGAGTTCTGTCGGTCGTCTTTTTCCTTTTCATTTGAGTCTGTTATGGCAGATGAATCGGGCGATTTGGATGAACTTAATGAGAATGAGGTGAATGTGGTTTCGAGTACTTTTACGTGCCCTAATTTATTGCATTAATTCGGACTTTCAAAATTTTGATCAAAAGCGACGAGGCGAAGTCCTCCGGTTTCTAGCGTCTAATTGAGCAAGAGCAAGAGAGATTTGTTAAGCCATTAATGGATGAAATCATTTTGTGAACATTAGTGCGAGGAGGACCATGGTGGTCGGATCGGGTCCACGTTGTCTTCGAGGAACGCGGCGCTTAGTCGCTTTATTAAAAGATTTTAAAGATGTTTTCGCGTGGTCCTACGAAGACATGCAGAATCGATCTGAGATTATGCGACATCGGATCCCCCTTGACCGAGGCCCGACATCAAGCGAAGCTCAGAAGGATCCGCCCGGATTGGGCTCTCAAGATTAAGGAAGAGGTCACCAAGCAAATTGACGCAGGCTTCCTGCTAGTATCAGAATATCCGACTTGGTTGGCCAACATTGTTCCGGTGCCGAAGAAAGACGGCAGGATCCGGGTGTGTGTAGACTTCAGGGATTTGAACAGAGCCAGTCCGAAGGACGACTTTCCTTTGCCACACATTGATGAGCTAGTGGACTTCACAGCAGGGCATGCATTGCTCTCATTCATGGATGGCTTCTCGGGTTACAATCAGATAGTAATGGCGCCGGAAGACAGAGAAAAGACTGCATTCACTACCCCGTGGGGAACATACTGCTACCGGGTCATGCCGTTTGGGTTGAAGAACGCTGGGGCTACTTATCAACGGGCCGCGACCACAATACTACATGATATGATCCACAAAGAGGTTGAGGTGTACGTGGACGACATGATTGTCAAGTCCAAAGAAAGAGAGGGCCACTACACCGCCTTGCACAAGTTTTTCCAAAGGATCAGGGAATTAGGTTGCTTGGCTAAACCCTCGAAATGTCGTTTGGTGTTCTGTTGGGAAAAATCTTTGGGGTTTCTGATTACACAAAGGGGCATCGAGGTCGACCCTTCCAAAATCAAGGCCATCTTAGAAATGCCACCACCAAGGACTGAAAAAGAGGTGCGAGGCTTTCTGGGTAAAGTGCAATTCATAAGACGGTTTATTTCAAAACTAACCTTGACTTGTGAACCACTTTTTGGTCTTCGAAGAAAGGCAAGAAGTTCAATGGGGACGGCGGTGTCAAAATTGCGTTTGAGCAGTTAAAGAATATCTCTGAGAACCCACCCGTTTTATCACCGGTGAACCAGGGAAACCGTTGATTTTGTATCTGTCAGTGACGGAGACCACGATGGGCTGCATGCTTGCGCAAGAATCAGAAGATAGGGTGGAAAGAGCCATCTACTATTTGAGCAAGAAGATGCTAGAATATGAGACCCGGTATACGCCGCTAGAAAAGGCTTGCTTAGCTCTGGTATGGGCTACCAGGAAGCTGCGGCACTACCTGTTAGCTCACTCTGTAATGTTGGTTTCGCGACTTGATCCCATCAAATATCTTTTCAAGAAACCAGCGCTTACGGGTAGGCTAGCTCGTTGGTTGCTGTTGCTCTCCGAATTTGATCTTACATATGTGACGCGCAAGTCGATAAAAGGGAAGCGATGGCGAGTTCTTGCCGACCATCCGGTTGAGGGATGAAGCGGTTGAGTACCTATTCCCGGATGAAGCAATTACGCATATCGACGAGGAAAGTTGGACAATGTACTTTGACGGAGCGTCAAATCAACATGGGTATGGGATAGGAGTGTTGCTGATAGCACCCGACAATTCCCGTATCCCTCTAGCCTTCAAACTCCGTTTCAAAGTCTCAAATAACGAAGCAGAATATGAAGCGTGCATTGCTGGTATGGAAGCAGCCCTGGAATTAGGGGCAAGACGGCTGGACGTCATTGGGGATTCGAATCTTGTTGTGTCTCAAACTAAAGGAGACTGGAAAGTAAAAGAGGAAAATATGATGATGTATCACCAAACCTTGGATTTGCTGATTCCTCGGTTTGAAAAGTTAAGTTTTACTCATCTACTAAGAGAGAACAACAAGTTCGCAGACGCTTTAGCAACTCTATCATCCATGATAGACATCCCGTGGGGGGTCCGAATGCGTCCAGTCATTATTGACGAAAAATTTTTACCGCCTATGAGTCGATTGCGACCATAGATGAAGTTCGGACGAACACCCACAGTATTACGACATCTGGAACTTTTTGGAGACAGAAACATACCCGCCAGGGGTGAATGCCAAAGACAAGAGGGCAATAAGAAGGTTGGCCGTTCAGTTCATCATCTGCGGGGGTAAATTGTATAGAAGGGGTCATCTGGGAATGCATAAACTGTGTGTTGATGCTGAAGAGTCCAAGCGTCTGATGGAAGCCATCCACGGGGGTGAATGTGGTGCGCACATGAATGGGGTGATGTTGGCACGGAAGATCCTTAGACAGGGTTATTATTGGTCCACCATGGAGGAGGATTGTATCGGTTTTGTTCGGCGATGCCACAAATGTCAGATTCATGCAAACCGCATGAACATCCCGCCGTCGAAGCTGTACAACATGACTTCGCCATGGCCATTTTCAGTCTGGGGAATTGATGTGATCGGGGCCGTCACGCCGAAAGGGTCGAATGGGCATGAGTTCATCTTGGTAGCGATAGATTATTTCACAAAGTGGGTTGAGGCCCAATCTTATGCAGTGTTGAAAGCTTCACACGTTGCAAAATTCATCAGAAACAACATCATCTGTCGCTACGGAGTCCCGAATGAAATAGTTTCAGACAATGGTTCCCACTTCAAGAAGGAGGTGATTGACTTGTTGGAGAAATACAATGTGGCTTTTCATAAGTCATCTACTTACCGGCCGCAAACCAACGGAGCAGTTGAGGCCGCCAACAAGAATATCAAGCGCATATTACAGAAGATGGTGGAAACCTACAGGGACTGGCCAGATAAGCTGCCGTTTGCTCTGTGGGGCTACAGGACTTCGATCAGAACTTCTACTGGGGCGACTCCGTACTCATTAGTCTATGGGATGGAGGCCGTTCTACCAATTGAGATTGAGGTCCGTCATTGCAGTATTGGCGAATGCGGATAAGCGAAGCGGATTAGCGACAAAAGCAGTTTGAAGAACTCATGCTCTTTGATGAAAGAAGGTTGAAAGCACTGTACACGTCCAAGGTTATCAACGCAGAATCGCCGGGCTTTTAACAAGAAGGTTAAGTCCAGAACTTGAAAGAAGGAGATTTGGTACTCAAGGACAACCGAGCTCCCATCCACGACCCAAGGGCAAGTTCGGACCTAATTGAATTTGGTCCTTACATTATTAAGTCAATGCAGTCGGTGGAGCTGTGGTTACGATGGATCTAGATGGCTTGGAGTTTTCCCAACCGATCAATATGGACAAGTTGAAGAAATACTACCCTTGAGAGGCTCGCTAGGCGAAAACCGAAAAGGCGACCTAGGCAAAACTTCGAGCATAGAAAATTTGAAATTACAAAAGCGAGCTGCATAAGGTTGAAAACCCGTAAAGGCGGCCTTGGCAAAAGTTAGAGCGCAAAAGGAGAGCAAAAATACTCGAGTGAACTGAGCCACGAACTACGTAAGACTTGATTCCCATCTTTGGGATCGTGGCGACTTCATCACGAAGTTCGGTCATAATCTTTTCCCGATCAACTTTGTCCATTCGATCATCTCGGTCATCTCTATTCATCGGCATTTATTGCGATCTCGATGCTGATGCTATTCGGGCTAGGGGCAACTTTCCGTTGCATTGAAGTGTTCGGCATCATTCGGACTAGGGGCAACTTTCCGTTGCCACACTTTGCCGAGCCCTTTTTTCAGACTAGGGCAACTTTTTGATTGCTAGGATTGAGTTGTACATCTCGGAGATCTCGGCGTGTCGATTCGATCCATATCGAAAATAGTTTTGAAAAGTTTTAATAAAAGTTGACTTTGCTCAAAGTAATCTTTTCACAACTAAGACCATTTTTGGACCAAAAGTGGAGAATTTTCAGTACCACAATCTTCAATTTCATTGATTTCAAAACAAAGTTCTTTTGCTCTCGCATACAATTGAAGTTGCTTTTTATTACACTCATAACGAAAACTTGAAAGTACTAATAAAGCAATAAATCTGGGGCATAGTCCAGTCAGGTGTTCCTGCGTCCTTTTCCGGAGCTAGTTGAAGCCTCTGATGCCAGCCTAGGCCCAACCTGTGCTTCTTCGTTGAGCCAATCCCAGCACTCGTCAGATAAAGTGCAACTAAAAGTAGAAGCGGGGGATAGGAGCTCTCTGGTCCTCCAGGCCGTAGTATGTCGGGCAAGGTGCGCGCCTCGAATTGGAAATGTAGCCGGATACTCAATCCCCTCCGGAGGGCAAGTCTGATTATGGCCAAACCGGCCAAAATGCGGAATGGGAAGTAAAATACTGTGATGAGTCAAGCCGACCAACCGAATCCCAGTATCCTGAAACATGCTATAACTCATCGCCGGAAGGTTGAGCCAAGGACAACGCCACGCGATGCGATCTGCCGACAAGTTGCACATCCATTCATACCACCATCCCTCATCAAGGGCGTCAACCAGGCGTTGACGAAAAGTGGCCAGCGAATGAATAAGCAGGACAAGAGTCCACAACTTGCAATTTATCCATCAACCATATCTGGGGAGGGATGAAAAATGAGAGATTAAAGAATAGAGAGATGTACGAGGAGAGAAAAGTAAGATAGGGTTTTGTGAGGAAAAATTGAGCCCGAGGGCCGAGTGATGTGAGCAAATATACATGTGAGCTTGGGTGGGAAACATTACCTGTAGCAGTAGTGGACTCCCCGCAAACCTGGCTGTCTCCTGACGGTAGAAGGCATCTAGACCCATCAATGTCTCGGCCAAAGTCATAGCGATACAGCTCTTTCCCTCCCTCAAGCCTTGAGCGACTTCGATCAAACGGATGTTGGCTCCTCCCGAGCCAGAGACGAACAGAAAATGAGATAGCATGCACAAGCAAAGGGCATGCTGTCGGAAACCTTGCCAATGGTGGTCGTTGCGGTTGCCGGCATCAGAGAATCGATAAATCAGACTCGGGATGTCCAACATCCCATTACCAATCAGAGATCGAGCATTATGCGCGTCGAGACCGCACATTCGCCCTAAAGCTTGGGCATGGCCAAAACGAGACTGAGGCAAGATCTCTTCTGAGCGGTCAGACTCCATTAAGGCTTGAAAATCTTCAAAAGTAGGACATACCTCTTGCCGCCAAAGCTAAAGGCGTCGTCACGGGTTCCAAAACCTTGCCGCGGCATGGAGGAAAGGAAGATGCAGTGGAGTCCGGCTTAGCGTGAATAGTGCATTCAAGCCGAAACCCCGAAAATTCAACTTCTCCGAGCCATCTAAAGAAGAAATCCAAGATGTGAGATTTTCGGTGAGAAATGCTTCCATTTTGAGAGAGAATGTGATGAAATGAATGAGTTCCAAGATTGGGGCTTTTATAGGAGGCCAAAACACTATTCACGGGACACTTGTCAACATTTTGGTGGTCAAGGGAAGGGTGGCCGGCCGGCCACCTATCCTAGTAGGCCGGCCACTCTTTGTTTTCCGGGTACAAAATGCTTTCGGCCTCGTGTTGGTCCTGTTTTGCCCGCCGGAAGGAAGTTTGAGGCACTTTCGTGCATCGGGAATGTCGAAGGCCTCCATTTCTATCAGTTTTGGGTACGTCCCATCATCCAGATCGTCTGTCTGAAATACATTTTGTCGTGTTTTTGCTTATCGAGTTGTTGTTTTGATTATCGAGTTGTAAGTTTGTCGAGCTGTCGCATTTTGTGTTTTGAGTTGTTACCCTTTGGTTACACAATTTTATTAAGTCTTGTTTATTGAGTCGTTAACCTTGTTGTACTTTGCTTATCGAGTTGTAAACCTGCTAAGATTCTGTTATTTCTTAGCGGGTCGGTTTGTTTTGATTTGTTGCGTCGGTTCACTACCTGACCCGATAAATACATGAGGCACGTTTCCATTCAATTCCATTTTTGTGCAAAATGATGCGATGCGATGCTAAGAATTTCAAATACAACATCTTTTCAAAAGCTGTTTCATTCCATCATATTTTACAACAATTAAAGGTACAAGTTTTACAGAAAATAAAACTGCCTAACATTATGCAAAGTGCTACAAACTACTAGCTAAAAAAGTAGAATAAAGCAGGAAGTAACATCAGTGTCCTCGGGAACGGGAATAGGTGCCCTGCGTCTGCGAGACGACCCTCCTCCTCGAGCTCCTCGGTAAGGCCTGGATGGCCCAGCTCCTTGAGTCCCCGTACCTCGAGCAGGTCTAGCGCCTCGACCTCTCTGAAAAGGCCCGGGAGGCCCACCTCGCGATGGAGCATATACTGGAGGCATCTGAAAATGCAAAGTGCAATGCGTCAGTTCGAACATGAAAAGCAGGTGCAAGTACAGTATGTGAGTAGGGTGTGTGCCAGATGTGTTCTACACAGCCTATCAGTGCAATGGAATGTTCAAAGCCAGAGCATTAACAGAAATATGATAAATGCAAGAAAGGTAAAGGGTACCTGGAAGCCCATGATGGACATCTGTGCCTCTCTACGCAGGACCATCCCCTCAAGTGATGCCACTACCCCGAGCATCTGGTCTATGTAATCCCGAGGTGGCTGCAGACACAAGCTCAACTCATCAATAAATAAGCAACTGCCAAAATGTCTGTGTGACAAATGAAAGTGGTAGAACATACCGGTGGTGAGTCAGGATCACTGACATATCTGTGGCCAGGCATCGGAGGCTCCATAGGGATCGGAATTGGAGAAGTGGTCCCATACTGCCAACCCGTCAACTCAGTCGGCATCTCTGGCCATCCAGGGTGATCAAGAGTCGGAGGGATCGGGGGAATCGAACTGCCTCTACCTCTAGATATACCGGCCCTGCTAGAAGAAGGGATATCTGTAGCACGGGCGCGACTCGAAGATGGTGCGCCAGTGGGCCTCCGTGGTGGAGCCCGTACTCCCGTCAGAGGGGGCATCAGGTATATGCGGCGATAGGTGGCGTAGTTTCCATCAAGAAGATGTAATAAAGCATCACTGCCCTGCATAGCACTACTAACCTCCTCAGGGGATAATCTATCAGCAGTCCGCATGGTGTCTGGAGGCACAGCAGGAGGGTCCTGGGAATCACACCCCCACACCTGACGCTGAAAGCGTTCCCCCAGGAACCAAGCCCTGCCGACTGGTCCCTCGAGCAGGAACCTATACTGGGAACTGGTTGATCCTCCTGGATATTGGTTCTCGAGGTCATCGCCAAACACTGCCCAAGGCTGCCAGGTGATCTGTGGATAGCCAGTATGCAAATCAATCAGAAATCAAGAAATACAAAGCAGATCAAAGATGAAAATGAAAAGAACTGAGAGTTCTGAAATACCTCTGTCGCCCGAACAGTGTCAAAGTACTGTCGTAGATGGAAGAGAGTCTCTCGGGGCCTCGATAAGTGCTCACCCTCAAACATCAATGAAAATGGGGTCATGGGAGGTCCTGCCACCTCCATCTCTGGAGCTAATGTGGGGAAATATGCATATACCCATAGCTGAGAAAAGCAGTGCGGAATGTGAGTACAAAGTGCTAAAAGGCAGAATACAGAATGCAAAGTGCGCCGTGTGTGCAGTGAACAAGTAATGAGGAGCAGAAATGTAAATCAAGAGGACAGAATGTACCTCCCAGGCTCTCCAGTAGCCGCCGAGTAAGTCCCCTCGTGTGCGAGAGACTGCGCTCATGTAACAGTACAGGGTAGCCAGGCCAGCGCCGCCCCAATCATACTGGCCGACCTGTGAGAGGTCTACCAGAGCGCTCAGGAGATGTAATCCTACCATGTTCCCCCTATCAGCAAATAAGGTGGTGCCGAGGAGGTACATAAGGAAACCGCGGGCATACTGCTCCGCCTCCTCAGGAGTCTCGGGCTCCATCTGTGGCCGCCGAAAATGGGAAGAGAACCAAGTATACCGAACTCTTCCAGTACCTCTGTCTACAGGCGGGTGTGCCCCCAATAGATGCATCCAGGCAGCCTCCCACTGACCCATGTCCTCGTCGTAAGGAATGGGAGCACCGCCTAGGTCTAGGCCGGTGATCATAGCAAAGTCCAGCGGGGTCATGGTCATATCCCCGGTGGCAGAAAAATGGAAAGAATTGGTGGTGTCCCACCATCTCTCCGCCAAAGCAGCAAATAATGTCCTACTGATGAGGCAGTGTGATAACCCTCTACAGAATGGTCCAAATCCTGCAAAGTCGACCAAATCCCGGACAGCTTCCGGAAGCTCAAAATACCACTCCCTCGCGGCAGTGGGGCCATACCAAGACTGCGGCTTAGCTTAGATTCAGAATAAATGCATAGGTCAGCAAATGAAGTGAAAGCGAGCTGTGTGCAAATGAAGTGAAAGCGAGCTGTGTGCAAATGAAGTGAAAGCGAGCTGTGTGCAAATGAAGTGAAAATGAGCTGCGTGCAAATGGAGTGAAAATGGGCTGCGTGTTCAGTGAATTTGGTATTTGTGTTGCGTGTTCAAAGTTTCAGAAAAACAGTGGGCTGTGTGTTCACTTCAAGTTTGGGACTGTGTGTTCTACTTTCAATCAGTGGACTGTGTGTTCGCTTCAAGTTTGGGACTGTGTGTTCTACTTTCAATCAGTGGACTGTGTGTTCGCTTCAAGTTTGGGACTGTGTGTTCTACATCTAATCAGTGGACTGTGTGTTCGCTTCAAGTTTGGGACTGTGTGTTCTACTTTCAATCAGTGGGCTGTGTGTTCGCTTCAAGTTTGGGACTGTGTGTTCTACTTTCAATCAGTGGGCTGTGTGTTCGCTTCAAGTTTGGGACTGTGCGTTCTACTTCTAATCAGTGGACTGTGTGTTCGCTTCAAGTTTGGGACTGTGTGTTCTACTTTCAATCAGTGGGCTGTGTGTTCGCTTCAAGTTTGGGACTGTGCGTTCTACTTCTAATCAGTGGACTGTGTGTTCGCTTCAAGTTTGGGACTGTGTGTTCTACATCTAATCAGTGGGCTGTGTGTTCGCTTCAAGTTTGGGACTATGTGTTCTACATCTAATCAGTGGGCTGTGTGTTCGCTTCAAGTTTGGGACTGTGTGTTCTACTCTCAATCAGTGGGCTGTGTGTTCGCTTCAAAGCTGGGCTGCGTGTTCAGAAAATCTGAGTTTTGGGACTGTGTGTTCTACTCTTAGTCAGTATGTGCTGTGTGCTCATTTTCAACTTCAGGTTGTCTCTTCGGTGAATCAATGTTTGAGCTGTGTGTTCAATTTCTAACTAATGTGCACTGTGCGTTCACAATTATTCAATATGCCAGGAGTATGAAATGCACAAGAAATACAGAGAATAAAGTAAAATACCTCTACATCGTAGGAGAGGTGCTGCTCCGGTTCCCGCAGAAGGAGATCCCCGGGTACCCGATCGTTGAAATCGGTGAAATGACGAAAGGTAGCCCGCGGAAGCCTGTGTACCGCTGGGGCATATCGCTCGGGCATAAAAGGGCGAACCCTCGGGGGTAATGTCATAATGTCGTAATCATCTCCGGCGCCTGGAAAACCTCTACCGCGAGGGAAATGACCCGCCATATCGAGAAATCTGCAAAGAGGAGCAAAAATGAGCAAAACGAGCCAAACTTGGAAAAAGTCAACAAAAGTCAACTCTCGGGAAATGAAAAGTCAACCAAAAGTCAACTCCCGGGAAAATTTTCTAAATAATGAGACAAAATTACCTCAAGTGGTGAAAATGAGAAGAGAAGTCCCGAAGTCGAAATTTAAACGGCTCGAAGTGCCTAAAACTGGAAGATTTCGCAAAAACAACTTGCGTGGGAGGCCGAGGGGCGCGTATAAAATGCAGATCTGAAAGAGAAAATGGCTTAGAGAGCAAGAGGAGAGAATTCCACACTTGGGGGTGTGATTTCGGAGGCAATGGGCAAGCATATATATAGAAATCTGAAAAATGACCATTTTGCCCCTACTTTTAGCAAGTGGTCGGCCGGCCACCTAACCTGGCTGGCCGGCCACCTCCTTTTTCCCCCTGGCCGATGGCCTCTCCTAGGGAGGAGAGCTGGCCGACCATCTTCCCCACCCCCTCCCCTACCTCTCTGCAAATTTTGAGGAAAATCGGAGCTCCCGGGACCTGAAAAAGTTGAAGAAAAGTGCACTTTCTGGCGCCGAATTGCTCCGCTGGAACTTTAATTGCAATTATTGACATGTGTCTCCTCATTATTCATCGAAATCGGAGTGTATCCTTTTTAAACATGTTGTGATCTCTCCGGGAAGTGAATCAGAGGTCATGATCGAGTTGCCGTCATCGAATGCGCTGCTTCTTTCGTTTCATGTCAAACCGGCCTCCTGATTTGTGCTCGTTTGTCATTATTTGGCTCATAGTTTGCATTCTCATGAATGTTTTGCATTGTCATGCGTGTTCTCTTGATGTACCATACTTCTATGCTCGAGCATGCATTGTCGCGCGTTATCTTTTCTCGCATTGTGATGCATCCTTTCACCGACACTGTGTGTGTCAAACTTTTCGAATCATAGGAATCGCATTGAATATATGTTGTTAGCATATTGTTCTTGTTGAATTTCTCTATTTTGCAGGCACGATATTGTATGTACGGTTCATTTGAAATTTGGTGCGACTGCATTTAATCGCCGCAGGTATCGTATCTTCTCCGTGTGAGACGCGACGAGAATTGAATAATTCTCCGCATTCCTAACTGCATGAAATGTAGTTCTTGCTTTGCATTCTTGCTTAAAACTGTTGCATCTATTTGTCAATACTTGCTTCATTACAGCTCGTTGCACTTGCACAATCACCTGGCTCCGTGCCTATCATTTGCATTCTTGCCCCTCGCTCATGGGCACACATTTCTGTTTGTTTTGTATGATTGTCTAAGTCTTCGGCCTTGTCAAAAATGGGTCGTCTCTGGGCTTTGACATTCACTCACGTCACTTCTTGACTTCCGAGTTCTGTCAAAGAGGGGCAACTGTAGACACCCCATTTTTGACCGACCTTAAGACTCAGACGTCACCGATTGAGCGCTCGGTGATGTTGCATGCTGTGCTCGTTTCGAAGTCTCGAGTCGTGCGCCTGCCTCCCGACTTCCAACTCTCTTTTCGTGCCTTGTCTCGGTTTGCGAACCAGACGGTTTTCTCTGCTTTTCTTCCGAGGGAAGGGAATGGTCCGTAGACTATCTCCGGTGGCCGTGAGCTACTTTTTGTGGTCAGAGGCCATTTTGCCCATTTCGAGTCTTGCTCCTGCCGGATCGCCGTTAGCCGTGTGCCTCGGCTCGGACCGCCCAACCATCTCCGAAGTTCTCCGGTTTTGGCTTGCACCTCTGTTTTATAGTTCCGAGGAACACTGGGCCTTCGATGCCCACTTCGTGTCAGTATGCCACTTTCGGTGCTCAGAGCGGGTTTGGGACCCGAATCGCCAGTTTGGGCCCGAGCATTCATTTTGCATCGGTTTTCTCGATTTTTGGCAGAACCTCTGTTTTGTCATTCCGAGGGACACTGGGTCGCAGATACCCACTTCGGCCAGACACCATTTCCGCACTGCAATTTCATTTTCGGGATCCCGAATTGCTCGGTTTTGGCCCCGAACGTTCATTTCTCATTAGTTTTTGTTCAAATTTGGCAGGTACCTCTGTTTCAACACCAGGAAGATCACTGGGGGGTGGGAGGCCAGCAATTATCCCAGATAGCCAGTTTCGCTCCTCCGGAGCCCCTTTTTCTCACTTCCGGGCCAATGTTGAACACCCTGGGGGTATTTTCTTCCAACCAAAGCCACATATCTGTGATCAGGGGACATGGGAGGACCCTAAACAAGCATGGTCGGCCAGAAAATTGGAAGTTCATTTTTGGGCCTCTCCTTCAAATCCAATGTTGTGGCTCCTGCTTCAGTGTTGCCAAATTCCAACCTTGGAACCTTGTTCCACACATCTGGGAGGACACCAAGGGTATATGGTCGGCCAGAAATTGTGCATTTCATTTTTGAGGCTCTCCTTCAAGCTCTATGTTGTGGCTCCTGCTTCAGAGTTGCCAGATTCCGACCTTGGGGCCTTGATCTACACACTTGGGAGGACACCACTGCATGGTGGTCGGCCAGCAAATTTTGAGTTCATTTTTTGGGGGTGGCCGGCCATGGTGAGTGGCTGGCCGACCAGGTGGGATGGCTGGCCGGCCACCTCCCGAAGTTACTGGCCGCCGCCACTTCTGCTTCCACCAAGACAATTGTCGGGATATTTTTGCTGAAATATCACCCCATCCGGGGGATATTTTGGGAGGGAAAGCTTGGATGCTTCTCCCTCCCCTTTTACACCTTTTCTCCCTTATTTAAAGGGCTGGACAGCTCCTTCCTCAAGGTTAGAAAAAATTGCCTCAAGACATCCCTCTCTCAAAGCTTCATTTCCATAGCCAAAACCTTGAAAAACTTCCAAGTTCCTAGCTCCCCTCTTCATCAACCCTTAGCTCCACCATCAACACTACCATTCCAGCAGCAAGGAAGTGTTCTCCAGGGGTTAAGAAGCAACAAATTCAGGCCAAGAAGTAGCAACACTTGGATCTTCAAGGGTAAGTCTCCAAATCTCATCTTTGTAGCATAATTTTCCATCCTATTTTTACCCTATTTCCTTTTGTTTTTGGGGCTCCGACCCCTACTGGTTTTAGGCTCATTTTGAGCCCCTCTACAACTTTGTAGAAGGGCTCAACTTCATTTTGTGCCTCCATGATATACTTGTTTCAATACCTAGCTTGTATGTCATAATCTTGCATGCTATTTTTAGTCTATTTGAATTTGTTTTTGGGGCTCCGACCCCTACTGGTTTTGTGTCTATTTTGAGCCCCTCTACAACATTGTAGAAGGGCTCAACCTTGTTTGGCCATTCTATATACCACCTCCCTTTGAAATCCACTTTAGGCCCTAATTCTTGCATGTTTTGTAGCCTCTTGTGCTTTTGGTTTTAGCTCTTGGTCAGAACTGAAAGGGGTCTTATTTTGACCCCCTCTACATGTTTCATGAATAAAGTTTTGTTGTTTGGTGCATGCTTTGCATATCTCTTGTTATAACCTCTTTTGAGCTCCATTTTGCATGGAATTGTTAGCATGTTTGCATACTGATTTTGGGGCATCCATAAACTGAATATATGCTTATTTTTGGGCCCTCTTCAGTATTGTAGAAGAAAGTTTTTCCATTTGAATTTTCTATATACTACCTCTCTCAATACTTCTCTTTTGGCCACTAATTTCGCATGCTAATGTTGCCATACTTGTGATCATAATTTGGCCTTGTTTGTAACTGAAAAATGCCATTTTTTGGGACTGCCTTGCTACTGTTTTTGCTTTCGTGTGCCAATTTCGCATGTTTAGCATAGCCGTAGGCCATTTCGGGCACTTAGAATTGCATTTCGGGATGATTTTGTGCGTTGATTGTCATTTCACATCATTTCGGGGCTGTTTTCCCCTTCATTTAGTGGCTGAAATTTGTCTTGCATGCTTGCATATCATTTCCCATGTCATTTTATGCCTTAATGCATTGCCTGCACTTCGAGGCACCCCCGTTTTATCCGACGGCCTCCTTTGTGAGTGAGCTGAGGCTCTCCCATGTTGGTGTAAGCCCATCGCGGCATTCCGTGTGCCATTTTCTCATTTTATCATCGCCTCGGTTTGCGTGCCTGTGGGCGCGCGTTTCGAGGCACTTCGGTTGTATCCGATTTTCATTGCATTTTATCATCGCCTCGGTTTGCGCGCCTGTGGGCACGCGTTTCGAGGCACTTCGGTTTTATCCGATTTTCATCTTTCATCATCGCCTCGGTTTGCGCGCCTGTGGGCACGCGTTTCGAGGCACTTCGGTTTTATCCGATTTTCATCTTTCATCATCGCCTCGGTTTGCGCGCCTGTGGGCACGCGTTTCGAGGCACTTCGGTTTTATCCGATTTTCATCTTTCATCATCGCCTCGGTTTGCGCTACGGCGCGCTGAGGCACTTTGTATCCGATTTTCATCTTTCATCATCGCCTCGGTTTGCCGTTTGAGGCATTTCGGTTTATCCGATTTTCATATTTCATCAACGACTCTGTTTGCGCGCAGGCACGCGCTTTGAGGCACTTCGGTTTATCCGATTTTCATCTTTCATCATCGCCTGCGTTTCGAGGCACTTCGGTTTTATCCGATTTTCATCTTTTATCATCGCCTCGGTTTGCGTGCCTGTAGGCGCGCATTTCGAGGCACTTCGGTTGTATCCGATTTCCGTTTCATATCATCGCCTCGGTTTACGTGCCTGTGGGCCCGCATTTCGAGGCACTCCGGTTTTATCCGACTTGCATTTCATATCATCGCCTCGGTTTGCGTGCCCGCGCGCACGCTTTTTGAGGTATTTCATTGTCATCTCATTTTCATAGCATTGTGCATGCTAGGATATATGTTAGTTGCATTTCATGCATACCATGCATATTGCACGGGAAACGAGGCACGTTTTGTACTCCGAGTAACGGAACGGGTCTCAATTCCCAAATCACCAACACTCCGGATTACCCATGATGGAGTTAAGTTTTGTTGTAGCATTCATCCCTATATTGAGTTGTGCAATCCGATTCCTCGGCCATCATGCATTGATATGCGTGATTGGTGGCACGAGGATCGAGGCATGCATATATTTGTGAAATACATTGCTATGCCCTTTTCCTGCTCTCTGTTACAGCAAAATCGAGGACCAACGACTTTCCGGAGTCCGGCGCGCATTTCGAGAAATACTGCAAACAGAGGCTAATCAGGGCATCCCCGTGGATTTCCGCCCGAAGCAGCCCAGCATACATCATCTATCAGAAGCAAGGCGATCCTCGGCTTGCATGCGCTTCTGACTTTCTTAGTTTAATCCGTCAATTAATTAGAATTTGTATATTTACTCGGACTGTATTATTCGGACTGTATATTTATTCGGACCCTCTGCGCGAGGGCAATGTTGTAATAAGGGTGCGTGAGTGTGATGTATGTCTTCCAACCCCCATTTCTTTCTCCCTTTTATTTACCCGCTTACAATGGTTAGATATAGGGCATATTTCAATTAGCATACGGCATGACAGCATGTTTGCATCATTCATCTGTATTGCACGCACCGGGCTCGGTACATCATACAAACTGCATCTGTATTTCAATTCCAAATTGAATACATGTTAACTGTAGCATTTCATATGCCATCTTTAGAATAGCCGAGCCTGCTATAATTGCATCTCTGCGTGTGTTGCATTAGGCATTCTGTATGCTTAGGTCCATGCATGGATTTCTAATCAGTTTTCTGTTTTGGCTTGGAGTACTCGGTAAGTTGTTATGCTTTAGCATCTTTGCATGCGTGTGAGTGTTGCCATGATAGCATGCTTACCATGAGGCTAAGTGCTTATGTGATATAACTGCCTTGAATGCCTGTGGGTGGAGGTTGAGTTATCTGAATTGGGACAATTCATTGACTGTTTGTTTTAAGCCCACTAGATAGTGGCAACATCACTGTTTTCTAAGCCCACCCGAGGGTGGCAAATCCGCATTTTAGCCTACCTGCGGGTAGCACCTTCACACCATTTTCAAACAAACAAACATGAAATGTTTTGTTCCAATTCAGACGGCCCAGTCTATACTTGTTTGCTGCGAGCATCACATAGTAATCTAGGCTAATAACCGGAATAAGAACTCACAAAGTTTTCAAAAACAGATATCATGGTTAGTAGAGGGCGGTCTTGACGGGCGAGGGGGTGCTCACGATGTGACCTTCCCTAATCGTACCCAAGTTCCCGAGCCAACTTTGGTGATGACGGACACGTGGCCTTCCGGCACCGAGTCAGGGTTTCCTAAATTTCCCATTTTAAAATATTTAGGTGGCGACTCTGTTATCTGGCAAAGCAGTCCATGTTTGGCACCTCTTTCAAAAAAATCTGTTTTCCTTCAAAACGATTTGCCGGATTCGGACTCTTTGGTTCAAGATTAAGAACCGCAACAAAAATCGAGTCCGAGCTGTAGCGAGGTCCCCCGCGGGCGTTGTTACACCCCTCTCCTTGTTGTCCTTGAAAAAGACCATTTTTGCCTCTTGAGGGAGCACTATGCTTAAGTGTGTGTTGGCCATGCCTTAGCTGATTTTTATGCTTGTTATGTCATAATATAGCTCTGTTTTGGGTTGGTTTTGGTACACCATGCTTGCTTAGCATACATGCCTTGTAATGCCATTTTGTTGCCTTAACATGCATCTAAGTGTTGACCATTGTTTTAGCATGTTTTTGGCCAAGCTTTGTGAAGCTTATATGCATGTTTTGATGTGCTAAGGGACTGTTTTAAGTCATTGGAGTCATTCATGCCTTACTTTGTATAGCTACCATGTAATCCGTCTTGTATGCCTTAAGTTTTGGCCCTTCTAGCATGCCATCCTTGCTTTGTTTCAGTGATTTAGAACTACTTGACATGTTATTTCAGACCTCATGATGTGCCCATATGCTTGCATTTAATGTCCCCTTTGATGCTTCAAGAGGTTAGGTCTTATGCTCCTTGTTTGGGCTCTTATGCATGCATCCATACTTAAGTCATTTAGATGCTACCTAAGTGGCCTTTTGGCTTTATTTTAGTATGCTAAAACTCTGATTTTGGTCACTTAGGTCATGCCATGTGTGGTTGCATTGAGTGTAGTTCAACACCTCTTTGGTTAGCATTAAGTACTTGGACCATTATTGTATGCCATGCTTGTCTTGTTTATTTGGTTTTGCACCTTCTATAACATGATTTCAATGCTTTCTATGCATGCCATGCATCCATGTTTATCCCCTTTTAAGTGTGCTTAGAGTTGCTCTTTATGCTTGAATGTTGGTCCATGTTTTTATGCATGTTTGTGTGTCAATTGGCTTTCATTCCTTAGCATCTTGGCCACTGTTTTAGGTCTGGTTAGGGCGGCCTAAATCATGTTTAAGTCCATCTCTTTGTTTGTTGCATATGCTCCTTGTATGTTGTAGCATATTGGTGAGTTGTTGCATGTTTGAAATTGCATGATTGAATGAAGTCACATGCTTGTTTGCATGCTTAAACACCCATATTGTGCCTTGCATACTTGTTGGTTGCATTATCTCATGCCTTGCATGTCTTGTGTGCTTGCTTGCATTACCCATGTTGCATACTAGTCAACATGCTTAAGATTGCATTGCATTGGCATGCATGCTACACCTCTTGAGTTGAGCATGATAGAGGTTGAGCCCCTTGGCTTGTTTATTTGCATTGCATTACATTTGAGATTGAAGTTGCATACTTGATTCTTTGGGCCATCATGCATGGAAATGCGTGATTGATGGTCCGAGAATCAAGGTTCACGTCCCTTTGAGTCATAAACATGATATGGGGTGTGATTGGTGCATACATTGCTTGAAATGCATTGCCATGCCAAGTATTGCCCTCTGCTGCTGTCAAATCAGGTTCTGCAAGGACTTTTGTCCGGCCGGCCACATTTAGTGCCGGCCGGCCATCATTTTTGGTCGGTGGATCAAAGTTGTAGCCGGTGACCATTCTACATGGCCGGTGGTGTTCTCCCCCAGCTGGTGGTGTTCCCTGGCATCCATATAGCAAACCCTGAGACTTTGGCAGACCTCAGAGGAGCAGAGCAGGGAAAACAGAGGCATCTTGGGCATGTCGGTGGATTTCCGGGCAAAGCCGAGCGTGCACTGCATTGGCCCTTCATCCCGGGACTGTTTATTGCTTAAATTAGATTAATTAATTTTCTTAATTAATTTAGTTGGTCTGTAATAATTAATTAGCTAGAATAGTTGATTATTTATTCAGTCTGTATTATTCTTTCGGTCCCTCCGAGCGAGGGCAAATTTGTAATAAGTGTGGGTGAGTGTGTGTATGTCTTCCAATCCCCACTTCTTTCTCCCTTTTACTTACCTGCTTTGATGGTTAGTATTAGGTCATGTTTAATTTAGCATACCTTATGCTATGCATGCGTGCACCATTCATCAGTATTGCATGCACCGGGCTCGGCGCATCATGCTAATTGCATTATATTTCAAACTAAATTTGAATACCTGCTACTTGTGCATTTCACATGTCATCCTTAGATTAGCCGAGCCTATTCTAGTGACATTTTGTATGCGATGCATTAGGCACTTAACATGGACTTGGATCATGCATTGATTGCTAACATGTTCTTGTTTTGGCACGGAGTACTTTGTAAGTATTTTATGCTTTAGCATCCTTACATACGTGTGAGTGTTGCCATGATAGCATGCTTACCATGTGACTAGATGCTTATATGTTAAACTGCCTGAATGCCTATAGGTGAAGGTTGGATTGTTTGAGTTGGAACAACTCATTGAAATCCGTATTTTAACCTACTTGTGAGTAGCAAAACCCAAAGCATTTTCCAAAACAAACGGATATGCAGTGCTTGTTTCCAAGTTAGGCGATCTAGTCTATACTTGTTTGCTGTGCGCATAACATAGTAACTCTAGGCTAATAACGGGAATAAAGAACATATAAACATTTTCAAAATTGAATATCACGGTTAGTAGAGGCCGATCTTTGGATCGGGCGAGAGGGGGTGCTCATAGCTGACCTTCCCCAATCGTACCCAAGTTCCCGAGCCGAGGTAACTTTGGTGATGACGAACACGTGACCTTTGGCACCGAATCAAGGTTTCCTAAATTTCCCCATTAAAAAATATTTAGGTGGCGACTCTGTATCTGGCAAAGCAGTCCATGTTTGGCACTTCTTTCAAAAAAATCTGTTTTTCTCAAAACAATTTGCCGGATTTGGACTCTTTGGTTCAGATTAAGAACCGACAACAAAAGGGAGTCCGAACTGTAGCATGAGGCCCAAGGGCGCGTCTACACACCGCACGTGCGGCCAAACAGTGCAATTTTTCAATTTTGCTCTCTCATCGTTTTCTGACTTCCGAGCCTTCATTTACTTGATTTTCACATGTTATATGCATCCATTAGCATCTCATAAACATGAAACAAAGTAAGAAAAGAATAGAATTAACTAATTGATTCGGTGACAATGTGTGTTAAGAATTGTGCTAGGAATGTTTATAATTGCAGGTCAAGACTCGAAGACCGCACAAACGATTTTGGAAATCCACTGTGAGTAACATTTCTGTAAAGTTATGTTGATAAAATTATGTTTTCACTGTTATTGATACGCTATGTTTTCTCAAAGTGTTATCTTGATTATGTGAACGAATATCCTATTTGCGAAACTAGTATAGCATCCACAGATAGTCCCAAGTCATGGGGGACGGCACATTTGTGCGGGTCCATGACATATATGTGATACGAGATCTCGTTAGCCACTTCATTGTGGTGATATGTATTAATCGGTAACTGGAACCGATTCTCTAGTCGAAAGACGATATATGTTGTATCCTGTTAGATGTACCATTATGTTATGTTCTGATATGAATGGTTGTGGCATGATTTGTTTTACGGATATGTTATATGTGGAATTCATTTACTACCAATTTACTTTAATGTTATTCACTGGGCTTTAGCTCACTATTTTTATATATGTATTTATAGGTGAGCGTTCTGGGAGTCAAGCCTAGGCAGAGTCTTGAATCGAGCCGCCGTTTTGGAAGCCTACCAAGTGTTTTGGGTGCCTCCGAGTTAGAGCTAGACCTAGAAGGCCGTTAATAAGCTTTGTTTTGTGTTTGATATTTCGTTATATGTATGTAATGTAAGTGGGTAAATTAACATTTTTGACATGTAAATATTTGTTTTTATATATGCACAGCTCTTTGGACTTATGGTATATTGTCTATAATTCCGCTAGCCCCGATTATCTATGTTATGTATAGGAAGGCTTTTGGTAATCTTGGATTACTGGCCGGTTACGATGCCAAACTTTTAGGGGCGAGTTTGGGTCGTGACATATAAATTAAGAAACATCTAGTGATGAAAAACAATATTGAGAACTACTAATATGTGATTACTTACAATAATTCTTCCGGTTTCTTCACCTCCTTATATGATTTCGGATGTGAATTCTGTTAAGTTTTATCTTGTGAATTATCCTTGTATTTATGTTGATATTTAAGTGTTTAGGTTAATTTAAACACATCTCAATTAATTTTAAAATTTTAAAATTAAGGCCAAGTTTAGGAAGTCTCAAAAAAGTCAAAAAGTCAAAAAGTTACTCAAAAAGTTAAAAAGTTGTCACTATTCACCAAAAGTCAACAATTACGGCTGCACAACTCCCAACACTAATTTTCCTTTACACATTAATTTATACAATTTTTTAATACATATTTTTTCATAAAAAGTCAAAAAGTTAACCCAAACATTCATATTTTTAACCTCAACTTTTTAGTCTAAAAAGACAAAAAGTACACTTATTTAGAACATCCCAAACAAAACTTAATAATCAGATAATATACATGTTAACAACTTAACCAGGTCATTCACATATTCATGTACAAATCTCTCCCAAATTTCATAATTGGGCAGCAATTCTTCACAACATTTTTATTTGACTAAAATATATACACAGAATCAAATTATCAAAAATGTACATGTTGGCATCATATGCTTGGGCCATTTTTAGGCCACCTACCTTCATCTACTTTTGTGGCCAAAACCCAATGGTCAACTGTATTTAGGGTGTTTGTAATGATATAAATAAATATATTTTTTGAATTTTTATGAAAATATATGTAAAAAAATAGAGAAGTGGTGTGACTTTGTTTATGCTAAATAGTACCTTAGTAACTACCTATCAAATACTTTTATAACACATTTTCCTAGGAAAAAATTGGCCATGTTTGGTTTGTATTCGTGAAATAATTTTTAAAAATAATTTTTTAAAAAGAATTTATAAAATTTGAAATTTTATTTAGTTATATATTATAGTTTTGGAATTTGAGATGATTTATTTATTAATTGTAGTTAAATAGAGAAATGTGAGAGAAAAAGTAATTAATTGATGGGTAGGATATGAGAGAAGGATAGAGGAAAAAATTTTTGCTTGCTCCCGCGCAAGCTAAGGTGGTGCTCCAACTTAGTTGTTATTTGGTTGAATTAGTGGGACCCACCACATTTTGATCTCTGTTTAGGAGACAATGGGACACTTGTCCCTCAATGAATGGTGTAAAACAATACTCCAAGATTAACCAATAACTTCTCGGAGATAAGAGAGAAAATTAGTGATTGATGATGTATAGTGAAAAGAAAAATAATTATAAAAAAAATTTCAAAAACTTTTAACCAAATAAATTTATAAATTTTTTTTTCAAATTTGTCTCTCAAGAGACAAACCCAAGAGAGCCACTACGTTTCAAAGAATACATTCTCTTTCTTACCATGATTAAACACATACGATTGATTAAATTGTTTTTAAGATATTATTGGACTAGTTTGATTTAATTCTAAAGTAAATCGCGAATCAAGTAAGAGTCATTTTACGATCAGCGTATATGTTTATATCTGCTGAAATTTGCATGTTGAAATTGAAATTGAGATATGCATAATAAAAATACTAATAATAATAAATTGAAATTAGATTTACATGCTAACAAGTGGTTGATCTAATTTTCTGTAGTTTTCTAGACTAGATGGTGTTTTATAACCACTTTTTTAGCAGAATAATAGGAGATAACACTTCGGTTATTGATAGGTAAAGAATAGGTGAACTTACTTTTTCTATTAGCTTAATGTTAGACTTTGGGGAGACTTGTTAGACATTCTGATATTAATTTTAGAATGTAAAATACATACACCTGAAATAGCAATGGTAGAGGATCTTAATTTTTGTGGCTTAAATGGCTCGAATTGGCCAAAATGACGTCGTTTTAAGTACAAAACAACATCAAAATTATCAAAACGGCGTTGTTTTGACAATTTTAAGCCATTTAAACTATAAAAATTAAGACCCCAAACATTTTTCCACCTGAAATTAGTTGGAGTGATGTACCAAACATTCTCGTAAGAAAATAAAATGAAAAAGAAAATTGTGCATTTATCTGAAAATGAGGCAGATGATGAAATAAAATTTGACAGAAATTAAAATATTAGTAAATGTTTGGATAAATTGAAAAGTTAAAACTGAATTAAAAATAATTAAATATTAAATTTACTTCTTCATGATTTTTTTGTGAGCTCCAATTCGGATTTGCACCGATAATTAGAATAGTCTATTTCATAGGCTTTATACAAGGCCAAGCTTGACATGTGTCAAAAAAATTAAAAAGTCAAAAAGTTAAAAAGTTATTAAAAAAGTTAAAAAGTTTTTACTATTCACCAAAAGTCAAAAAGTACGGCTACACAATTCCTAATCCTAATTTTCCCCTACATACTAATTTATATAATTTTTTAATACACATTTTTTCATAAAAAGTCAAAAAATTAATCCAAACAACTATATTTTTTTCCTCAACTTTTTAGTCCAAAAAGTTAAAAAGTACACTTATTTAGGACATCCCAAACAACCCCTAAATGTTCTCTATGTGAAAAATCTACTTTACTTGCCTACGAGATAGGTGGTTGGGGTTATTAGTGCAAGTCTGAATTGAGATACACAAGACTTATATGGAGGGATATAAAGAGAGGAAGATACGGAAAGAAACTCATTTCAAAGATAAAACGTGAACTATTCGAATTATTGAAACGTAGACTCAAAACCTGCGAAATTGGAGTGATTATTTAGTGACTTTGTAATATTGTTCTACACCATTTATTACTTGACACTTGATAAATTATTCTTAAATACCAAACAAAAATTAATCAGTGCTACTATTGTAATCAATAAATATCAAATTAAAACACCACATGACATTAGTGTGTTTGGTTTTAATTTTCTAGAAATTGAGTTTTTTATTTTTTGGTATTTTTTTTATTTTTAGTGAATATTTTAAAATTTTTCATAAATTTTTTTAGAATCACTTTACTTAGATGTATCTAAAAAGTAATATATTTGTAAAAAATAATTTTAAAAATAAATAAATACACAAAAATATGAAAAATATATTGAATTCTTGTATTTTTTTTAATATATTTTTGGTATTTAGGTCATGTTTGAGGACTACATGTTTTAGTCAAAAAATTACAATAAGTTGTCACATTATTCTCTTTATTTTTTTATATATCTTTTTGTAAAAAGTAAAAAAATTACTAAAATAGTCTGTTTCCAAATCAGGCTTTAGTGAAATTTTTTAAAAAATTTCTCACAAATATTATATTTTTAAGTATATTTCTGTTAAGTGTATTTAAAAATTAAAAAAAACCCTTAAATATTAAAATAATTTAATAAAAACAAAAAAATATAAAATTTTAATTTTTTGAAAAGGGAACTTGAAAATTTAAATTAAACTAACTGATTGTTTTTAATAAGGGAAAAAAATAATTTTATGTTTAAATTGAGAGAGGCATAACCAGTATGAAAAACTTGACAACTAAAATCTCGTCAGCATATCTGCTGGAATGTTTTATTTCCGAAAAAGAGAGTCCAAAAATATCCAAAAAAAAAAAGAGTCAAAAATCCTAAATTAAATGTCAAAATCAGAGACCAACGTACGCAATAATCGTGGTAATCAATCTGTAATCTCAAAGAATAAGAAAGAAAAACACATGTCAACAGGTCACAGCTCTGCCATTAAAAGACACATTAAATGCCCTGTAATCCCACCACCACCAAACTGCATTGCGTGCTTCGTGTCTTCCAAAACTCTTCTCTCATTCCCATTTTGTGACACCAAATCTCTCTTTCTCTCTCTACAATTTCTCTCTCTGTATCTCATTGTTTTTCATTCTCTCTCTCTCTCTCTCTCTCAATCTATTCGAATCAATGGGGAGGAGGAGGAGTTCGCCGGTGAACAAGCTGTTCGCATGGGTAAGGAGGCAATCGATGAAGGTGAAGACCTTCCTAGCCTTCACGTCTGTCTTGCTTGCACTTGTCGCTCTCAAACTTCTCATCAGAGATCACAATCACTTCTTCATCGCCTCTGAAGCCATTCATGTCGCCGGAATCATGGTCTTGATTTACAAGCTCACCACTCAGAAGACCTGCTCTGGTATATCCCTCTATATATTACCTTTTTTTTATTATTATTATTATTATTTGTCAATTTACTTGTGCACGATTGAGTTTTTTTTTTATTTTTAATTTTAATTTGGGGCTTCAAAGTATGGGTAAATTACACTTTTTAGCCATGTGATTTGAGTCTAGTTTCAATTTAATTCTTTCATCTAATTTTTGTTAATTTTTTTCTACACCAAAATTGTTAATTTTAATCCTAAACTTGAACAAAATGGAAAGATCAAATTAAAATTGAACTTAAAAGGTAGAGATTTTTAAACTGAAGCAGTGACCAAATTGAAATTTGGGTGAAACTGCTGGTATGATACAAAGGTGTTTACCTTTTTTAGCGTTCAACACCAAATTAAAATTGGAGTTAAAAAAAGTAGGGATTAAATTTTTAAACTGAAGCAGTGACCAAATTAAAATTTGGGTCAAACTACAGGGTATGATACAGAGGGGTTTACCGTTTTTTAGTTTGATATATTCATGCATGTATATTTGGGTTAGAGAGACATCTGTTTGTATATTTTTCAGTATAATCACAAACTTTTCCTTTAAATCTACTATCAAATCCAGAGTTCTCATGAAAGCCCTTTCTAAAATTCACCTTTATTTGACTTAGTTTTACTTAGTTAAAAGGCAATGTTTGGTTTTAGTTTTTTTAATTCACTTTTTTGAAAATTGAGTATTTCGTTTTTCATTTTTTTTTTTTTTTTTTTTTTTTTTTTTGTATTTAGTGAATATTTTTTTAATTTTAAATCATTTTTTAGATACACTTTACTTAGATATATCTAAATAGTAAAATATTTTAAAAAATTAATAAATACACAAAAATATAAAAAATATACTGAATTTTCGTATTTTTTGGTATTTAGTGTATTTTTTAGAGTTTTTTTTCACAAATATTATACTTTTTATGTGTATATATATTAGGTGTGTCTAAAAATTAAAAAATAATTGCTTAAAATATTTTTAAAAATTTATTGAAAATATTAAAATACGAAAAATAAAAAAGTAAAATTTTTTGAAACTATTTTCTGAAAACCAGAACCAACAAGCTAAATGTTGTTATTTTTCTATTGTAAAATACAACTAAAACATGTTGGCTGGGTTTATCAGTCTGTGGTAATAACCACAAAAGCACCAACTTTTATTCTAATCTCGTAATGGGCTTCAACATTATTTTCACTCTTTAATACTTTCTGCACTAATTATTGTTTGCTTACCATCAATAAAATAGATAATGAAGTGGACCTCGCTTGAGATTTGAGCGAATTAGAGATAACCCCATAGTTTTGGCATAATTACACTGTGTTGTCCTAAATTTTAATTCGTATGATAGATTGCCCCACATGACTTCACATATTTCGTTAACGAGCCATTGATTAAGTAACAACAAATATAAGGGTAAAAGGTAATCCGAAAAAGATATAGAAAGATAGAAAAGCAATTTGACATCCTCAATTAACTCTCCGTAGACTGCTGTTGTTGGAGGGGAGGCGTGTGTAATTGAGTCAAAACTGTGGTGCTAGTTGTAATTTCTCCAAACCTGAAGGGAGATTAATGTCAAGTTAAATAGATAATTGTAGTCTAATATGTTCATGTTGAAATGTAGCAGAAGTTGAGATTCTATGATGTATCACGATCCTAAAAACATACTTATTAGTTATCTATTTGTCATAGTATATATGGTCTCGATTGTTCACATAATTGGATTTCTCTTTGTTCTTTTAGGCCTTTCACTGAAGACTCAAGAACTTACAGCTATATTCCTGGCTGTGAGATTGTACTGCAGTTTTGTCATGGAAGGTGACATTCACACAGTGCTCGATTTTATCACACTTGTCTCCACTTTGTGGGTTATATACATGATGAGGTTCAAGTTGAAATCAACCTACACTGCAGAGCTAGACAACTTTGCCATATATTATGTGGTAAGCACTTTTTTCATGATTTATCTTTATATATGGTTGCGTAGAACACAGAATATTGTTTCTGTATGCAGTCATTTAAATCTTAATGTAATTCCATGCTTGTTCATTTTTCATGCCCTGTTTTCATCATTAATTTGACGCTTCTCATATGTTAAGCTTACCTATGGGATGTTAAAGACACCATCCTCCTCAGTTAGGAACTTGTTATGCTATGTAATGCTAAATTACATTCACCTTGCTTGTTTTCACTTTTCAAAAAATTCTACTTTCTTATTTTCCGTATTTTTTTGTTTTTATTGAATTTTTTTAATATTTTAAGCAATTTTTTTACTTTTTAAAAAGTAAAAAAATTGTAAAAAAAATCTTTTAAAAATTCACTGAATACCAAAAATACAAAAAAAATACAAGAATTCAATACATTTTTTGTATTTTTATGTATTTATTAATTTTTTAAGATATTTTTTCACAAATTTTTTACTTTTTAGATATATCTAAGTAAGGTGCATTTAAAAAAGTAAAAGAAATGTTTAAAATTTTAAAAATATTCACTAAAAATAAAAAAACATGAAAACCAAAAAAACTAATTTTTAAAAAATTTAATCCAAAGAACTCAAACCAAACACACTGATTGTTTTTATACACAAATTGATTCTTCATCTATGGTTTGTAATTTTGTTTAGGACCTTATCTTTCTTCTTCTTATGTTGTAATTATTGTCAAGATTTTCCATCCTTAATTGTAGTAAGAAGTGCGGACAATATTTTATCTGATGTCACATAGAGACAAAGGAGTATTACATCAATGACACAAGGATTTTTGCAATCCATTCTATGGGTTTGTTTTATCTTTTTGGATGTTTTGAAATTTGAATATGTTGTTTATGGTTAATTGCTGGTCTCTAGTGTTTTTGCTTGAGATATGAGTTTTTGTGAGAAGAAATGGTGTCATACCATAGTTGCTATTCTCAAACCAGTTTTCTGCTCAAAGAAGTTGGGATGCTGCTCCTCACTCTGGAGATTTATTACCTTTTCTCCATATGTTTGACAGATAATTCCTTGTGCCATTCTTGCCGTACTTTTCCATCCATATACACAGCATTCATATATCAATCGAATCCTTTGGGCATTTGCCGTGTACCTGGAATCTGTTTCAGTGCTGCCTCAACTTCGTTTAATGCAGAATGCAAAGGTTTGTGTTGGCTGACTTGCATCTCTTTCCAAATCAGTGTTTTATAAATCTATGAGAAGAAAAATTAATTTTTTTCTGACCAAATGCCTTTTCAGATGGTTGAACCATTTACAGGCCATTATGTATTTGCATTGGGTGTTGCAAGATTCTTGGGTTGTGCTCATTGGATCATTCAGGTTAGTCTTCATGTATCATGTTCTTCCAGGCATATATTCAGTGTTTATTTTAGCAGAAACCATTCATCATAAACATGTGTAGATTATGTAGAAACTCTTTATAATAGAGGCACGCAATGGGTTGGCCCCAACATTGGGGAAAAAGCCATATTAGTTTTAATTCTGTTTTTGGCAAGGGACAATTTTGACTCAATTATCCTTCCCACGACTTCATTTCCCAATTTTAGGTCCAATTTGATTAAGTGGTCCTAGAAGTATTATCATTGGGAAATATATTGTCTGGGATTGATGCAATAGTTTTGGTAGTCGGATGGAGAGGGGCTGCAAACCTTAAATAAATGCAAAAATAAGGAAATTTAATGTCATCAAGGTCAAACAATAAGAGCTTGTATGTTCAAATGACGAGTTTGAAAGAAATAATAAACAGTAAATTATCTTGTTACAAGTCTTTTAGTCTTTGCTATTAATCCACTTTTATTAAACATACAGGTTTATGATACTGCTGGTAAATATCTGTACTTGGTTGGAAGTGGGTACTTTTGGATACCAATGGCTCTCATCTCAGAAATCGTTCAAACATTCATCTTGGCCGACTTTTGTTACTACTACGTCAAAAGGTGAGCCCTTTAATTTCTACTGTCCACTATTTATTCTAAATTTCAACTTCTACACTAGATCAATTATATACTTAGTGACATGCGCTATGCTTTTGGTTGGATTTTTTTGATATGCAGTATCGTAAACGGCCAACTTCTTATGAGCTTACCTCCAGTCTAGAATTCTGACTTTGAACTTTGGTTGTGCAACAATGTAAATTTTGCTTTCTAATGCAGCCTTTTAAATTTAAACCTATAGAAGTATCAAACTGTACTTCTCCTTTTTAATTTCGACGAATTTTGGTCTCGATAAATTTAAACCTATGTTATATTGTCGATTTGGTTTGTGCGTTAAATTCATACATCAGATTTCTGCCTTCTAGTTACCAAACTGCTTTTGTTATTGATTTCTGCCGTTGTGTTTTGTTCACATTGGCTTCAGTTCTCTCCCATGATATGTTGTTTTTTGAAGTATAAGAGAATCACCCATCAGTTATGTTGGATTATAATGAAGCAGGGGTGCTCGTGGTTAGGTTGTGGCCGGAGAACTTTCAATTCGTCAACCGTCCGCCGGATTGGTGGATTGAAAAAAATTAACCCTCATCCCTCCGCTGAATTGGCGGATGGATAAGAATCGGTTTGGCAGTTTAAATTTTTACAAATTTTGAACATAATATAACAACTTGTCAATATTTTGTTTTTTGAATAATAATCAAACTCAACATAACCAAAAGATTATCAAGTAAATTGTCAAATACCAATAATAAATACATATATCATTCATTATCAAAATTATTTCATTACTTTTTTTTTTTTAATTCAAAAACTATTTAATTTGATTTTTTTTTTAAATTGACAAATTAAGCCTTATATTTTTCACACAAAAAAACCAAATATCAACACTTGCTATTTGATAAAAGTATTTTCAAATTGAAAATAAAATAAAAACACAACAAAATGTCTAAATTCTTTTTCAATTGAAAATACAAATAGGATATCTAAACAAATTAAAAATACAAAGTTTTACAAATTATTAGGGGTACTCATGGTTTGAAAGTTCGGTTGTGGCTAAAGGAATCTTAAATCCGTCATCCGTCCAAAACTAGGTAGATTGGAAAAAATAAATCCGTAACGGTCTGCTTGTCATCACGCATCTATCTAAAATGCGGTGAATTGGTTCGATTTGGGCGGATCAAAATATCTGCTAAGTACCCCTATAATGAAGTATGTATTATATTGGGTGTCCTTGAACTTTGATAAGGCTTACAGCTCTATTTGGTTCAGCTTAATGTGAGGTGCTTATAACTTATGTTACAAATTGAAAAAAATTGATTATCTTAAAGTCAAGTTTTTAATTTATAATAAATTGCATCAAACAAGGCTCATAACGAGTTGACTTTTCTCCTCCAGCTTAACCACTACTTTACATCAAAATCAAAAAATAAAAAGCGAGGCCTTGTTGGGGAAAACCACTGCTACTGCATTTGCAATACAAGGTTCGGAGTTGCTGGATAGCTCGAATGAGGAGTGCCTCGAATAGTTTGATGTGCCAAAACGACATTGTTTTAGAACTTTTTTTTTTTTTCTTGTTCTTCTTTCCCCCTCTCTTTTTCCTTCATCTTCTTCCTCTGTTATTTCTGAATCCAAACTCATAATCAAAATCATTTTTTTTTCCCTTTTTCCTTTTTCCTTCCCCTCTCTTTTTCCTTTCTCTTCTCGCTTCGCCTCTCTTTTTCCATCCTCATCCTTTGAAAATGCTCTGTTTTGGGGATTATAATCGCATTGGAAGTGATTTGGGGGTGTTTGAAACAACCACAAGAACAACTCAGAAATCTATACTCACATGCAGCGATTCATTTTCTACATCATCCACCACCTCCACAACCACTTTGTCCAAAGCTAATGTTAGTCTCATTTCTAACTCGAAAGAAACAAAAATGTGATTTGAGTTTGTTTATAAAAAGCACAAAAAGACAGAGGATGATTGTTTTTGTTTATTTTGTTTTGTTGAGCAAAAAAGGCGAAATGGGTTGGGAAATCGATCAATTCAGAGTTTTATTGCCGGAATCAAAGCTCCGGCGAGAAGTCAGAGGAACTGTAAAAAGACCAAGTTGGAGAACTTGACGGTCATCGAACTCAAAATCAAAATCAAAATTGAGAATCAAAATCAAAATCCAAAATCAAAATCAAATTCCAAAAATCAAAACCAAACCCACAGCCGAAGATCTAGCTTTGACCTCTCTGTCTATGGCAATGGGTTGGATTGTGGTGGTTGTGTCGAGTGGTTTGCGACCTGGTTTCTTTGATCTACCTCTCTTTTTTTTCTTCTCCTCTTTCCTCATTCTCGCTTTCTCTTGCCTCTATCAAATCTATGTTTTTCTCTCTTTCTCTCAAACCAGTTTTAGAGAGAACAAAAAGGAAAAAAGAAAAAAAAATAATAAATAAAATAAAAGTGTCAAAACGACGTCGTTTTGGCACTACCAAGATTCGGGCTATTCAAGCTGTATGAATGTCAAGTTACCAGGCATTTTTCTAAAAGGTTATGGGGCTGTTTGTTGAACACAAAAATAAAATAAAATAAAAATTTGGGATTCTTGTTATTCTGTCCAATCTCTTTATCAGTAATTTTTTTTTTGTGGAGACAAATAAATTATACATCAATATAATTGTCATTATCCTGTATTGATCAACTTGTTTCTATTTTTGGTATATTTTTCTTGACTTTATTTAACATCTCTCTTTCAATCGGGTCTCCATCCCCACTAGAACTTACCTATATATATTTTTTTAATTTCACGCTAAGCTCGGTTTCGGAACTTGATTATTTTAATTGACTATTTTAATTAATTTTTTGACTATTTTAACTTGACTAAAAAAATTGTTTTCATATGATGGTCTTCTTTTTTTTTTTTTGGCAATTGATTTAATAATTATAAGAGAAAAAATAAAATAGTTATAATTTGAACGTGACATTTTGTAACTATTTTAGCCTTTTTTTTGGTATGATGGTCTTTCTTTCTTTTTTTTGTAATTGATTTGATAATTGTGAGAGAAAAAATAAAATGATTATAATTTAAATTTAATATTTTGTAACTATTTTAGCCTCTCCTCTTTTTCTTTTTTTTTTCTTTTTTATCTTTATCGACTATTTTAGCAAAACACACCAAAAAACAACTAACCCCAAACAGAGCTAGTGGATACTTTTGAGTTGCTGCATTATTAAGGATGGCCTAGTTTTGTTTTGTTTTATTTGGAAGTGCTCCCTGTTTGTTTTCATCTGATCAAAAAAAACAAAAACAGATATTGTCATGGCTTCAAAAAAATGAACTCAAATTGTGTCACCCAGACAGTTTTTTTTTTTTAAATGAAATATTTAGCTTTTTTCTGCTTATTAATTCATTAAAAATTAGTTGAATATTTTTTGTTCTCATCCAATATAAGTTTTGTAATTTGGTAAACATAATTTAAATCATTAATTTATAAAAACTGTTGCTGTGGACCCTTCAGCAAAAATTGAAAACTTTACAATGTATTCTTATTGAATTTTCATTTTAGGTCTTTTAATATTTAATTTATTTTAAACTATCATCTACTATTCGTATTAACCAAAATACCCGCTATTGCTTCCACAAACTAGCTTATTTATTTATTTCAAATCCTCAAAATCAAAATTTATACTTTATCCCGACTTGTGAGTGCAACATGAAAGTCGAAATTTTGTGGATAATTAGCTTTTTGGAGGAAAAAATAAAATCTTGCCAAGCTTCATAAAAGGAAAATGTGGTAAGAAAAGGAAAACAATTTTGTATTAATATTATATACTATTTGATTCATTTGAATGAGAATTATTCCTTAAATTATTTTGTAGAATGATGATTCCCTTGTAATCGGAAATGACAATTCATTACAATGCATTTTCTTCTAATCAACTAAACATAATAATAGACATTTTGATAGAATAATCATTTTATTCCAATGTACAAAATATACCTATTGATACTATAGGCATCCAAGAGAGTCCAACCCACAGTCTGAGTAATACTAGACCAGGATTAACAACATAATAAGCATCCAAGAGGGTCTGGCCCACAACTCATGACTCAGCTCATGGACCAAATATTAAAGCCCAGTAACCTTGAGAAACCAATGATGGACCAGAACCAATAACATTCAAACACATGTCGGGCAAGAAATTAGCCATGTAGGCAGACAAAAATCCTGCAAAGTTATTGCACTTACACATTAGTCATTAATGATGCTCTCGTAGCATTAAATGTGACAACCCTTTCACATCGGAGGATACAAACTTACCATGAACAATGCGAGCTAGAATATAGACTTTCGGCCAACAAGACAGTCTAAAATGAATAAGGAAATGATGAGTAAATGATATAAAGAAGCCTTCGAGATATGTTAAAGGTTAAGTTTTTCCTCCGTCCCATCTATCTATCTATAATCACTCTCCTCCTTAACCTAACTCGTCTATTAGAATTGGTTTTGAAAATTCTAGATGATAGAATTTTTCTTAAACTTTGGTCTAATTTTTAAGTAGAACCCATGCGTCGTTTTTTGCGGGTCTAAGTGGTAACGCGTTTTATGCCGTGTTGTGATTCACGTGGTATATTTGGTTGCTCAAAATCATTATCGGGTAAGTGAGAAATTGAAGTCAAAGTGAGCTCTACGGAAATGGAGTTTTTTGTGGAAATTCCTTAAAATTTGAATTTAGACTTGTCCCACATTGGTTTGGTGGGAAGAATTTTATGGGTTTATATAGCTTGGAATTATAACTTAGGGAGAGCCTCAAGAGGCACCCCAAGTTTGTAGAAGGGAAATGTTATAAGCAAATTGAGGCCAGACCCATTGGACCCAAAAATAACCACGCACTCGCCGCCGTCTGTCTGGTCGGTTGGGCCTAGACTTGGGCACAGGTGCGTGGTGTGAGGTTGGGTTGGGCTTGTCTGACCCAATACCTATCTTTTTGGGCCAAAAATTATTTTTAAATTCTAATTTTTTGATTTTGAATTTCAGAAATTAAATTCAAAATTGGGTCCGATTTTTTTCCACCTGATTTTTTGAATCTGTTTAAATTTCAAAAACCCGGTTAGAATTCTATACAGGTTGTTATATGTTCAAATTCAAATTTGAACCCAAACAGTACCAATTCAAACCCAACAGGTTTAGTACCTGTTCAAACAGGTATGCTACCTATTCAATTCAAAATAAAGGGTGCCACTACATCTATAAATAGACTAACCCTCATTTGATGTTTTCATTCAATTTTTTCGTCCAAATAATTCTGCAACTATTCTCTACATATTGTTGCGATATTTTCTTCTAAGAAAGAGTATAAACACTTGGTGTGTTTGTTGTACGGAAAATTTGTAGTGCTATTATTTTCCGTTGATTAATCATTTTATCCTAGGAGATAAACATCTATATTCTGAAAGCACCGTAGAGATGACCTATCTGTCTTAAGGACACAGTGTCAAACACTAGACTTGATCAGAATATTGTTCAATAAATTAATCAAGTAAGTTAATTTATTTTTTGTTTTATTATTATTTATTTAAATCAGATTTTGATTTTGTTTTTGTAACAAAATAAAAATCTATTTTTATTTATTGGTTTGATTTTTGTAAACAAACAATCTCTCTCATTTCCTATTTTTCTTTTGTATTCTGTTTGTCGTTCAGTACACAAACAGAATTAATTTATTTAAATACAGTGAAAATTGTCCAACAATCTTAAGACAGATAATTTTTGGTGTCTTCATTATATTTATTTTTTTGTGTTTTCACAAAAGTGATATTCTGGTTGGAAAACAAATAGTAGTAATATACTATCTATTTTCTTTGATAACTAGTAGTAATATACTGCTGTTATTAACGATTATAGAATATTAATTTGTGTTACAGAAAATTATTGTGGCATTTTATTTTTCTAATTTTAGTAACAAGAAAAATAAAATTGTTTTATGTTACAATTTATTTTCTGGTTTTAGTAACTAGAAAATTAATTTGTGTTTTGGTTTTTTCTGATTTTGTAATCAGATATTATGGCTACTGCAACTGGAAATGGTACTCCAATTGTTACACTGACTCCGGTCCCTATTCAGAACCATGTTCAAGTTCCAATAAATCATGGAGAACAACAGAAAAAATTTAACGGTACTGAGTTTAAGAGATGGCAGCAGAAAGTGTTGTTCTATCTTACAACTCTAAATTTAGCCCGATTTCTCCGTGAAGAGGCTCTAGTACTAAGAGAGGATGAAAGTGATCGGCAAGTTCTTGCCGCTATAGATGCTTGGAAACATTTAGATTTCCTATACAGAAACTACATCCTCAATGGCCTTGACAACATGCTGTATAATGTTTACAACCCTCTGAAATCAGCAAAAGAATTGTGGGATTCTTTGGAGAAAAAATACAAGACAGAGCATGCCGGTACAAAGAAATTTATTGTCAGTAAATTTATGGACTTCGTTACAGTAGACTCCCAAATGGTAATTTCTCAAGTTTAAAATTTTCAAATAATTTTGCATAATATTCATTCTGAAGGTATGTCTCTTAGCGAGTCTTTCCAAGTCGCTGCTTTAATGGAAAAGTTACCATCGGTTTGGAAAGATTTCAAAAATTATTTAAAACATAAACGCAAGAAGATGACCATGGATGAGTTGATTGTAAGATTGAAAATTGAAGAAGATAACCGAAAGGCTGAAAAGAGGAATGAGAAAAATCCTATTGAGTCCAAGGCTAATGTGGTTGAACAAGTTCACAAATCACATGACAAAAAGAGGAAGTTTACTGGAGATGGTCCTAAACAAGGCGACAACAATGGCAATAAGAAGTTCAAAGGAAAATGCTATAACTGTGGCAAAACTGGACATCGAGGTTCTGACTGCCGCCGCCCTAAGAAGGATCGTGGAAGCACAAGTAAGAAGACTATCAATCAAGCCAATGTGATAGAATTAGATTACATCTCTAACGGGGTAAATGATATCAATCTCTCTGCTGTGGTATCTGCGGCTAATTTGGTTGGAAATCTCAAGGAATTGTGGGTTGACATTGGGGCAACTCGTCACATTTGTGCGGATAAAAAGATGTTCACTACCTACAATGAGGATACAAATGGTGAACAACTTTTTATGGAAAATTCTTCTACTTCTACTGTCACTCGATAAGGAAATGCGATCATGAAGATGACATCAGGGAAGGAACAGACCCTCAACAACGTACTGCATGTACTAGACATCCAGAAGAATTTAGTTTCTGGTTCTTTGTTAAGTAAAAATGGTTTATGGCTTGTTTTTTAGTCTGATAAATTTGTATTAACAAAGAGTGGTATGTATGTTGGTAAGAGATAAATGAGTGATGATCTCTTCAAATTAAATGTAATGACGGTTGTACCAAAAGTTGCTATTAATAAGAATAACGCATCTTTTGTTTATATTCTTGAGTCGAATTTATGGCACGGTAGATTAGGACATATGAATTTTGATACTTTGCGTAGATTAATTGGTTTGGATTATATACCAAAGTTTGAAATTGATCATAATCATAAATGTGAAATATGTGTAGAAACGAAACTAACTAAGGCTCCATTTAAATTGGTTGAAAGAAAAACTAAACCTCTAGAATTAATTCATACTGATGTATGTGATCTTAAATTTATTCAAACTAGAGAAGGCAAAAAGTATATCATAATATTTATTGATGATTGCACAAGATATTGTTATGTTTATTTATTTAGAAGTAAAGATGAAACCTTAGAAATGTTTAAACTCTACAAAACAGAAGTTGAAAATCAACTTGGAAAAACCATTAAAATGGTTAAAAGTGATAGGGGTGGTAAATATGATGCACTTTTAAATGAATTTTGTGCATAACATGGCATTATTCACCAAACTACAGCACCCTATTCTCCACAACAAAATGGAATTGTCGAAAGGAAGAATAGAACCCTAAAAGAAATAATAAATGTCATGTTACTAAGTTCAGGCTTACTACAGAACTTGTGAGGGGAAGCAATATTGTCTTCTAATTATGTTCTTAACAGAATACCCCACAAGAAAACTAATAACACTCCTTATGAATTGTGGAAAGGTCGTCTGCCTTCCTACAAATACTTAAAAGTGTGGGGGTGTTTGGCAAAAGTTAAAGTTCATGTTCCTAAAAAGACTAAGATTGGACCAAAAACAGTAGATTGTGTGTTTATTGGTTATGCTCAGAATAGTAGTGCATATCGGTTTTTAACTTGTAAATAAAAAATACCTTATATAAATGTGAACACTATTATAGAGTCAAGGAATGCTGTGTTTTTTGAATATGTTTTTTCTTACAAGAAATGACAGGAATTAAGTTCACAGAAAAGAACTTATGATTGTACACAAAATCAAGAGACTAATGACAATCAAACACAAGAGACTAGTAATGGTCTCGACCAACAGGATTTAACTGATGATGAACCAAGACGAAGTAAGAGAGCAAGAATATCAAAATCATTTGGTTTAGATTTTCTGACATACTTGTTAGAAAATGAACCTCAAAGCTTTAAGGAAGCAATGACAGGTTCTGAAACACCTTTGTGGAAATAGGCTGTTAATAATGAAATTGAATCCATTATACAAAATCATACTTGGGAATTGGTGGATCTTCCACATAGATCTAAACCTCTTGGATATAAATGGATGTTCAAGAGAAAAATGAAAGCAGATGGTTCAATAGACAAGTATAAAGAAAGACTTATAGTAAAAAGTTACAAACAAAAGGAAAGTCTGGACTATTTTGACACATATTCCCCTATGACAAGAATAACATCCATTCGCATACTTATTGCTATAGCAACGTTGTTTAATTTAGAAATACATCAAATAGATATTAAGACAACTTTCTTAAACGGTGATCTAAATGAAAAGATCTATATGAAGCAACCCAAAGGGTTTGAAGTACCGGGGCAAGAAAAGAAAGTTTGTCAGCTTCTAAAATCTCTTTATAGATTAAAACAAGCACATAAGCAATGACATGAAAAATTTGATCATGCAATGCTTAATAATGGGTTTAAGATAAACGAATGTGACAAGTGCGTCTATATTAAAAACACTGACCACGGATATGTCATAGTTTGTCTTTATGTGGATAACATGCTTATCATTGGAAGCAATCAAAACATGATCAAATCAACTAAGCAAATGCTGAATAAAAGATTTGATATGAAAGATATGGGGGTCGCAGATGTTATATTAGGAATGAAAATTACTAAAACATCTGACGGATATGCATTATCTCAATCACATTATATTGAAAAAATTTTGGTAAATTTATCAAGGATGATATGAATATAACTAGAACACCTGTAGACATCAGTTTTTATTTATCGAAAAATAAAGGTGATGCGGTGTCTTAGTTAAAATACTCCCAGGTCATTGGAAGCCTAATGTAGCTAATGAATTGTACTCATTCTGACATAGCTTATGCAGTCAGTAAATTGAGTAGGTACACTAATAATCCCGGAAAAGATCATTGGAAAGCAATCATTCGGGTTTTTAGATATCTAAGATTTACCCGTGATCATGGTTTGAACTTTACTCGATATCCAACAGTACTCGAAGGTTATTGTGATACCAATTGGATATCGGATACTAAAGATTCAAAATTCACTAGTGGATATGTCTTTAATCTGGAAGGCGCTGCTGTTTCTTGAAAATCCACGAAACAAACATGCATCGCACGATTCACAATGGAATCTGAGTTCATTGCTTTAGACAAAGTAGGAGAAGAAGCAAAATAGCTTCGTCACTTCTTAGAAGACATTCCAATGTGGCCAAAACCTGTGCCAACTATCTGCATTCATAGTGATAGTTAATCTGCAATAGGCAGGGCGGAAAATCATATATATAATGGTAAGTCACGACATATTCGTCGTCGACATAATACCGTAAGGCAATTGCTTTTAAATGGAATAATCTCAATAGATTATATAAAATCTAAAGAGAATATTGCGGATCTATTAACAAAATGTTTGACTAAAGAGCAAGTGTATAGTTCATCGAAGGGGATGTAATTAAAGCCTATTACACAAGAGTCGTCATAATGGTAACCCTACTTATATGACTGGAGATCTCAAGAACTAAGTTCAAAGGGATAACTAAGTTATGTGTGGCTCACCAGAAATCACCAAGGGATTAAAATTCCCTACCCATTCCTACGGTGAGGGTGATATCTGCAACATATGTTGTATATAGGGGTCTAAGGATAAGCTTAGCTTTTATTGATTACTTATAGCTTGATTTAGGCATAAAAATCAAGACGAGTATAAGAAGATACTCATAATAAGAATCACATATATGAGTATCGAACTGGGGGCCGGTTCTATGAGAACAAAGATGCTAAATTTTTTAGAAGCACTCATGAAAACCAAGAGCGTTCAAAGCCAAAATGAACACAACAGTGAGAACCACAATGTGTTAGAAGATATTTGTGTGAAATCTATTGTCTTGGCTTACACAAACGACTGAACAATTCAAGGCATCACGTCCATTGGTTAGCTAGTAAGTCCGATAGATTATTATTAGGAAAGGTTCAAGGCCGAAAGCTACCTATCTTGATGTAAGATATTTTCGATTTATACTCATTCGACAAATTCTACATATTGTTGCATTTCCGCTGTCATCAAATTCCATTCACGTAGGGGAATTGTTTGAATTGGTTTTGAAAAATCTGGATAATAGAATTTTTCTTAAACTTTGGTCTAATTTTTAAGTGGGACCCATGCGTCGTTTTTGGCGGGTCTAAGTGGTAACGCGTTCTATGCCGCGTTGTGATTCACATGGTATATTTGGTTGCTCAAAATCATTATCGGGTGAATGGGAAATTGAAACCAAAGTGAGCTCCAAGGAAATGGAGTTTTTGGTGTAAATTCCTTAAAATTTGAATTTAGGCTTGTCCCACATTGATTTGGTAAGAATAATTTTATAGGTTTATATAGCTTGGAATTATAACTTGAGGAGGGCTTTAAGGGGCACCCCAAGTTTGTAGAAGGGAGATGTTATAGGCAAATTGGGGCTAGACCCATTGGATCCAAAAATAACCGCACGTACGTCGCCGCCATCCGTCCGTCCGGTCGGCTCGGCTGGACGCGGGTGCGTGGTGTGAGGTTGGGTTGGGCTTGTTCGGTCCAATACCTATTTTTTTTGACAAAAAACATTTGAATTTTATTTTTAAATTCTAATTTTTTGAATTTGAATTTTGAAAATTAAATTCAAAATTAGGTCTGATTTTTTCCACCCGAACAGAATTGAATCTATTTAAATTTCAAAAACCCGGTTGGAATTCTGTACAGGTTGTTATATGTTCAAATTCAAATTTGAACCCAAACAGTACCAATTCAAACCCAACAGGTTCAGTACCTGTTCAAACAGGTATGCTACTTGTTCAATTCAAAATAAAAGGATGCCACTACGTTTATAAATAGACTAGCTCTCATTTGATGTTTTCATTCCATTTTTTCGTCCAAATAATTCTGCAACTATTCACTACATATTGCTGCATTATTTTCTTATTGAATTAGTATAAACACTTAGTGTGTTCATTGTATGGAAAATTTATAGTGTTGCTATTTTCCGTTGATTGATCATTTTATCTTGGGAGATAGACGTTCATATTCTAAAAGTATCGTGGAGAGGACGTATCTGTCTTAAGGACACAGTGTCAAACACTGGACTTGATTAGAATATTATTCAAGAAATTAATCAAGTAAGTCAATTTATTTTCTGTTTTATTATTATTTATTTAAATCAGATTTTGATTTCATTTTTGTAACAAAATAAAAATCTATTTTTATTTATTGGTTTGATTTTTGTAAACAAACAATCTCTCTGATTTCCTATTTTTCTTTTGTATTCTGTTTGTCGTTTAGTACACAAACAGAATTAATTTATTTAAATACAGTAAAGATTGTCCAACAAACTTGTCTGTCGGAGAGTCCGTCGGGGAATCCCTTTCCCTTCCGAACCTTTTTGCAGGCTTATCTGAGAAACATCGAGGCTAGTAGATCCGTTGGAAACGTGGATCAGTCTGACCCATTCTCCGGCTAGAAGCGCAACATCATCGCCCATGATTAATTTAGGCTACCTTTAGCTCCTAGTTTGAAGAAGTTTTTTTTTTTTTTGGGGGGGGGGGGGGTTCCTTGTCTTTGGTGTGATATTCTTAATTTAATTTTTTTTTTTAAAAGTCATATAATTTAGGTGGATTAAAAACATAAAAAGTTTTTATTCAAAATAAAATTAAAAAATAGAATTTTTTTTTTTTTTTTTGTAAACTCTAACAAATATATATAAAAAGAGAAGATAGTCAAATTCAAGAGTTCTATTTTCAACTATTAACTCAAGCATCAAAGTGTGGCATATCAAAGTGTTATTTTAAAGCAGATTTTTTTGTCTCTATTTTATATTGGTGTTTTTTAGGATTCAGTGGACAGTTAAAAAATAAATAAATAAATAAAATGCATGAAAAAGTTAATAAAATTATTTTTAATGTCATAAAATTTGTCATTAATATGTAAATATTTTTTTGTAAGTTGAATTGAAATGAAATTATTCCCATTTTTGTTTCTCTTTTTATTTTCACACACAATTATCAGTTGTTACCAAAAAAAAAAAAAAAAAGTATTATCAATCATTACCAAAAAAGTATAAAGAAAAGTCATTGTTGTCAAAATAAAAGTTTCTGAAAAAGTCATCTGCCGCTGCGGGTTTGAGCCTCGTCAATCCTAACAAATCCAATAAATATATCAATTCAATTCCCTATTTTTTGTGAAAGATGAAACAAGGACAGAACAGGATTTCATCCCCTAGGAGATCTTTTTTATTTATTTTTTCTTTCGCATTTCTCATCAAATTTGAATTTGAAAATCAATTTCATTCCAATTGTACGTTGAGCTTTTAATCTAAGTGTTCCAATCCTAATAATCTAAAGGAGAAAGATAAAAGAAAGATAAAGATTAACTAAGGATCCCACCCCTCGTAGGGAGGGAATTAATATATTTTTTCTTCCTATTTATTTGATTTTAGGAGTTCCGTCGAAAACCTTAAATCAATGGAATATTTGATTTTTTCTACCGAGATTGATCGTTATCCCACTTTTTTTGTCTTCTAAGAAAATTAGATCATTAAAAAATGGAGTTTGGAACTTAACTTCTTTCATTTTCCATTTCACTTCTATTGCATAATATGATGGTGGTTAAGCAAGTATGCTCCCATCATCTAGTGGTTCAGGACATCTCTTTTTTAAGGAGGCATCGAGGATTCTACTTCCTTTGGAAGTAGAGTACTACGAAAGAAAGTTGATCATGAATTACCAATAAAACTAAAACGGATTCTTCGTTGGTTGATGCCCCAGCGGTTAATGGGGATAGATTGTAAATTCATCGGCAATATGTCTATGTTGGTTCAAATCTAGCGCGGCACAATAATTTGCTAATCTATCATGAGATGGTATAACCTCTTGTCCTTCAGAAATACCTAATATGGAGGAATAAAAAAGAATCCAATTTTCTACTATATCTCTTATTTTCGGTGAATAAATAGTTGGACAGATATATAGATAAATGAATATAATGTGATATTTTAAATCATTATTATTCTTATAAATAAAAATAATAATAAAATTCAAGTTAATTATGTCAAAAATTAAAAATTTAAAATATCATTCGAGTGCATATTATACATTAAAATTAATAACCATATAATTAAAATATTACGTAGAATACTTGCAATCCACCATTTTAGAAAGAAAACTACTAGAGATTCCAAATGTCTTACTAACAGTTCTACTAAGGCTTTGTTTGGTTAAAAACTGATAATCAGAAAGTAGAAATTAAAAGCACTCCTACCTTAGCTTTAAAATAATTAGTTTTTTTTAGCATATTTAAGCTATTTCTGCCTGCAGAAATTGAACCAAACAATTTGACACAAACTCTCAAATCAAAATAAGCTATAATCACATTCAAAAGTTATAACAAACAGTCCCTAAGATCTTGTTTGGAATCATTTCGTTTTCAGTTTTCAATTTATATTTACAAAAATTTTAAAAACTATTATAAAAACTTGTTTGATAATTTTTTTGATTTATAAATGGTTGTCTCAGTTTATAAATTTGAGGAAAAAATGTAAATTCAAAAAATGAGTTTATGTTGGTTTTAAAATAGAAATTTAAAAAATTGACTAACAATTTTTTTTTTCAAATATTTTTTTTCAATTAATGTTTTTTTCAATTTTTTTTTTCAATTAATTTTTTTTCCAATTATAATGTGTATGATCCCATTGTCATAAATAATAAAAAATAAATATAAATGTGGGGATATATTTCTGAGTACCAATATGTGGCATGATGACGCCGACGAGTCAGCCGAGGTGCCACGTGTCGTGGTAGTTATACCAAGATAATCTCGAAGTTGCCGAGGTTATCTCCGAAGATATCGAAATCCGGGATAAACAGATAAAGGACAGGAGTCCTAGATTGGGAGAAGACTTCAGTTTGGATAAAGATGAAACTCTTAGAGAATTTATCCTAATTTCACTAGGAGTTCCAGACTAGCAATAAATCCTGAGTCCATTGGAGTTAGGCTCCTATTGGGACTAGGATTGTATTGGCTATAAAAGAGAAGCACCCCCATGGGTCTAAGATATGTTTTTAATACTCAAGCTTGTAAGTTGAATACTTGATTATTTTTGAGAGATATACTGACTTGATCGTCGGAGTGCCCCCGGGTGAAAGAACCACCGCCGGAGCCTTTTCTTTCTGTGCAGGACAGCAAGGTGCCATCTATTCTGCCTGTGTTCTACGGCTGAATTACTAAGGAGGGCAGTGTGGTCAGAAAATCACTCACACAATTTGGCGCCGTCTGTGGAAAAGAAAAACGAGTAGATGGCAAGTAACGCACAAAACGAAAAGGTTGGGGACAACGCTCCCGCTGGGAGTGGTAGGCCTATCGACCTCGACGTCGAAGGAGACAACCACAATGAAGAAACCCGCAACCAGGGAAATGGAGGAAAAAACGTCGGCCAGGAGGGCGACACCTCAAAGAAGACGGACCAGGACAGATACTACAACGAAGATAACGTCCAAGTATGAAGGTATAGGTGCCTACGGAGGGATGAGGAAGTAAAAGATTTGGTAGACAAATTGGCAAACCTACAGTCGGTCATCAACTTCATGATGCAAAACAATGTTATGCAGCTACCATACCCGCTGCAGGACACGCCAATTCCAGCAGTTAATACTCAGAAGGGAGGAATGAAAATAATTCCTGAGGCACCACAACACACCAGGAGCGAAAGGCACTCTCACCCGCCTTCCAGAAAGGTTGAGCGAAAGGAACCAAGACAAGAGAAGTCCCAAAGGACGTATCATACGAAGGATCAGGAGCGCAAAGAACATCGGCATATTCGAGGGCAGGCGCTCTACTTTGACACAACCTACGGAGAAAGATCAAAACGGGCCCATCACGAGGCCGAGAGTCGTGTGCCGAAGAGACTGAAGTCCAAAGATAGCCGGGCTCCGGAGATGAGTAAAGAAGACTTGAGAAACTACAAGGAAGGAACAGAACACTAAAGCCGAGGTAACCTCACCCGTCAAGCCGAGGACACTGTTCTCGGTAGAACTGGACAAATTTGAAGCACCAAAAAGATTCAGTATGCCGAGGTTTCAAATATACGATGGTAAGTCGGACCCTAACTTCCACGTCGGATTATTTTTGAACTCAATGGCACTGTACAGCGGAAACGAGTCATTACTCTGCAGAGTGTTCCCCTCGTCCTTTGGGAAAATTGCATCAGATTGGTTCCACAAACTGCCGAAGGGAAGCGTAAAGACATGGGAAGGCCAACCCAGATCAGATCAAGGCCATCCTAAATCTACAGAGCCCAACATCGGCAAAACAGATTCAAATGTTCACTAGCAGGGCCGCAGCCCTAAACAGGTTCATAAGCCGAAGTTCAGACAAGTGTAAACCCTTCTTCAACCTGGTAAAAAAGACCGTAGATTTCCTATGGACTGAAGAATGTGAGGCCGCTTTGGCCGACCTAAAAAAGTATCTGACCACGGCCCCAGTCCTCTCAACACCTGAACCTGGGGTGGAGTTGTTTCTGTACTTAGCCGTGTCAGAACACGCAGTAAGTGCTGTGTTAATCCAAGAAGAGCAAGGAGAACAGAAGACTGTCTATTATATAAGTAAAACCTTGGCCGACGCAGAGACAAGGTATCTACCGCTAGAAAAGTTAATGCTGGCCTTATTAATGGCCTCAAAAAAATTGAACCACTACTTCTAGGCACACAAGATTGTAGTGCTAACAGAGCATCCACTGAAGTCCTTGTTGCAACAAGGAGACTTAACAGGAAGAGTTGCAAGGTGGGCAGTGGCCTTGGGCCAATATGACCTAGAGTTCAGGCCCAGAACAGTAATTAAGAGCCAGGTTTTGGCCGACTTCGTGGCAGAATTCACACCCGAATCCATCGAACATCGGGCTTCGTTGAGCCAAGATGAACGAGGTCCCAGCAAGCAGGGAGAATCCCAACCAAAGGCCAAGGAACAAAAGAAGGAAAAGCTCAGACTCTGCAGCATCTACATCGACGACTCATTCAGACTGTTTGTCGATGGAAGTTCAAACCGACAAGGAGCGGGGGCAGGAGTGCTACTGATATCCCCAGATGGAGAAATAATAGAACAATCCATCCGTTTGGGGTTCAAGGCCTCAAATAATGAAGCAGAATACGAAGCATTAATTGTAGGACTAAAGCTCGCAGCAACAGCAGCAGCAGCAGAAGCAGAAGCAAATGAGGTAATAGTTTTTTGTGATTCACAGTTAATTGTTAACCAGTTGACAAGAGAATTTGCAACTAGAGACGAGAGGATGTCGGCATATGCAAAAGAGGTCATCAGATTGGCAGCCCTGTTTCAGAACTGCCGACTTCTCCAAGTAAGCCGAGATGATAACAGCCACGCCGACACGTTGGCCAACTTGGCAAGTTCAATACAGACTGGAAAAACAAGAACAATTATGATTGACTATATGTCGGGCCCGAGCATAGAACCACAGAACGCAAAGCAAAAAGCAATGTGTGTGGATATGGGGCCAAGCTGGATGGACACAATTGTTGCATTCCTGAAAGAAGGAAAGCTGCCAGATGACCGCAAGGAGGCACACAAAGTCAAGTTGAAGTCGACAAGATTCAGCCTGACTGCGGACGGACATCTCTACAGAAGGTCCTTCACTGGACCCCTTTTAAGGTGCGTACACCCTTTACAAGTTGAAGATTTTTTATATGAAATTCATGAAGGAATTTGTGGAAGCCACACTGGGGGCAGATCATTAGCCCATAGGGCCATTACCTAGGGGTATTGGTGGCCCTACATGTAAAAAGGTGCAGAAGCATACGTAAAGAAATGCGAACAATGCCAAAGGTTTGCATCTTTGATTCATCAGCCAGCTGCTGACCTGAATCCAGTATCCAACCCTTAGCTGTTTGCCCAATGGGGCATGGATCTGGTTGGACAACTTCCCCAAGCAACCGGGCAGAGAAAATACTTGCTGGTAGCAACAGATTACTTCACAAAGTGGATAGAGGCAGAACCTCTTGTCAAAATCCGAGATGTGGACGTCAAGAATTTCATATGGAAAAACATTATCACCAGATTTGGCATTTCAAGAGCTATCATTGCCGACAACGGAATGCAGTTTGACAGCAAACTTATCAAGAACTTTTGTGCGAAATTCAAGATCAAGAATTACTTTTCAACACCAAGTTTCCTCCAAAGTAATGGGCAAGCAGAAGCATCCAACAAAGTAATTTTGAATAGAATAAAGAAAAGGCTGCAGACAACAAAAGGAAAGTGGGTAGACGAATTGCCCAACGTACTTTGGACATATCGGACTACCCCGAGAAGATCAACAGAGGAATCCCCTTTTGCCATGGTTTATGGCACAGAAGCAGTCATTCCACTAGAAGTCGGCATCCCAGGGATCCGAACCCAGGGAGTTGAGAATGGGACCAATGACATACTCTTGGCCCGAGATCTGGATCTTTTGAAAGAACGAAGAGAGAAGGCTGCAATTCAGCTTGCAATATACCAGCAACAGCTTGCCAGAGCTTACAACAAGAAGGTCAACCCAAGAGATTTTCAAGTCGGCGACCTAGTCTTGAGAAAAGTCGTCGGCAACAAGAAGGATCCCAGAGAGGGCAAGCTTAGCCCAAACTGGGAAGGACCTTACAGAATTATTTCGGTGTTGGGCAATGGAGCTTATCGGCTTGAAGACAATGAAGGCAAAGCATTGCCAAGACCCTGGAACACTTGTAATTTGAAATTTTTCTATCATTAAGATATTCATTGTATTTTACCGACGTCATCAATAAAATCTTTACAGAATTCCCCAAGACTTATGAATACATAATGTTGTCTCTAAGTAATGAGAACCCGAGTGAAACTCAGGTTCACATTGGGGGCAGAGAGAAAGCAAAAATACAAAGTTTACCACTTGTTGAAATGTGTAGCAATTTACAAGTTGGTCAAACCGGTACAAAGTTTACCACTTGTTGAAATTTGTAGCAATTTACAAGTTGGTCAAACCGATACAAAGTTTACCACTTGTTGAAATTTGTAGCAATTTACAAGTTGGTCAAACCGATACAAAAATTTGTAGCAATTTACAAGTTGGTCAAACCGATACAAAGTTTACCACTTGTTGAAATTTGTAGTAATTTACAAGTTGATCAAACCGATATAAAGTTTACCACTTGTTGAAATTTGTAGCAATTTACAAGTGAGAGTTAAGCCGAGATTACTGTTTCTCTTCGTTTGTTGAAATTTGTAGCAATTTACAAGTTGAAGTTAAGCCGACATATGATCATCTGTTGAAATTTGCAGCGATTTACAGGTTGAGGTAAAAGCTAAATATATTGTTTAAACCCTTGTTGAAATTTGTAGCAATTTACAAGTAGATCACTGTTTAACACTTGTTATAACTTGAGAATAGTCTACTGTATATGTTAGTCCTTGTTGAAATTTGTAGCAATTTACAAGTAGGTTAGAGTGAAATTACTGTTTACACATTTGTTGCAACTTGAAAAAAGTTTGCAAAGTTTACATTGAAAAGTATATGTTTTATACTTGTTGAAATTTATGAAAAGATTACAGGACAGTATCTTGCCAAAGTAAAACTTGCAGTTATTATACCCGAGGTATGTAACCCCGAGAAGATTGTGCAAAGGAAGAATTATGTAAATCATGCAAAATATTCTAAGTGTAGAACCATACAGAAGCAATGAAGAGAAATTAAAGACTAAAGCATTCAGAGAAAAACAATTGCAGTTGTATATAATGAAGGCACTATGGCCTAGCAGAAGTAAATTGTTCACAAATAACAATGAAAGGCACATCGGCCATAAGAAGAAGCTTACATTGTTCAGAAAACAAAAAAAGTGCAAAAGACAAAAAAAAAAAAAAAAAAAAAAAAAACATTCAAGTCAGGATTCTTCAGCTTCAGGTTGGATTTGGGTCTGGACCTCGGCCGATTCTTGGGGGACTACCTCGGCAGATCGCTGAGGAACTACTTCGGCAGGCTTTTCTGCAGCTAGTTCGGCGTCAATCTCTGCAAGTGTTTTATCAAGACTTCTATCAGCTAGAAGTAGGTCAGAAGATAACTTCCCTATACCAGCTTCCTTGGGTACCTCCTCAATCTCCTCATCCTGGGTTAAATCCAGGATTGACTCAATCTGAGGAGGAGACTTGACTCCAGTGGCATCCTTGGATTTCCTTACTAAAGCATCATCATCATCTTTATCTTCACCCTCAGACTCAGACTCAGATTCTTCTTCAGTCTGACTTGGAGGTGGAGTAGGAGGAAATGGAAGAGGAATAGCATCGGCGTTGCGGAAAGGCGAGTCAGCAGGGAGATCAAGCTTTTTTATCAGGGACATCCAACCAAGGGAGAAGCCCCTGTTGCATGCCTGCCTGACTTGAAGCTTGTAGTCTTCAGTAACGTCGGCCATACCCTGAGTATAACCTTTTTCGTCGACCGCTTTGACTTCAGCGTCTTTAGTGGCCAAGGCTTCCTCAAGCTCCTTCTCGGCCTGGGCTGCTTTTTCCTCAGCCTCTTTCTTTTGAGCTTCGGTGACTTTCTTAATGGCCTCGGCAGATTTGGCTTTTTCTTCAGCTAGGGTTTGGGCTTTGGTTGCAGCCTCGGCCTGATCCTCCAGCCTCTTCATTTTTGCTTGAAGACTCTTATTGATCTTTTGAAGGGCAGAATATTCCTTCTTCATGTCAGACAACTTCTCCTTAGTTTCAAAATATTGTATAGAGAAGGAATGAGTGTGCTGAACAGCCTGAAGGAGCATAAAAATAGAAGTTAGTGCAAAATTTACAAGTATAAAAAGATGAAGAAAGACAGGTTACAAGGTGGAGACACTTACTTGAACGCAATGTTGAAGCATTAAAGCATAATTTTCATACTCGCTGAACTCGGCGTTCTTTTCTAGATCTCCTGGGAGAAGTAAAGCTGTGTTGAGTGCAACGTTAACATTGATGTCGTCGGCGCTGTCGCTGGCAAGAACAAGCTTATCCTCCAGGGTAATCTCAGGTGTCCAGGGGACATTTGGCACCTTGGACTTTGAAGTCGTCGCAGAAGAAGACCTCGGCTTCTTTGATTTTTGGGATTCTGATGGTTGGGTTTTAGCAGACCTTTTGACCGAGGTAGAAGCGGTCTTCTTGCTCTCGGCCAATTGAGAGATGGGCAGAGCATCTTCAGCCTCAACCTCAATAGCCTTGGACTTCGGCTGGGCCTTCTTGGTTCTTTTTGGTTTTGATGGTAGCATGGACTGAATGGGGACAGCATCAACGTCGGTTGGGAGGTCGAATAGGAGATCTTGAGCGACAAGCTTTGGGCGAACTATCTCGACAGTTTTGACAAGTTTGTGCCGGCGTTTTCTTTCAAGAATTGGTACCAAGTATGGTGCCGAGGTGGAAGGTTGATTGGTTGGGTCAGATGTGGACTCTTGATCTGTTCGGGATGAAGAGGCGGCCTGAATTGTGGCAGTAGGTGGAGAAAGGCTCTTTTTCACCCTCATTGGGACGTCGGGCAAAGTTGATTTGTATGTTGAAATGAAATTCAACACCAGTGGAGCTTTGCGCTTATGAATTGGCAAATCTAGGAGCTTCTTCAAATCCTTGCCTAGAAACTAAGACTGGCGAAAGTCCTTTGGTGGCTTGCGAACGTCTACAAAAAAGAACATGACATCAGAAACAGATAAAATTTTTGAGGACTTAAAAAAATAAAAAAACAACTAAGTAATTGGCATTGAGCTTTTACCCTTGCCCTCTTTAACTGTTCGAGGAAGAGGGTAAAGATGAACATCTTCGTCTGGGCCAAACTTCTAATTTCCAGAAGCAATAAGATAGTCATCTTCAGCCCCTTTGTTGGAGTTTGGGAGGTCGGCTACAATTTTGAATTCAGTGGACCTCGGCTTGAGGTAATACACGTAACCTTTTTCTTTCAGGTTAAGGGCGTATATAGTATAATAGTATTGGATGTCAGCGAGAGTAATCCTAACATTCTCCTGCCGAGCTAAGGCTATGATACCATTAAGCACTTTATAGGAATTGATAGTGAGTTGCATAGGGTTCAAGGTGTAGTAGTGAAGGACTTCACGAAAAATGGGATTTAGTGGGAGCCGAAGTCTACATTCAACGAAAGCAACAATGGAAAAAGGCATTGTATCATCCGTGGGCATAATAGAGTCATCCTCCCCAGCTAGTCTCAGGTGGACATCATCTGGGATAGAGAACTCTTGCTTAAAGAATTCGAGTTTGGTTGGGGTATTTACCTTATGTCTCCACATGCCCATGGCGTCAATCTAAATATAAAGGGCTAGGTTTCAGAAGAGAGTTAATTCAGAAAGGGTTGCAAGAACCTCAGCTATAAATCTGGGTAATTACAGGTAAGGCTTGTTTCAGTTTTTCCTAAGAATCGAAGGTTCTATAAACAAATCCCAAACCTAAAACTATGAAGACGAAGATCAAGGGCACAGATCTAGAAAAAATACAAAAGGCAGAAAACAAAGACGAAGTTTCAGATTCAAGAACAAAAAATGGGCTATTAGAAACACGAAGATTACAAAGGGTTGAAGGCCAAGAACAGTGGTGAAACAGTGCAAGTGTTCATGACATGTGCAGAATCATCAAATAAGATGCATTCAGGTGAATGATTCACAAATTAAATGCTTGAGCAGAATAGTAAAAGCAAGAAATTCCAAAAACAATCAAGAATTGGAAAAGAAGGGCCAGTTGCTTACCAGATAAAGTGAGGTCGAAATGAAATTCGCCAAGGACAAACGACGGTTGAAACAGTAGCGAAAGCTTCGCATGAATGGCAGAAAGAAGACAGTTGCAGAGTTTGGAGCTTAGAGCAATGGCAGATTCGAAGAATAAAGAGCTTTAGAGAGAGAAAAAGCAAGTAAACAAGTGAAAAGGTGAAGAGACAGAAGAGAGAGGCAGGAGTTTTTGTTAAAAATGTGAAACGGTGACAAAATAAGGCATTTATTACGCCTAGAGCAACGCATGCGTCAGATGGCACAGACGGATGAAAGACGGCTTACAAGCGCGTCACAGGCACGGGCCAATGAAGATAAAACACGTAAGAGAAACGGTTGAGAAGTGATGCAAGACAGCTCATGCGCGTAGAAAGAATTCATTTGAATTCTTGTTTTTGGAAAAAAACATGTCGGCTTCAAGAGAATGATCTCGGCAGAAGAGTTCTTATGCCGACGTACTGAAAAGAATTAACGGTATAGGTTCCATCACCTCAGAATGCCGAGATAATAGAACCTATGGGGCAAATGTGGGGATATATTTCTGAGTACCAACACGTGGCATAGTGACGCCGACGAGTCAGCCGAGGTGCCACGTGTCGTGGTAGTTATCCCGAGATAATCTCGGAGTTGCCAAGGTTATCTCCGAAGATATCGGAATCCGGGATAAACAGATAAAGGACAGGAGTCCTAGATTGGGAGAAGACTTCAATTTAGGTAAAGATGAAACTCTTAGAGAGTTTATCCTAATTTCACTAGGAGTTCCAGACTAGCAATAAATCCTGAGTCCATTGGAGTTAGGCTCCTATTGGGACTAGGATTGTATTGGCTATAAAAGAGAGGCACCCCCATGAGTCTAAGGTATGTTTTTAATACTCAAGCTTGTAAGTTGAATACTTGATTATCTTTGAGAGATATACTGACTTGATCGTTGGAGTGCCCTCGGGTGGAAGAACCACCACCGGAGCCTTTTCTTTCTGTATAGGACAACAAGGTGCTCTCTATTCTGCTTGTGTTCTACGGCTGAATTACTAAAGAGGGCAGTATGATCAGAAAATCACTCACACAATAAATATTTTAGGTCTGAACAAACATATTTGTTAGTTTATGCTTTTAAAATTATTCAAACATTTTATTCAAAGCAAATGTGTTTGTATTTTATATTTTTCTAAAAGTAAACAAAAATCAATTTATAAAATTTTTGTAAATATAAATAAAAAACATAAACGTTACTATCTAAATGTTTTATATTAGTGTGAAATCCACACTATATGGGTTTTATATGAATTTTACACCCATGGATGACATTTGATAAAAATATTAATAAAATATTTGAAATTCTTAATATTTTTCATATATGTTGTGTTTAGTTAAAAAATTTTAAAAAAATATATACATATATATATATAGACATATTTTATTTATTTATTTATTTATTCTTTTTTAAATCCTTCCCAAGCATCTCAATTATCAACACCATGGGGAAGAAAAATAAAAACAGAGATACGAAAAAAACCGGTAGTACAGACTATTCCATACTCACCTCCGTCACACGAGACATCTCTCTCTATATAAAACCGCAGAAACCCTCTTCTCTCTCCTCCTCCCCCGCGTTCTCGACTCTCCAAGATCCACCAGCCCCCCACCCCTCTCCACTGCTCAAACCCTAGACACCGCCAACGGGAGGAAAGAGAGAGAGAAGAATAAGAAGAATAAGAAGAAGAAGCATTCGCATCACCTCACTCGTCTCTCCGATCCTAACAGAACCGAAGCTCAGGTACACATCTCGTTGTACTCGAATCTCAACCGATCTCGAGATCATGGCGAGTTCTCCAAATCCACGTTTTTCGGAATATTAGGGTTTTATATGCGTTTTCCGCAGCTTACGTACCTGATACTTGCTTTTTTAGTTTTGTAGGGTTTTGATTGCTGCTTGGAGATCCATCAGTAATGGCGGCGGTGGCGACGACAACGGTGGCGGCACAACAACCTGTATCTGCTCAAGTTGTATGTATCGATTGACTTCTTTTTGTTCACTTTTTTATTTTAATGAATTTATTGCCTTGCTGTTGAGTTTGAGTAGAGTTGGTTTTTGAATGATTTGTGCTTCGTGTTAGGTTGGGAATGCTTTTGTTCAACAATACTATCACATACAGCACCAATCGCCCGAGCTTGTCCATCGATTTTATCAGGACATCAGTAAGCTTGGTCGTCCTGACGATAACGGCACTATGAACATCACGACGACCATGCTGGTATACCGTTGATCCCTTAAAACTTGGTAGCGTCATGTTTAAGCGTTTGATGATTGTTAGTCGTTATCTGTTTTTATGCTCCATTTCGTTGCTGAGAAACTGGAAGAAATTGATTCAGTTTTTTGTTTTTTTGCTCAATATTCAGAGGGAAAAAAGGATTTAAACTTTGTCTTTTAGTCTATTAGTTGTGTTGCAGATAGACATGTTATGGAATTTTTGTTCTCTGAGGTACCAAATAATAAGTAGCGCTTGAATTTTGTTTCATTTGTTTTTATTGGTGCGATATTTTTAAGCTCCATTTGGCTATTAGAAATGATAGGGAAAGGAAATGGAAAGGGAAAGAATAGTGGAAACTACGGAAAGTGAATGAAGAAAAATAATTTATGTATGAAAATTTTGACATGCTCTTACAGGTTTTCAAGTTATCTTTGCTGCTTTACAAGGATAATTTGTTTGGATTTTAAATGTAAAAACTCTTTATTTTTGTTGTTAATATTTTCCTCTCAATTTTTCAATGCAGCTAAACAAAGAAAAGTAAAATTTATTGTAATTTATTTCTCTTTCCTTCCTACTATCTGAGTTCTAAATAAAGCATAGATCAACATGACAGTGTTAGGGGAATTTTGAGTGAAAGTAATTGGGTTGTAAGTCTCTTTCCATGTTTGGCTGGATCTTAATTCACAGGCTATCGATGAGAAGATACTGTCACTTAACTATGGTGAACTCAGGGCAGAGATTAAATCTGTGGATGCACAAGAATCTTTCAATGGGGGAGTCCATGTCCTTGTAACTGGGTATTTGGTGGGGAAGGACAACACGATCCGGAATTTCACTCAAACTTTCTTCCTTGCGCCACAAGAAAAAGGCTACTTTGTTTTGAATGACATGTTTCGTTATATGGAAGATGTCAAGCATCATAATGGAAACCAGAGTTTCACTAATGACGTGGAGGCTCCTCTCACTCCAGAGCAAGGTAATGAATAAAAACTCCAATTTCCATACTGAGTATAGTTAACTTTTGCATCGTTGATGGTGACAAACTTTTTTTTTTTTTTGGTTGGCAGATTCTTCTCCTGTGCAGGAGAATCATGTTTCTGAGCAAACAGTGGTTACTGTAGAGGTCATTGAGGAAGAAGCTCTCAATCCCACAGATAATGGAGGAGTTTCAGTTGTGGAAGTGGAAGAGGAGGTGCCAGTGGCCGAGGTTGTTGATGAAGTACCAGATGAATCACAGGTGGTGGTTGAATCCAACTCCAGAATTGAGGGAGTTCCAAAGAAGTCTTATGCTTCTATTGTAAGTGTCCATTGAACAAGCATACTATGATTGGAATTTCTTCTGCACTTGTGATAGTTAAGTTACCTATGCAATAGTGTCACTTCGCACTTTGGTAATTTCTACATGGATGTAAGATTATGAAGATGTTTTGGTGTATATAGTAACATCTACCAATGCTTTTTTGGTGCTGCCTACCTGCAGATGCATTGAGATTGTAATAATCAGTAGCTTTGTTTTGGTATTTCAGGTGATGGTTATGAGAGAGAGTGCTCTGCCGTTGTCATCTCCTGCACCTGCTCCTCGGAGACCTATAGCAAAGAGCCAAGAGCAACCAGTAAACCTTGTTCAGGCATCTGCAACAGCAGTTGAGACACCAGTTTCTGGTTCAGATGCCATAGAAAATGGGAATAATCACGAGGGCGAAGGTATGCACTCATGTATGTGCTGCTCGTTCTTGAATATCATTTCACTTCACAATTGATTTGTGAATGTTTGATGAATCTATTTATGTGAGTCATCTGTCTATCTGTCTCTCTTTTTCACAGCTGATGGTTATTCAATTTATATAAAGGGTCTCCCTTTGAATGCCACGCCTGCCCTTCTTGAGGATGAATTTAAGAGGTTTGGACCTATAAAGAGTGACGGTATTCAAGTTAGGAGTAACAAAGTATGTGTCAAGTAATCTTACCTATTTAGTCGCTTCTGGTTTTGTTATTCTTGGCTATTTATTGTCTTTTTATTACAGCAGCAGGGTTTCTGTTTTGGCTTTGTGGAATTTGAGGTGGAAAGTGCTGTGCAAAAAGCAATTGAGGTATACATTAGCCTATGCTCTATGAACTGGTCTGTTTGTCTGCCCTTTGTATGTTTATTTCCTTATATGAACAACGTGGATGGTTTATAACATATTTCTTAGATGGGGTTTCAATGTGATGAGATAAAAATAGCTGTGTCAACTAGCGGCATTGTATTTGTTTTCATGTTGAATGTTTTGTCATAGTGTTATTCTGCCACTGTTTGCTAGTATTACGGACAATTTTTCCTGCTATGCATGCAGTTTTTTGGTCTTGCTGATTAGGTCTTGGAATGGGAATGTGTTCGTCCTCCATTTGAGTTTTCTTAGGCATGCACCTGTTTATGTTTGTGCACATGTGATTTTCAAGTTTCATGGTCTATACTCAAGTTGGAAGTCTAATGGGTTTGGTTATGATTGGAGCTATGAAACATTAAAAATTTCTGATCAGTATGTGTGTTTTTTTTTTTACTTTTTTTGTGTGCAAATATGTGCATGTAGTATGCAGTAAGATATGTTTGTCAATGTCAGAATGGATAGGAGAGTACTGTAGTGGTAAAATACTGAAATCAATTGGAAGCTTGTCAAGGATGGGACATGTAGATGCTGCGGGATTCATCTATTTGTCAGATCTCGGGACAAGGGACATGACTGAGTTGTCAAGACTCTATTTCTTATATGTGTATATTTTCAATTGACAATTTCATTAAAATTAGAAATGAACAATCTTTTGGAAGAATGGTCACAATTTTATTCTCAAAGACATAAAAAAATACTTGAATATTTTGCTTAAAATGGGTGTTTTCTGGAGACTCCCCCGTAAAACAATGTTGTGGAAACTCTTATGCTAGATGCATGCTTGTGGTCTTTTTCTTTTTTCATTCCTTTTTATTTTTTGAAGGATTGGGAAAAGGTTTAAAATGATTTTCTAATGTAAAAGGCAGTGGTGGTAGTAATATGGGGAAGTTTGTGAGAATAAAATGATAGAATTGGCATTTGTGATCGCGTTGAATAAAATATTAAAATGATGACATTATGGTTGCCCTTTAACAACTGTTACATTTTGTATTAGGACACACGATTATCTCATTATTTTCAAATTTTCATATTTTTTCAACCCAATGGAGTTGGGTGTTGAAAATGAGTGGGGTGGCAGCAAGTGGTAGCAACGATAGTTGTGGCAACATAAATGGTAGTAGTTGTGATGGTTGTGGTGGCATTTGTGTCCAGAATTGCCGCCCCTCTGCTATTCACTCAATTTTATATTGGCATTGGTGGTAGGGCACTGTTGTTGATTCTTGTCACCCAAGATGTTCCGTACCAAGATACCAATTTGACTGGTAACCTGCCCATTTTGCGTTGAGGTTAGACAAATGCTGAGGTTATATATAGCAGGTCCCGGGGAAGAGAGCGAACTTTACTCGGATTTTAGTCAGTATATAGGCTTTGTTTAAATGTTTTAAATGGAAATGATGTCATCTTTCTTTGATTTAAATGAGTTGTAAACCCTTGCATGTATATAAGCCAGCTGGAAAAGCCTGCATATGTGGTGTGCTTTTCCAGATAAGTATTTTCTCATTTTGCTTCACTGCTGCCTTGTTGTCTGCTAGACCTGCAGTGATGCCTAGGTTAGGAATGTGTGATATCTTCTATTAAGAATTCAGGCTATCTTTAATGATGAAATCAGTCATGATTTGTTTTTGTGTTTTAATTTTCTGTGATTGTTGTTATTTGTAGATGAAATTTACTTTCCTTATGAGGTCATTGAGGAAGGTTGGTTGCCTGTGGGTTTAACAGTTTTTTTTGTTAATGGGCTTGGGAGGGATAGCTGATTTTTAAATGATTTCTATATGGGAACAGCTAACCTGTCACTATTTTCTCTAGCAACCTTTGAGTGCCAGTGCCCTACCATTGCTTTCATCAACTTGTTATTTCATAATTGCAGCTGCATGCTGTCATCACTACTCTTGTTGCCTTCACACCTAGATCTAGCCACTCAAACTCTTGTTTGATATGTTACCACATTCATATTGAATCACATGTATAAAAATGAAATATCTGACTCCTTCCCAAATGTAGAAATCTGATGCCAATGCCATGGATTCAGGGAACTCTAGTTACAATATGGAATATCATGGATTCAGGGAACTCTAGTTACAATATGGAATATCATGGATTCAGGGAACTCTAGTTACAATATGGAATATCATGGATTCAGGGAACTCTAGTTACAATGCCATAGTGTTCATATCCTTTTTTTCACCTGCATTCACTACCTGGTGGTGCATTTAGGAAGCAAGTCCAATCCTTCCATTTGCAACACATTTTGATCACCGGTTACTTACTGTTTATATTTTGTAATGGCATTGTACTTCTGTAGAATAATTGGAGATACTATTTTGTCGGCTTTTCTGCCAGATTTTTTTTTTTGGTGTGAACTGTACTTATTCCTGTTTGTGTTGTGAAATATATTCTATTCATCTTTCAGGCTTCGCCCGTTACAATTGGTGGGCGCCAAGCTTTTGTCGAGGAGAAGAGGTCTACTAATTCTCGAGGCAAGTTGGGTTTTATGATGCTACTTCACTCTTTTTAAGATAGCATGTTAATCTCTAATTGTGTGTCTCGTGTGCTTGATTGAATTGCTTGTTGATAAAGAAAGGGGTCACCCTATATTTTTGTGCGGCAGGATAACTATCCTTCACATTGGTTTGGGGTATCCCTGTCCCACTTTCTTTTCTATAACTACAGCTGTTCTTTCTTTGCAGTGAATAATAACAGGGGGCGGTTTTCAACTGGAAGGGGATCTGGATTCAGGAACGAGGGGGTCAGAGGGCGTGCAAACTATGGAAGCGGTAGAGGCTATAACCGCGGTGATTTCAATGGCCGGACTGAATTTGGTAATAATAGGGATAGGGGCAGCAATCGAGGAGGATTTTCGAGTCGCGGAGGGGACGGATATCAGAGGTCTGATAGCATGGGGAGCAATGGTGGCGGCCGGGCAAACCGTGGTGGTGGGATGGCAGTCAATGCAACAGCCAAAACCGTGGCACCACGGGTGTCTGCTACTGCTTGAGGACGACCCCATAGCTTAGAGAGTGAGTGATCTGTGAGGGATTGAAATAGGTTTTTGTGTTTTTTTTTTTTCAAATGTAGTGACTAAGTGGTTGATGATATCATTTGGTGGGCAGATCCTTAAGGCTGTCTGAAAATTTTCAAGTTAAAATCCTAACTTTCTTTCGCACATTTTTTTTCCTTTTTTTATTTTATAATATTCTTGGGTGGGTGTCATAGGGTTGATGATATTTAGATGTTGGAAGTTAGCTTTTGTTGTGAAGTAGTTGTAGTGCCCAAGGGATCATTTCTAATTCATTTTGTTGGGCTTTTTGTATTCGGCAAATTATTATTTTAGAGTTTATTTTTGAATACTGGGAATGAAATATGGGTTGTTGCAACTATAACTCAGCTATATTGCGTGTTCATTCTTTTGGATTTAACCTGCCTAATCTCCAACTTTTGTCAGAGTAATTCTTGAAATGATTGTACACACAATGATGAAATGGAAGTTCCTGATTTATTGCCGATATTTTTATTTCTTAATTTGCTTTTCCCCATAGTAAATCGATTTGTAATCCTTTGATGTGTGTTTTAGCCTTTCGACAGAGAGGAGGTATCATAATATTAGATAGGGTGGGTTAAAATTAGGGATGGCAATATTAACCGGCTTGACGGGGACTTGTTCCGTCCCGTCCTGATAAATAGGTTTTTCTCTGAAAATTATTTTCTGTTGGGCCGGGGCTGGTATTGAAAAATGCAACCCCGATGATTTTCGAGCAGGGGACGGGGATTAATTTCTCGGCCTCGGTCCGGCCCGGCCCTGAAATTTCCCCAAAGCTCCCTCGCATATATTATATACTACTTATTAGTTGTATCATAATTATATATTTCTCTCTCATTTCACTATTTCACTCTCTGGCTTTCATCTTACTCTCTCAACGCTCTGTGTCTCTCGTTCTTTTCTCCCTCACTCTCTTCTCTCTCTGTCAACTCTCTCTTATAGTCACCGACAAAAGGTGACACCACTACCACTGTTGGCCTCGACCCCCCTACTCCCTAGTGCTGTCGTCCCTTTATCACGGCGATCTGCGCAGCTGCAGCGCCGTCGTCCCTCTATCACGGCGATCTGTATATTTTGAGCTCAAATCTCCCTTACTCTCCAACACGTCTTCTCTCCCTCACTCTCTTTTTATTTTTTATTTTTTACATTTTGAGCTCATATCTTTGATGATGATGAACAGATGATTGTTGTTGTTAATGAATGGGTATATTGTTGTTGATGATGATAATGAACAGATGATTGTTGTTGATGAATACATATTGTTGTTGTTAATGATGAATATATGTACATTAGAGCTCAGATCCGTGTATTTTTTATTTTTATTTTTATTTTTTTTTGGCCGGGGAATTCTCGAGGTCGGGGAAACCCAATCCCCGTTAGGGGCCGGGAATGGGGGCGGCGATAGGCTCCCCGTTGGGGATCGGAGACGGGGGCAGAGAAATTTCTACCATCGGGGATCGGGGACGGGGAGTGTGGTCCCCGGCCCCCCCCGGCCCGTTGCCATTCCTAGTTAAAATAATTATGTTATTTTGATTTTTGATTTTTTAATTGTGATATATTAAATTTTGAGTTTTGACTGTGATTTCAAATAAGAACAATTGAAAATATTATTTCTTCATTTGAAGAGTAAAGTTGTTATATAATTTATTTTGTATTGGTCAATTTATATGTTATTTGAAATATGATCTTTTTTTTAATGGATAATGTTAAAAGTTTTTTGGGTTATAAAGTTTTGTTTGATTTAGTTTTCAAAATCTATTTTTAGAAATTTTTTTTAAGAAATTAAAAATTAAATTGGTGAAAAAAAATAAAAAAGAAATCATTTTTATATAATTTTATCTTTTAAGATGACAGAAATAATTTTTTTAAATATTTTTTTTTGATATTTAATTTCATTAAATTAGTTTTTATTTTCTCAAAAGTCAAGCATGGCGACAACTTTAATGTCATTATTAAACCAATCTATTAAATCAAACAATTCAAAACTAAAAAAATTTCATATATTAAACATATCGATTATACATTAAAAACTTAATAACCATCTATTAAATGATAACCATCTAAAAAAAATCTGTTAACAACAAATACAACCATCTATTAACAACAAATACAACCATCTATTACATGATAACCATAAAAAAATATCAACAAAGAATAACCACCTATTATATGATCATATCATCCAAACACATAATAAAAATTAATTTGATAAGAGAATAAAGAAATAAAAAATTTATCATTTTTATATAACTTTATCTTTGGGGAGCAAAAATAATTTTTAAAAATTAAAGAAAAAGAAATTTTGACTTATTTTTGTCAAACTAATTTATATTTTATCAAATTGACAACTTTGTTTTTGAAATGGAATAATAATTTCTTCAATTGTTCTTATTTAAAATAAGATTCAAAATTCAAAATCAAATATATCACAATCAAATGTATCACAATTGAAAAATCAAGAACTAAAATAACACAAGATCCAAACTACATAGACCAATTGAAAAATCAAATACTAAAAGAGCAATGCTACGCTTCAGGAAATTTTTTTCAGAAAAACGATCAGGAAAACGGAGGAGGAGGAGGAGGAGGAGGGGAGGAGGAGAAAGAGGAGGAACTGGAGGGGGCCATCAAAATGGAAGGAGGCGGAGGAGGAGGTGGGCAGAGGCGGAGGCGTGTGACGGCAGGGCTGGGCAGACGATCGGTGTTGGGCAGACGACCGACGGCGGCTGCGACGATCGGCCTCCTCCGCCTCCTCTTTTCCTCCTTCTCCCCTCCTCCTCCTCCTCCTCCATTTTCCAAATGGTTTTCCTGAAAAAAAATTCCTGAAGCGTAGCATTTCTGATACTAAAATGATAAGTTCCAAACTATAAGGACATTTAGTATAATCCATCCTATTAGACCATCTCTAACGGTTCACCAAAAGTGATATCAAATTTAAATTTTGATGAAAAAGTCACTGTTCATAGCTCCAACGGTTGCACCAAATGAATATCAAATTGAGATTTCATCAAATAATTCATCAAACTGACGCGAAGATACTGATTTTACCAAAACACTGTTGGTGACTGTTGAAGGGAGGATTCGGTCGACCAACCGGTTGCCCGGCCGGTTGACCAACCGGTCGATCGAATTCATTTGAAATAGATAGGTTCAAACCGGTCAAAAAAGGTTCAAACAGGTAAAAAAAAAAAAAATTTGCCCTTACCGGTTGACCGGCCGATCGGCCGGCCGGTCAACCAACCGGTCGACCCAAATGAAAGCTGATTGCTGAGATGTGCACAGATTCATCTGATTGCTTAATTAAAGAAATCATCTTCCTCACCGAGATATGCACAGATTCAAATATCTTCCTCATTTGATTGCCGACCCAGACATCTTCCTCACCAATCAAATTAAAGAAAGCTGCAATTGTTGAGATATGCATCTGATTCATTTGATTGCACAATACATCTTCAGTGAAACCACCAAACATCTTTGACACGGGATTTGAAATATTCTATGGAGAAACTTAGCAATGCTATACAAATAAACCAGCTTCAATTATTTCATCATTGAAATATTCTAAAAAACATAGCGTTGTAACATAGAGTTCTAAAAAAAAATATATTTATGCTTCCCGATCGACCAACTAGTTGACTCACGGGATTTGATACGGGATTTGATGCACCGTTGGAATAAGTGGTATCAAATTTGATGAAATGAATCATTTTTAACTCAGATTTGGTGAAAAATCCGAGTCACCGTTGGAGATACTCTTACAAATCAAAAGGATTGCTATTTTATTAGTTGTTTGCAAAATTATTCACTTGAATTGGACTACTAAAGATGGTAGTTGTTCAGGAGCCATCTGTGGGTGGCTGACCTTTAGAAAAAACTATACTCCAATGAGAGCGCAACTAAGTTATGCTCCTGCAAATGTGGTACAGTTCTTCCACTTAACCCACACAAAGGAAATAGAAAAAAAAGAAAAGAAAAAAAGGTAGACATCTGATTATTGAAGACTTCTGCACTCAATTTATGGGATCTAAATATTACTATAATTGATAAAATTACTTGGCCAAAATGATATCTTTATGATGACCAAGATAGTCAGCATATAGAAAATTGAAGAATGGAGTCGTCAATAGGATTACATATGAGATTCTATGATCAAAGGACTAACAAGTTACTCTAGATTGATTAAGAAGTCCAAAAAAAAAGGGGCACTATTTCCCCCATTTTCCCATCTTGCATATAGCACAACCAGACAGAAATCTTTGGCTCATTTAAAATAGATCAAACCTTTCACTAGGCAGAACATGTGCTCTGCATCTACATGTATGAATGCCCGAATCTCCTTCCACAGCTTTTAAAATGCACTAGTCGGGTAGTGAAGAACGGTAAAGCATAAAATTGATGTCACACTGATATTTCTTTAAAACATATTCAAAAGGGTATGTTCTAACAAATACTAACAACATTGCATTACCATACACTACAAGTCCACAATGAAATATAAGGTGACTATCACAGGGCAAAACACATTTTGGTAATATAACCCAACAATTTACCAAGTATTTGAACATTCAGCCAAGATAATTAATTGTAAATGCATATGAACAATTGAAGCATAATTTATGAACTAACATTTGTTTTTGACATATCTGAAAGCAAAAGAAGAATGCTAAAACTTAGGTAGACATAAAATTTCTACGTCACTAGAAAAGAACATTTAAGTTACGTGTAACAAGAAAAGATGAGCCTCACAAAACATATGCTTGCACAAGGACTTAGCATTGGCAGATCCTTCAAGCATAGGATTCAACTATGAGCATTTATCTAAAGGCCGAAATTACAGGCCTGGATGTACTCATTATCATAGTCGACATGCTTTGTCCAAAGTGACCGAAATTGATTCATGGCAATATCAAGCCAAGGTTTCATATTCCCGTTGAAGTGCACAACTGCAGCATTATTGATCTCTTGTATGCTTATGCTTGGATTATAGCCAAGCCCCAGAACATGCCAAGATTTGTCTAGTGGTTTTGTTGTGGAATAAAAGGTGATCAGGCCTGGGGGCAATGTCCCCAGTTTCCACAAGGTCCGGTTCTCATTCTGCATCAAAGACGACATCTCAAGTTAGTTAGTGAATAGGTAACAACAAAAAAAAAAACACAACTAAAAAGCCCATAGATAATACAGAACAGAACTATGCATAATAACTAGTCCCATATCAGATTAGCATACCACGGAAACTAAAATGAGAAAACCTAATGGTTCATTGGTTCATGAGAGTGTGCAATAAAAAAGAACATATAACCAATTCAACAAATCAGATACATTGGAATCAACTCAAACAATTGAAGATTCTTAATCAAGAATTACGGACCATAAATCACATGGTATAACTATAATATATGAAAGGTTATTAATGCACAAGTTAATAAATTATTCAAGAAAAATACAAAAGCAGTTTCCAGAGTAATCCAAACTCACCAGAGTCTGCCAGTAGTGATACTGCTCTGTGCATTTCTCCTTTCTCCAAGCATCCAAATCGAAGAAGTTCATCCCATAAGCCCATCCACACGCCTTTGGATTAAACTTCTCTCTGATCAAAGGGTGTGAGAAATTCATGTACTGCGCATACCGATGGAACGACCCGAAACAAGTCTCAACAGCCCCATTCACCTTTCCATCCATGTCTATCTTCCATAACCCCGTAAGGTCCCTCTGAACAACCACATCATCATCCAAAAACAAGATCCTGTGCAATTTCGGGTACATTTCGGGCAAATAAAACCTCAGATGATTCAGCATTGACAAATACTTGGGGTTCCTAAATTTCATATTGGTTGTGTCTTTCGTTGCGTTCTCAAGCTTATTCTCAAAATAAAACCTTTGCAAGTTTGCGGATTCTAGTTGTCGAAGCACGGGAACGTATGAAGAATTCAAAAACTTGTAATCCTCCACGGCCTTAACCTCAATGTGAGCTCCATTGTAATCCCTCATCTTGAACATAACCTGCATTGCTCCGAGATTCATCTTATCAGTCACAACATGAAACACGTGCTTCCATGGCTCCTTCTGGTTCTTCACTGCCGAATTCACCACAACCGACGCTGCAATCACATTATCTGAAAAAATTGCGTAGTGGTAAAGCTTCGGGTCCTCAATCTCAGGAGGAGTTGGCTTTCCTTCGTCCGAGTACTTATCTGGATGAGCAATTCGCTCTTCCATCAATCTCATAGCGACGCAATGCAAGCTCTTCGGGATCGATTTCGCTGCAATCAAGCTCGAGAACGCCCCTTGCTTCTTCGCCTTCGTTAACTGCTCATTTACGGCAAAAATCGTGTCCTTGAGCTTCTGAATCTTGAGCTGGTAATCGAAAGACTCCTTCGCCTCCGCGATCACTTGTCGTGTGACCTTGATCCGCTCCTTCACCTCCTTCTCAAACTGTCGAAGCACAATCTCGTCAATCGAGCTCGCATCGGAGTCAAACATAGCCTTATACGCAGGTTTCGAGATCAGATCCGTGTAGTTCCGAGAGAGATCAGCGAAACCCCTAACAAGCTTCGAGTTCTCAAGCTTCAGTTTCCGAGCATACGAAGCATAAGCGAGAACCAGAGATCGGTGATCGTCCGCCTGCTTCCTGATCTGATCCAATTTCGGCTTCAACGGATCAGATTTGAGCGCTAGAACCGTTCTCCGCACCGATCCAACTCCATTCGAACCAGATGCGAAACCCTAACAAACCAAAAAAACAAAAAAAAAAAACACAGTAAACACATGAACAAATGAAGAAATGGTGTTAAATAAATGTGAATTTTCGGAGGACACTCACGAGGTTGAGATCGGAGGGGTTGGTGGTGGAGGGAGTGACAAAAAGAGAGAGAGTGAAGAAGAGGAAGACGGCGACGGTGATGGCGGAAGCAAAGAACATGAATTTGAAAGAAGCTACGGCGCCGGAAAGTCCAGTTTTTCGATCGGAGAGTGACGATCGAGAGCTTCGAAGCGCTGTTTTCGCCATTTTCCCGAGTTCTTGTTAGAGAGAGAGAGTCTAGATAGAGAGCATATCTATCAAGCTAGTTGCTCCAAGTGGGAGTCTCTGTGAGAGAGATTAGAGAGAGAGAGAGAGAGAGAGAGAAATAGATGAGAGATATTAGAGGGTGTTGATGGCAACTGGAGAAGTGAAGGGGACGCGGAGAAGATCTCTCCTGTGGCGGTGAGTGTTTGTTTGTAGATCGGTCAAGTGCCACCAACGAGAAATTATTCGCTGCTCTTTGGGTATTACCCAACGTCTTGTGAACCGCTTGATTAAGTCTTGCGCCACCTCTTGATGTGATCGTGCGGTTTTTAGATTCGTTGACCAAATGCTCAACAATACAAAATAAATTTTCACTGATTAAGAATTTAATATAATAAAATTTAGTATGTCACGGAATTTGAGTAAATTATTTTAATACAATATAATATAAGTACCTTTCATAATAAAATGAGGGAACTTTATTATTTGAATCCAATTACAATCTAACACAATTCCATAATTTTCATATCTCACTAATGAGGAAGCTTCATTATGAACACTACACTTGTATTAATTATTTTTTTTTGAAGTTGACCCACTAATCTATAGTTAGAATCTCTTCATTTTATCTAGAGTTGTAATATCTATATAACAAAACAAAGGGGTTGATGGGACATTTGTCTATGTGGCATACAAATGAAGGGCTGAGATCACACTTCAAGCCATACAAATCAAAGGCAGAGATCATTTCTCTCACCCTCTGTTTTCAGATTTCAAATTTCAAACATCATCTTGAAGACGCTACCCTTCTCTCTCTCTCTCACTCTCTCTCTCACCCTCACAAATTTCACTCTCTCTCCCAATTTGAAGACAAAAAAGAAGGCCCTGGAGATGCTCCACAACCACAGCGGAGAATCTGCTCTCTCTCCCTGTGCTTCTTCTTCTTCTTCTTCTTCTTCTCACTCTCTCTCTGTTTCTGCTTCTTCTCTCTCTGCTTCTGCTTCTTTTACCAGACCAGGTCAAAGCTTTTCCTCCTCTTTCTTGCCTTCTTTGTTTTTTTTGTTGTTTTGGATATTTGGATGTTCATATTATATTTTTTTTGTTTAATGTTAGTATTTTAATGTTGGATGCTCTGTTTTTTGGTGTTTGAAATTCTATAAATATTTGCTTAGTCCATTTTAAATCTTTACCTATACTTAGAAATTTTAGTAATATTCCAATGGATAAACTCAAATTTGAGTGAAACTGTCAAGTGTGGATGCTAGGAGTTGGAATAAAAGTAGAATTTGGAATAAAAGGAGAATTTGGAAAATTTGTATAGAAGGACATATGCCAAGTTTTGATTTGGATAGAAATTTTAGTAAACGAAATGGGTCTCTTTTCATTTGAGTTGAAATTTGAGTAAAACTCAATCTTGAGTGAAGGTGTGGATGGGGTTTTAGTGGCTTTTTACTCAAATTTTAGTTTGAGTCATAATTTGGGTAAGGGTTGGAGATGGCTATATGTTTAAAAATTTGTCTATATTACAAATTTACTTTTTTTTCCCCTAGAATTTGCACCTTGCTTTGATGAGGTGTGTGCCTTTTGCTTAGGCAATAGAGGAGCTTTGAGTTTCAGTGCCTTTCACTTTTGAAAACACCGACTGCATAATCTTGGGACATCTATCCTAAGTGCCGCTTTTTTTTTTTTTTTTTTTTGTTGTTTTGGATATTTGGATGTTCATATATTTTTTTTGCTTAATGTTAGTATTTTAATGTTGGATGCTCTGTTTTGAGTAAAAGTAGAATTTGGAATCAAATTTGAGTGAAACTGTCAAGTGTGGATGCTAGGAGTTGGAATAAAAGTAGAATTTGGAATAAAAGGAGAATTTGGAAAATTTGTATAGAAGGTTAGTATAGAAGGTTAGTATATTTTTTTTGCTTAATGTATAGAAGGTTAGTATATTTTTTCATGAAACGGATGTTCATATATTTTTTTTGCTTAATGTTAGTATTTTAATGTTGGATGCTCTGTTTTTTGCTTAGTCCATTTTAAATCTTTACCTATACTTTTACTCAAAATTAAGTAGAAATTTGAGTAATATTCCAATGGATAAACTCAAATTTGAGTGAAACTGTCAAGTGTGGATGCTAGGAGTTGGAATAAAAGGAGAATTTGGAAAATTTGTATAGAAGGTCAAAGGTTTTTTTTGGAGTTGGAATAAAAGGAGAATTTGGAGAATTTGGAAAACTGTCAAGGTTTTTTTTTATTAGCAAAATTTTTTTTATTAATAAATAATTTAATGTACAAAATATATCAATGGTTAATTTTAGAAGGTTGACTACAAGTGTCATTTAATAATCAGTTCGGTTATGATTATTAAAGTTTTCTGTTGGGAAAATCATTGATGTGAGTAAATATTTAGGTGATCAAAAATTCTGATGTTTATATATTTTTTAATTTGTAGATCGTTTATATATTTAGGTAGATCATTTAAAATTCTCAGTCGTTTATAATTTGTAGATCATTTATTTAAAAAAAATTAAATTGTAGATCAAATTTGTAGATCATTTATTTAAAAAAAAAATTAAATTGATTTGATTATTATAGGAAAAATTTACCTATAAATCTCATCTTGAGGAATGGTAATTCATTTAGTTCTAATGATTTTTTTATAAACCAATTAGTCTCATTAATAGATTTAGATCCATATTTACACCCATATTTATATTTATATGGATCCGTTTCATGGCGAGGCAACCCGGAAGGTCAGTGGGTTTGTTCTGTTTTTTATTCATTTTCATTCGTGAAGAATCTCTAATGCGTGACTATTTTAGGCTAAAAGTCTACATTGTGATTTTTGGGAATTTCAATTTTAATATTTTTATTTTTTGAAAAGAAAATTTTGGTATATTTTTAATATTTTTATATGTATATATGTATGTAAAAATTTAAAATAACTCATAACCATTTGTTCTGATAAGGTGAAAAGTCCCGATATAAGAGCATGGAAAAAAATTGGAATCAGATAATTTTGATGTCAGGAGGGGAAGTAAAACCTGTTCATTATGATTTCTGCATAGAAAGAATGGTCCTAAATAATACCTATTTCCAGGATTGATGGTCAGACTGCTTGAATTCCACCACCAATTGTGACTCGCTTGACTAAATATGTCTTGATTTAGTCCACCGATAACCCCAACAAAGGAGAGTGTGATCAAAACCAAATGGATTTCCAATGATTTTTATATTCTTATATTTGGATATCTTTTGTTTCAATAATCTTTCAAAATATTAATGAATTGAATATCTTTAATAATCTTCAATAATCTTTTGTTTCAATAATATTGACAACAGGTTTGAAGCATTGAGTCTGAAGCATTGTGGACTTCCTATACATATCGAAACAAGGTAAATAAAAGATTAATTTACCTATACATATGATTATGGATGTATATATATCTATACATATGATTCCAGTATGTATGTATATATATCTTTAGGAATATAAAAGATTGAGAAGCCATGTCTAAGAAAGCCATGTCTAACAAAACCTGTGCCAATTATTTTAATTAACAAATTGAAGTGGGTTTCTGCTTTCTAGGAAACCAAATAGAGGGCGTTTTTTGTTTTTTTTATAAACAAAATGAAAAATTGGACATGTTTTTTTTTGTGTTGAATGGGTTTATTTTTTGTATTAATTTTTGACTTTTTATCTAATGTTTCAAATTTAACTAATATAGATAGGAGTTAAATTAATCTCTTTTTTTTTTTTCTCCTTGAATGACACTTACGGCATGTTTGATTGGTAGTATTAGTGGTACTATTTTATTAACATGTTAATCAAACAATACCTTAGTTTGAGTTTTATTTATTGCATAAAACACATGTTTATTAGTTTGTATAGCATTTTCATAACATTCGAATTTATTAGTTTGTAAAATTATTCTATTAGGACTTAAATTAATCTATTATTAGTTTGAATTTTATTAATTTTATTAGGAGTTAAATTAATTTTACAGATGTGGTAAGTATGGAAATCTAAACCACATTTCGTATTTTTCTATTTCAACGAAAAGGCCCTTATAGAATTCATGAGTTAATTTTTTAAATTCATACTGTGGTATCGTACTGTTTGATTTTTTAAATTCATACTTTGGTTTGAATTTGTGGTATTATATACTGTTCAAGCTTTAATAAATCCGAAATTTTTGTGTCACAGTTTTTGGGGATTAATCAATAAATCGGACAGTTTTTGGCCAATAAAGGGTTGTTTTTGGCCAATAATGGCCTCCATATGTGTTTTTGTGTTTGTCTTTTATTTTATTTTATTTATCAGCTCAAGAAATCGTACAGTATCACTACATTTTTTTTTAAAAAAACAGTTTGGTTTGTATACATTGTATTGGTTTCATGTCTTAGATGTGTTCCAGTTCTTACCTTTTCTATAAGATGTGTTCCAGGTCTTAGATAGCATCAGTTGGATCTCAAGTTCTAAAATTAATTAGCTTCGTTACAGGAATTCACCCAATTTTGATTTGAGTCTGATTGTGTTTGGAAGTGCCATTAAGACTTATGGCAAATATATAACATATCTTTTGGGATTGGCTTTATTTATTGTTGTTCATGGTTAAGACGTTTTCCTAGGCTAAACATAAGATATGTTTGGGGATTTATATGGTTTCAACGCCTAAAGCAGCGTATCATAACTTTTCTTAAATTGAGGAAGTAAAAAATAAATTAAGGTTATGGAAGAAAAAAAAAATTAAGTAAACCAATTTATTTTTTATCTTTTCTGCTTCTTTTTTGTTTTTTCTCACAAAAATGAAACAATCATGGAAAATCAATTCTTAAGTTAAGGTTATTTTCTTATGTACATTGAAATATTTCTTTATCATATCTATCTTTTGTGAAAAAAAAGTTATCTTAGTTATGTCTTGGAGACATTTTAGTGGATGAATTATTTTTTATGAAATTATTTGTTGACTTTTTGACTTTAGCGGCTGACTTTACTGGCTCACTTTGTCCACTTTAGGTGCAGAAGTATATATTTGATTCCGGAGCTAATACATATATGTCTACTCATTTGCACCATTTGCTAAGAAAATGGTAACATTCATTAATATTTTTTTTTGTTGTTTGGAGTCAAATTGTGTTACCAATCCTCGAAATGTCCTCATACGCATGATTTATTTTTTATTTATTTAATGTTTGGAGTGAATTATTATTTTAAAACTATGTAGATGTGCAAAGCTTTTGTTATTTGTTAATTTTAATAAATATATTATTGGAAGCAAAGTACTAAGTGATTGATGTGTTTTATTGATAGTTTCCGTTGGAAACATAACTCATTTTGATAAATTGTTTAATTTTAGTAAAATTTGGTGGCAGAAAATGATTGGTAGGTTATTAGTTTGGCATCTGCATATCTATGTGATTTTTTATTAATTTCTTAAATGAGCTCAATACAATTCAATAGAGCTTAAGCCATCGATATGTTTGATTCCTAACAATAATGTAGGAGCCATTGATATGTTAAGTATCTATTGATTGCTTTGTTCGGTTTGACTTGGTGAATTAAAATATGCCATGTATTTAATATTTATTTAGTTAAGTTCACTTTTGTATTACGTGGTTTTGACAATACTAAGTCGCATTAACCTCTAAAATTTTCAGCCATTTGTTATATTTATATAGATTTACAATCTAAATGTGTATAGATATATAGGTTTTTATGATAATGTGTTTCAAATATAATGTGTTCAATATGTTCCGAATAATGGGTCTCAAATATAATGGTAATGTGTTTCAAATATAATTTTAAGTTCGAAGTTATCCTCTCTTTATAACTTGCTGTTAACTTTGCTAAATAAACTTTCAATAGGCTTTGATAGTCAAATATGCGGTTTTTACTTTTTTGTTCTTACTTTCTTTGGTGTTTGATTATTGAAAAAATAGAGGATAATTTCATGGCTTCAAATTGTGAGATTGAGGTGGTTGAGTTTGACTTTACTAAATTACAGAGGGTAATATCATAGCGTCTGAAATTGTGAGATTGAGTTTGTCCACTACAAGTGCAAAAATATTTGTAGTAGTAAAGTCAACAAATATATTCTTGGAAACACAACTCATTTTGGTGGCGGAAAATAATTGTTGGGTTATTAGTTTGTTATATGTGTGATTTTTTTTTCCAAAGGTGATTTTTTATTAATTCATTGAATGAGATATTTTATCATATGAATTAACTGTGGATTTCAAAATGATTGATGATTTTTATTAGTTTGTCATATGAATTAACTTTATAAATTTTGCAGTTCCATTTAAACCTCTTTTAGTTCAATTAAATTCAACAAAGCTTAAGCCATCGATAGGTTTGATTCCATTTAAGTATCTATTGATTGCTTCGTTTGGTTTCACTTGGTGAATTAAAATAACTTTTGTATTTACATAAGTTATGTATTCCAAAACCTTTACAGGTTAACTTTTGTATTATGTATTACTGGATTAATATGTATTTACTGAAGTCAACTTTTGTATTACAGATTTTGGCAATACTAAGCTGGAACGACTTCTAACATCATGGATAATGTAAGTTGTCTTTTTAAAAAAAAAAATGGTACACAGATTTTAAAAAAACTTTTGTAAGATAGGTTCTGATTATAAAAAAAAATATTTCCTCATTTTTTACAGCTAGATGGAGATTTACAACGAACTGTAATATTCGTTCCCTTTACTCATCGTCTTATAAAATTTCATTATAAGATCATATCAGCTACTTATTTGTTTTTGTATGTATAGGTTCAGTTTCTTCAACAAAGAAATGTCGGTGTAGTGATTCGTGATGAGCATGATTTGAATGTCGTTCGTATTTCTAATGTCAGCCCAAAAATCACTTTCTTATCATTTTTTTTATTTATTTTTATTTCTTATGCTTTGGTTATTTCTTAGACTTTGGTTATTTTTGTTAGGCAATGGAAAAGAAAATGCAAAGGCAATGTCGAAAGGAAAAGAAAAGGTGTCTTATGCTTCCAAGGGCAAGGGAAAGGAAAATGCATGCCCAGCGGTATAGTTCTTAATGGTTTCTGTAAAGTTTTTTTGTTTTGTTTTTTTTTTTAAATTGTTTGTTTTCAGATGTTTGTATTTTAAGCCATAATTGTATATCGAATTTTTATTTTAAGCAATAAACAATTGTTTATTTTAAGCCATAATTGTAGAGTGTTGTTGAAATTGCATGTCCAATTATTTTTTTAAAACCATAATTGTATTTTTATCTTTTAACCTGTGCACTTTTTTAAGTGTCTCCTGTATATATGTGTAAATCTGCACCACTTTTCAATGTAAGTGGGTGAAAATTTTGAGATAAAGAGAGAGGAGAAAATGGGCAACAATTTTTTTTTTTCTAGCTATGTGAATGGGGATACTTTATGAAGTTCATAAGTTGGCGAACATTTGTTTGTTTGTATAACAAAATCACACAATTTATTATATAGATTATAAATGACAAAGGTGATTGCAAGGGCAAGTTAAAGGAAAATGCATGTTTAGCGGTATGATTGTTATTGATTTTTGTAGAGTGTTTTTAGTTTTTACTTTTATATCTTCATATATTGTATTTTATTTAGCCATAATTGTATTTTATTTTTGAAACTATGCACATTTTTTAGTGTCTCTGTATATTCTTAGGAAGAAAGAAATATATAGGGATACTTTATGAAGGAATATATAGTGAGAAAGAAATATATAGTGTCTCTGTAAGTGCATGGGCCCTACAAGAAAATGAGGATACTTTATGAAGCTCATCTCACGATCGAACATTTGTTCATTATCATACAAAACCACACAATCTGCTGGTCGAACATTTATTCATTAGTATAACAAAACCACACAATTTATTATTATTGTTATTATAAAACTATGGGTAGTCATGGGTAAGAGTATAATACATTTTCTCTAAATTCTTGGTATTTTCTTTGGACAGTGGAAAATGGTACTTGATAATATTTACATTTTAAGCATCCAATGATTTAATATTCATATTTTAGGGGCCCAATGGTTATGTTATATCAAGAGCTGTATTAGCTCAACGTGCACGACGAGAACGTGAAAGAAATGAAAATGCATGCTCTGCATATCAATCGGGACAACGCTTGCGACAAGAACGAGAGAGATTAGGAGCATATGTTAAAGACTTTCCTTCATTAACACCGAGTCGTCGCAGTCATGCTTGCCTAGAACAGGGTACAAAGACACTTGCGGATACTTCGTTGGCACAAAAACGAACAATGGTTACACATGCATCCACATATTCGTTCTCTATGGAAAGTACATCTTTAGCTCGGAATTGGTAAAACATGTTTAATTCTTTAAATAATACTCTTACTTTTACATGTGTATAAATTTTAATTTATGCACAACAAATATTTGTAGGCCTAATTCTACAGTCACATTTCTTCAAGAGGATCTATGTACATATGATGAATTAGAAGATATGACTATAAGTACTGCGATTAATACTCAATCACACATGAATTCATGTCGTCATTCTCTCGGCAAGATGGATGTGTTATGTCCTTACTGTTCAGCCTTACATTGGATGGACGAAAAATTAGCACAATCATCTCGAAAGCGTCCCCTATTTGGAACTTGCTGTTCAAAAGGAAAGACTAGGCTACCTCTGCTTATGACACCCCCTCCACCGCTTCAAGCATTATATGATGGGGATGATGATCAAGCAAGATCGTTTCGACGTTATACTCGAATATACAATGCAGCCAATGCTTTTACAAGTCTTGGTGCTACATTGGATCCAAGAGTACTAAGGGGAAGCGGCCCTAAACCATTTATTATCCATGGGGAATTGCGACATCGAACAGGATCACTTCTACCACAGCCAGGTCAGGATGCGACTTATGCTCAGTTGTACATTTATGATCCTGATTCAGCTTTAGAAGTTCGAAATCGTAGAAATCCTCACTTACGAAGGGATGTTCTCAAAACTATTCAAGATAGTTTGTTGCAAGTTAATGCATTTGTAGACAAATTTCGCGAGCTCATGCAATTTTGAATCAATTAGCCTTCATCGACAAAATCTACCGCTCATCTTCACTGATTCAAAGAATGCACCGACGACGGTATAACCTACCAACTGCTGATGAGATTGCAATTGTAATACCAGGTGATGGAACCGAGGTTACTGGAATGAGAGATGTTGTTTTACATCTACAGGGAAATAATGAACTGATGCAAATTAATGAATGTCACCCAGCGTATTTGCCATTGCATTATGTTTTACTATTCCCGTATGGTGAGCTCGGATGGGAACCTGAGTTGAAATTGTGGGACGTTAAACATGATCGGCCTTCAACTGATCGACTTACTCAAATGGATTTTTATAGTTATCGTTTGTTTGAGCGACCTACAGAGTATTCAACAATTTTGAGAGGTGGAAAACTATTCCAAGAGTTTTTGGTAGATGCTTGGGCTGCAACAGAGCAAAATCGGTTGACGTACTATAAGCTTAATCAAAAAAAAATTCGGGCTGAACTTTACCAAGATTTAAGCGATATTGATCCAGATGACTTGCAACCTAATCAAATTGGTCAAAGGTTTATTTTGCCATCTTCATTTACTGGTAGTCCTAGACATATGTTTGAAATCTTTCAAGATTCAATGGCTATCACGCGATACAACCAGCACCCAGATATTTTTCTCACCATGACTGCAAATCCCAATTGGCCAGAAATTACTTCAGCATTATTACCACACCAAAAAGCTATTGATCGTCCGGATTTGATTGCCCGTGTTTTTGAGCTAAAAAGAAAGTGTTTGATGAAGGAGATAGAGACAAACAAAGTGTTCGGTAATAAAGTTGCACATGTTTGGACAATTGAATTCCAAAAACGAGGCCTACCACATATGCATGCGCTTCTCTTTCTTAAAGGTCCAGACAAAATTCGAACATGTGCTCAAGTAGACAAATTAGTTTGTGCAGAATTTCCAGATCCAAAAGATGATCCTACACTTTTTGAAACTGTCAAGTGTTGCATGGTACATGGACCATGTGGTGCTCGAAATCCCCAAGCACCATGTATGGAAAATGGTAGATGTACTAAGAAATACCCTCGAGACTTTGCAGAATCAACAACTATGGACCAAGATGGATATCCAATCTATCGTCGTCGCAATAGTGGTCAAGTATATACTGTGAGAGGACAGGAAGTTGATAACAGGGATGTGGTACCATACAATGCATATCTTTCTAAACGGTTCAACTGTCATATAAATGTAGAAGTTTGTGCTGGAGTGAGATGTGTTAAGTATATACATAAGTATATTTACAAGGGTTATGATCGCACAACAATGGTTTTGGGATTGATTAATGAGATCCAACAATATCTTGATGCAAGGTATATTGGACCACCAGAAGCTGCTTGGCGAATATTTGGTCATCATTTGCATGCAGAGATGCCAACAGTTGTTCGCTTGGCACTTCATCTACCTGGAATGCATCGTGTTCTTTTCAATCCTAATGACTCATTGGAAATGATTCTTTCTAGAGCTGCGCAACAAAAATCGACTCTTACTGGTTTTTTTGATTATTGTGCTTCCAATGAAAATGAATGTCAATTCACTTACCAAGAATTCCCGCAACATTTTGTTTGGCTCAAGTCAGAACATAGATGGAAACCAAGAGAACATGGATATGCAATTGGTAGAATGTACTTTGCTAGCCCTAACTGTGGTGAAAGATTTTATCTGCGTTTGTTGTTAACTGTTGTCAAAGGGCCAAGATCGTTTCAATGTTTACGTACAGTTAACAATGTTTTGCATGAAACGTTTAAATCAAAGATGTGTTGCAAGAGGACTCTTAGAAGATGATGAAGAATGGATACAATGCCTGAAAGAGGCTGCAGTTATGAAAACCGGATATCAATTGAGGAGATTGTTTTGTATTATTCTGACCCAATGTTTTCCACTACAACCACATGCGTTATGGAATCAATTTTCAATGCATATCTGTGATGATCTTGCACATAAGCTTCGTACATTGTTTGCCATTTCTAACCCAACTGAGGCTCAAATTGAAGATTATGGTTTGTATCTTTTGAATCAAATGCTTCAAGAATCGTGAAAGAGTTTAATTGACTTCCGCCCATGCCACAACCTACAAAGAAATTGGAGTGCAAGTTGGTAACCGATTGATATTCGAACATCAACAACTACATAATGAGGCACAATGCACAAATGTGCAAATTACTATTGATCGCCTCAATAATGGACAACGAACTGCTTATAATGCAATCACTTCTTCAGTCTTTGAAAGTAAAGGGACTATTTTCTTTTTGAATGGCGGTGCCGGAACGGGGAAAACATTTTTGTACAATACGATTGCATTAAAATGTCGCAGCCTTGGCCATATTGTTGTTACCGTGGCTTCATCTGGGATTGCATCATTGCTATTAGTTGGAGGTCGATCAAGACATTCAACATTTTCCATTCCATTGGATGTCTTGGAAAATTCAGTTTGTGGGTTTAGCAAGCAATCATTACAGGCTGAATTGTTTAGAGAAACAAAACTCATAATTTGGGATGAAGTTCCTATGCAACATAGACATTGTGTTGAGGCGGTTGATCGCACACTTCGAGATATTTGTGATTGTGAAAAGCCATTTGGGGGTATCACTGTTGTTCTTGGTGGAGACTTTCGACAAATCTTACCAGTTATAACCAAAGGAGTTCGTGAGCAAATTGTGAATGCATCATTGAGACACTCTGTTTTGTGGAAGGATCTACATGTTTTATCTTTAGATTTGAATATGCGCTTGAATCATGCAAACCTTGGAAATGCTATTTTTGCAAAATTCTTGACGGAGGTAATACTCATTCGAACTTTGATTATACCATTTGAGGATACGTTGATTACACCATTTTTTAAATTTATTTTATTTTATTTATTAGGTTGGAACCAATCCGCAAGAAATCATTAAAATTCCATCAACAATACACAAATGCCAGGATCTAAAGGAATTACTCTCAGCAGTTTATCCACAATTGGATGTGGCAGATACATCAACCCCATCATTCTTAACGGAGCGTACAATTCTTTCTGCACGAAATGATGATGTCAGTGCTATCAATATTGCTGCGTTGAATATTTTTCCAGGGAATACATATACGTATCTTGCTGCAGATAAGATGGCTGAAGATGATGAAATTGATCCTTCCATTACAAACAGATATCCTAATGAGTTTTTAAATTCATTGGATCCTCCTGGGCTACCAGCTTTTAAGGTAGAGTTGAAAGTGGGTTGTCCTATAATGTTATTAAGAAACATTGCACCGAAAGATGGACTATGTAATGGCACAAGATTGATGGTATCAAGGTGCGACACTCGCATAATTGAAGCTCGAATCTTAACTGGAGAGAAGTTTGGCAATTTGGCATTTATACCAAGGATATCATTGACTCCGTCTTCTGCAAAAATGCCTTTCTGAATGACAAGACGTCAATTTCCAGTTCGATTGACATATGCTTTGACCATTAACAAATCTCAAGGACAATCTGTGAAATTTGTTGGGGTTGATTTGCGTACACCTGTTTTTAGTCATGGGCAACTATACGTGGCATTATCCAGATGCACATCTTTCGATCGTATAAGTATCCTCCTCCCTAATGATGAGCCAGATTCCACTACAAATATTGTTTACCCTGAAGTTTTGTTATGAAGACCTTTCAGAAATTGATGAGGCATTCGTAAGAATTGTGGGAATTTGTTCTTTCCCACAATTCTCAAACACATATTTTTGTAAAGTATATACATTTTGTAAAGCAAACGATAGCTATGACCCATTTTTTGTAAAGCTTTCCACCTATGTGGACTTTGTTGCATTTCAAATATTTTTGTGAAGCCTTTTATTCCCCTATATTTTTGCATTTCCAGTATAGCTAAGTTTGACATGTAAGAGTGCTGACTTGATCTTTTACAATTGAGTTATTACTTTGGACATGTAAGTTGATTTATTACTTTGGACATGTAAATTGTCACTACTTTGGACATGTTAGTTGTCACAACTTTGTATACTTTTTTTTTTCCCCCCATTTTGTATAAAATTATGTTCTCTTTTATTTTCATAGGATGATGGAGATTTGCACCAAACTGTTATATGGGCACTTTTTACTCATCTTCTTATTTAATTGAGAAAATTACAAATCAATGAGTTTTTAAATATTTTGTGAAGTTATCACCTATTTATAATTTTTCTTATTTAATTACTCTTCTTGCTATACATTTTGTTTCAAGTATTGATACTAGCAATACTTGATGGCTATTAGATGACTTTAAAATCTTTTTAATTTGACTATTTTGTAAAGCAACAATTTGTATTCTATAGTTGATGTAATTGATGATTTTCACATTAATTTGACAAACTAGATGAGTTGCAGGAATTATTTTTTTTACCATTTATTGTTGGGATGCTATGGCATAGAGTTGATTTCTTCTTCATGATATGATGAATTTAGTTTTTCAATGCTTACTGTATCTTGATTCCTCATTAATTTCAAAATATTTGATTTCCGTATCTTAATTTGTAAACAATTTCTAAAGACTACTATTTGCGAGGTTATGGTATTTATGTTCTGTGTATTATATTATTTCAATCAGATATATGTGGTTCGGGATACTATGACACTCACCAATGTATTAGGTGTTAGTTACAAACTAATGGTGCTACAGACTCTACAAATTTCAATCAGATAACTTGAACTTTTATCAGGTGCTACAGACTCTACAAATTTTAATATGATACGTACAAATTACAATTGCATTTTAATCTCAATATTCTTTACACCGTGCCTTTAGGCACGGGCATACACTAGTAAATTAATAATAAGGAAAGTTATTTATAAGTCTTATTAGAGAGACTTATATTACATGTGATCTTATTAAAAAACTTATGTTTTCATAAGTCATGTGAAAAGTTTGTTGACACATTTACCCTCAATATTAGTTGTTAATATCATAAATAATAGTAAAACCATATATAGGAAATTGAATGTTACTATAGATCATATCTATATAAACGTAATGTAACGTGACACCTACATAAAAGTAACGTGACACCTACATAAACGTAACGTGACACCTATGATCTATGACAACATTCAATTTCCTATTGAATGTTGCCATAGATCATATCTACATAAATGTAACGTAATGTGACACCTACATAAACGTAACGTCACACCTATGATCTATGACAACATTCAAGTTCATATATAAGAAATTGAATGTTACCATAAATCATATTTATATAAAATATAACGTGACACCAACATAAACCAGAAACATTTTCAAATTTAATTGTAAAAAATAAAAACTCATTAAGTTTGCGAAACGTAACGTGACACGTTATGTTACGTTTATATAGATGTCACATTACGTTCATATAGGTGTCACGTTACGTTACGTTACATTTATGTAAGTGTCACGTCACGCTACGTTTATACAGGATCTTGTGGAATACATTCCTATCTAAATAGGACTTGAGACTCTATAAAAAATTATACAGAACTTACCGTAACATAAGTGTCTGAAAAAAGACTTATAAATAAGTCTCCTTAATAATAATAACATATAAATTCATTAAATAAGAATTTTTGTCTACTATTTAATGCTCTAATTAACAATTGAATTCTTCAAATGATTAGCAGTAGGGTAATTGTTTTTAATTTTTTGTCATTGCTAAGATGATGGTGAATTTAGTAATTGTTTCAAATAAAACAAAGTCAAGGTACAATCACATTAAGAGATTGTTTGGGATGTCTTAAATAAGTGTATTTTTTGACTTTTTAAACTATAAAGTTGAAGAAAAAAATATGATTTGGCAAAGGCTCATTGGGCTTTTTTGGCTCAATGAGCCACAAAAGACAGAATAGGCTCATGAGTCACAACAGACAAAACATCTCATCCAACCCCATAATCATTACACTCTTCTCTCACAAAAAATAAAAAAAAATCAAAAAGTCAAAAGCCCTTCCCAAACCAAGTTTTTGAGCCTAGGCTCATATAGCAAAAAAAGTCAAAAAGCCAAAAAGCCAACCTATTTCCCAAACGGAGGCTGAGTTAACTTTTTGACTTTTTATGAAAAAATTTATATTAAAAAATTGTATAATTTAACATGTAAGGGAAAATTAGGATTAGAAATTGTGCAGCCGCACTTTTTGACTTTTTGATAAAAAGTGATAACTTTTTAACTTTTTAAGTAACTTTTTAATTTTTTAATTTTTTTTGACACATGCCAAACTTGGCCTAATTGTGTCCAATTAATTAATTGGACTACACAACCAATTGGTAATCATCAGATTTTCCTTAGAAGTAGTTTTATCAACTTTAAAACAAAAGAAAAATAAGAAAAATAATGGTAAATTATCAATAAATCTTAATAGTTGGATTTAATTCATATTAAGTTTTATTAAAAATAAATTCTAATAAAATTATTGCTAAAATTAATTTTTTGTGATAATTTTTTTATATATGTTACTAAAAATTAACAATTAATAACTCTTTTTGTCACGCTTTTTATAAATTATCATTAAAACTTATAATTAGTGACGTTTTTCTGTGATACGTTAAAAGTTGAAAGTTAACGACTTTTTTTGTGACAATTTTTTAAAACTGTTATTACAAACTTATAATTAGTGATATTTTTTGTGATAATTTTTAAACTGTCACTGAAAATTAACAGTTAGTGACGCTTTTTAATAGTATTTGATAAAAAATGTCATTAATTATTATAGAACCTATTAGACAATAAATATACTTATTAAGACCTATATGTAAGTCTTCCGAAAAATAATTCATTTTACATTATAAAATGAGATATGCTAATAACTTTTTTTTGAGAGATTGTTTAATTTTAAAATTTTTGTAAAAAAATACTTTAAAATGGCAAAAATGTTGAAAAAATTATATTCAATAAAAAATAATTTAAAATTAATGAAAAGTGTCTTATGTATTTTTTTGGGTCATTTTCTTTTACAACACGAATATTTATTAGCAAGACCCACGCAAATTATTAATTTATCCATCTTTATAAAAAAAAAAAAAAATGGCAAAAATCTCTAAAATAAATTGCAATCGTGTGAGAAGTTAGAAGATTTTAAAGTCAAATGTCCATAAATTTATAATTTTTATTGTGAAAAAGATAAGTTAAATATTTTTACCCTAAACCCTCCTTATCCCTATGGAGGGATTTTTGGTGAGACCCCATTTTTTGGACTTTTTTTTAAGATAAAGGACAACTTAATGAATTTTCCTTCAAAAAGCACCTGAGTAAGAGAAGTCCAACTCAATAAGAACATTCTATAATTTGTTTTTTTTGGGAACAATATTACCCTCATATATATATATATATATATATCATATATTTAAACAATCTCAGTTGATACATAAAACGATCTTGAAGATGATCTATAAAGTGAAGATGATCTGCGAAATCTATGAAGACGATCTCAAAGTCTGAAGATCTCACTGTCGACGATCTCACCCTTGGTCAACAATACACGATCTCGCCATCCAAGATCAACACTCTCAATTAAATGAGAGATTACATTGCAAAGCTGTATAAATCTGTTGTTATTTTTGATTTGTTTTTGTTGATTTACTGAGTTCAATCAAGTGTGTACTTTATTTTTGTTTGACATGATGAAAGTAAAATTTTACTCTGGTTTGTGCTCTGTTTTTGTTTGACAGAATGAGAGTAAACTTTTACTCTAGTTTGTGCTCTGTTTTGTTTGACAGAATGAAAGTAAACTTTTTGTCACGACCCAAAACCTACCTATGGGTTTTAGCACGTAATCGCCAAGAATCCGATATTATCAAGGCTCTTTGATACGATATCTAAACAGAAGCGAGTTTAGGGCCTGGCGGAAGCCAATATAGTAAGTAACTAGTGTCCACTGAGCTGTGAAAATCTGTATGCCAAAAACATTTTTCATGCATTCATATAGTTCAGAACAGTACAGTCTATACACAATCTATACAATCATATACAAACATTCAGTACAGGGACCTAATCCCTCGAAACAAAGATAAGAAACAAAGAGATCTATCTACAGTAGTACAAAACAGTAAGGAGACCGATGGGGGATACAAAAACACCCCAAGCCATAGCATGGCAACTCGGAACCTCGCAGTGAGGCACACAGGCTGGCTTGACAAAACTAGGGACCAACCCACGCTCCTAGCTCCGATCCGTCACGAGAACCTACATATATATATATAAACGTGAGCAAAAGCCCAGTGAATAACATAAAGCGTAAAGAGGTTATGAATGAATGTCCTTCTGATGGTAAGCAGTTCATTAAACAAGATATTTATCTTTCAAGATTTCATCAATCACCATATATGTGGTACACCCATTAGCCTATAAACGAGGGTCCAAAAGGACCAGTCTTAACAGACCAACGGTAATGATGGCCATCAATCAAGAATGATGGTTCCACAAGGAACCGACAGAGATCTCTATAACAAGAAATGATAAGTGCTAAGGATGCCACTGATGCAGTTCGAGAATACAGACATATATTCATTCAGAAACAATATCGATTCAATAAACGATTCGATTCAGTATTCAAAAGATAACCATTTTGAACATATCTTTACACAATCGTTACTCACAGAGATTGGGCTATTAGCAGCTAGAGCGCGTCCCCGAGAGCCAACCCTAAACAGTTAACAAATAGAACACACACTAAGTTTCACAGTCGGGAAGGATGATAATTAAATCCCTAAATTCCTCGTTGTGGTTCTATGTCTAAATCCTCATTAAGATGTCTAAAATTAGGCCTAAGAATGCCTAGAATGAGATGAGGATGCAAAAATACAGTTGGAAGGCATTTTTCAAAAGTTGCTGAAAATAGGGGTCTTGCTCGAGCGAGCCTTCCTTCGCTCGAGTGAGGTTGCAAAATCAAAGGTTTCGCTCGAGCGAGGTTGCAAAATCAAAGGTTTCGCTCGAGCGAACAATCCTTCGCTCGAGCGGTCTGATGAAACAGTAAAAGTACTGGATGCTCAATTTTTACGCTCGAGCCACCAATCCTTCGCTCGAGCGTGGCTCAGAGGAAACGTTGGTCGCTCGAGCGAAGAATCCTTCGCTCGAGCGAAGAAGCCAAATCTGGAATTTCCAGATTTGCCTTCCAAGCTCAAACTAAGCATTCTCAACTCAATTCTCGACCTCTTGGTCTCAAATTCTGGAAAATACATCCCAACACAATGTATAACAAGTTTCAAAAGCCAATTTATGAATTCAAGCCCCAAAGGTGAGTCAATAAAATCCAAAATTCAAACCCATTTTTCAAGAACCATTTAAAACATGCAATGCATGAACTTTTAACCAAATTTAAGGTTCAAATCTTGCTCTAATGAGCTCAATAGTTGGAAAACAAAATGAAAACATGGACTTTGATAGAAACATGAGCATGCATGTACAATCCATCATGAATTCAACTTCAAAATGCACCAAAATGGTCATGCATGCATGAATTCAAGGATAATTCAACCTCTATGCACTAAATCATGGCTTGATTCTACAATGGAGTCTAGAACATGCAAGATGAAGCTCAAGGACAACAATAAGAAGATAAATTTCTTACCTAGAGTTTCAATTTCAAGGTGTGGAAGCTAAATTTGCAACCTATGTTCCAACTCCTCCAATTACTAAGCAATTTACAAGCAACAATGATATGAAATCAATTCCCCAAGTCCTTCTCTCTCTATAATTTCGGTGGAGCTCTCAATTTGGCTGAGGAAGAGGTTTGCTTAAGTGCATAATAGGCTCAAGTAATGAAAGTAGACAAAGCCCACTCAATAGCATTTCCGTAGTTACGGCAAACTCTTTAATTGGCTTAAATTAATCTAGTTTAATCATTCCTAATAAATTTTCAGATAAATATACTATTAAATCACAAATATTCTACTGATCCCAAAACTCTAAATGGTTCCTAATTCGGCCGCCGATAAGGCCTTCAATTAGCAGTTTAAACACATAAACGCAAACAGATAATCAATCAATCAAACAGATAGAAATGCAATATAATAGATAAACTTATTCAATTTCAGTTTCGATTTCAATCAGTCCATTCAGTACTTCAGTTAATTCAATTATCAGTCATTATCAGTTCAGTTTAGCAGTAACCAGTAGCTAATTCAGTAGTTTATCGGTAATCAGTATGAGGGTTGTTGAATGTTACAGAGTACATACTAGATAAATGAATTATAGTCGACAATCATTTTACTCTGAATTGAAAGTAACATTTTACTGTATTGTTGAATGTTTGTCTATACTGTAACATTTTACTGTTTGTCTATACATTTTACTGTAGGTAATCGGTAATCAGTTCAACAATCATTTTACTCTGAATTGAAAGTAACATTTTACTGTATTGTTGAATGTTTGTCTAGACAGTTTCTGAGTTGTTTTTTAGTAAATTTTACTGTATTTCAGAGTAAAATTTACTCTGAATCTTAAAGTAAAATTTTACTGTGTTGTTGAATGTTTGTCTATGCATAAGAGAATAAACTTTATTTTTCATTAACCAGAGTAAAATTTTACTGTTGCGAAAACAGAGTACATACTAGATAAATGAATTATAGTCGAATTTTACTTTAGATCTATGAACAAACAAACAAAAAACTCTCAATTTTTTATTGTAATATATCAATTTATCATTTTTTTAGACATATATGAGGTCATTTTATCTCAAATCTAAAACTATTGATCTCAAACATGAGTTCATAGGCATCAAATCTGAGATGGTGATGGATTTCAATGGATGATTTCAAAATTTCGATTTTGTGAGATGGATCAAAAATGGAGATCAAAAGGGTTTAGGACTTGAAAAGAGAGAAAATAAAGGGAAGAGAGAGGATACCAGTAATGTGGAGATAGAAAGAGAAGAGAAATGGTTCAGCGAGGATTTTGGATTATATGAAAAAGCATTTCAGCCTTTTCATCATATTTTTTTATTTGAAAAACTTTTAAAACTATTATTTTATTTGGTGAGATTCACACACAAAAAAACCTATAGAAGGAGTTTTTCACCAAAAATCCCATCTCTATAATAGTATCCCTCTTCTCATTTTCATCCTCTCCTTTTCTTTCTCAGTGATTGCACCATCACCAATAGTCTCCTGACTACACCATTGTCGGCTCCACTCGTTATCACTGGCGGTACTCCTCTATATCTAATTGGTGACAGCTAGATATGGTTTCCATCCAAATCCAACTGTCATAAAATTCTATACAAAATTAAAATGACATGAATTTTTGAGAAATTCCTGATAGCTCGAAAACAAGGCTCGACTTTGGCTCGAGAGGGAGAGAAGAGAGGAGAAGGAGAAGGAGGGAGAGAAGAGAGGAAGAAGGAGGAGATCGCCCGGCCGTCGTCGCCTCAAATGCTGCCGCCGATCTCCCGGCCGTCGCCAGCCTCCGATCGTCGCAGCAGCCTCCTCCTCCTCCCTCCTCCGCTCCGCCCCGCCTCCGCATCCTCCTCCCCCTGTGAATATGCCCCCTCCAGTCCTCCTCCTCCTCCTCCCTCTCTACTCTTCTTCTTCACTTCATCTTCATCTTGACGACAATGTAAGAAGGAACAAAAAAAAAATCGAGCCAAACTCGAGCCATACATTTCGAGCTACCAATCGCGGTTCTGAATTTTTATTAGGAAAAATTATTTGATAGTGATGGCAGTAAAGAACAAAAATTAATTAATTAATTAAAAAAATTATAATTAATATTTATAATATCTTTTATTTTAAAAAAAATATTTTTTAACTGACACGTGTCAGTGTAGTTCCTTTTTTAAACCATCCTTTCAATTATAGGCAAAATACCCACCATTGTGTCACAAGCATACCACTGCAACATTATTTTAAATAATTTACGAACCTATATTAAATGTTGGTGCATGATAAGACCTAATAGCAGCCCTCGCAACAAAAATTCGTGGCTCTTTGAAAAGGGTAACGTAATCAAGATAGTTATTGATATTTTTAGAATATGAACATATAGTGTTTTATAAGATTTTAATTGGTAAAAAAAGATAAAAGCTATTGATTTATGTTGAGATGAAAAAATAGTATAGGAATTAAGTAAATAATAATTGACTAGAAATATAATCAAGTAATAATGTTCCGAAATTATTAAATAATTTCTCCATAATCAAACTGCCAAGAAAACTAACAAACCAAGCTTCAGTTGCTTAGAAACCCCAATTAGCCTGCGTTAGTGTTCATCTTGAAAGCTATTGCTCATTTGCCATCAACTATATATATATACTTACCACCACCCAACGACAAACCTCTCTCTCTCTCTCTCTCTCAGCCTTTCGAACCACATACCGATCACCATATTCAAGAAAGCAACCATCAAGAAAAATGTCTGAAAACAGAGATACCATCGATGAAAAAGAAAGGAAGAAGGAGGAGGAGTTAAGTCGAAGCCTCGGCACCGTCTTCGTTCCTGTGGACTTAACACCACACTATATCCCTCCTCGGTGGACTCCTCCTCCTGCTCCTGCTGCATCATCATCGTCGTCGTCTTCTTCGACTACATTGAAGACTAGTGCTACTGCTCGTGATACAGAGGCGTCTGGAAAGGTGAATCTGAAGCGCTCTGAAGAAGGAAAAAATGTTGTTGTTTCACCCTTTAAGAAGCCAAAAGATGTGATTATGACTCACGATTATGATGATGTTGATGTTATCTCTGAATCAAAATCTGGGTAATTACTTGTTCTTCATCCCAAGAAACTTATCAGTCTTGGGGTTTTCTTTCTTGAATTTCTTGAATCTTTTGTGTCTCTCTGTATACCAATGCATGTTTGTATATGCACTTATGAACATGTACTGATGCATTAGCTTGCATGCAATGATCAAGAACATTGTGGGTTTTTCTTCCCTTTTCTTGCAACCAAACAGGGACCTGGGGTTGTCATCTTTGTGACCTGGTCTTTGTTTTACTGTCTTTCACACGCATTGGAATGATGAAGATGTACCAATATCGTATAATTAGATGAAAGATTATGGATTTTTTTCTCAACAAGAAAACAGAGTAACTAGGATTTTTATCTTTGTGAATCTCTGTTCTATCATTTTTCTGACCATCATGATGATAGAAAGTTAATAATTGGTTGAGTAATTGCAATTGGAGGTTACAGTTCATGGAATTGTAGAATTAGATGAAAGATTATAGACCTTGTTTTATTTTTCTTACTCTTTCTCAACATGAAAACAGAGTAACCAGGGAGTTTCATCTATGTGAATCTCTGTTCTGCCATTTTTGCAACTATCAGGATGATAAAGAGTTAATGGGTGATGCTATGGGTTATGATCAATTTGATTATGATTATGAAGAAATATGATTTTGGCTCATAACTGCAAAAGGTGACCTGTTATCAGGTCACTTTTAATGATGTGACTCAATCTTAACCATTAATTTTCTATGTACCGTACATTTTTTTGAACAAAATGTACTATAGACTTTCCCAATAAGGGGTTGGGTATTTAGTTGAACATTACAGTTCGTAAAACTGTATAATTAGATGAAAGAATATAGATTTTCTTTTTATTTTTCTTTCTTTTTCTCAACAAGCAAACGGAGTAACTAGGATTTTCCATCTCTGTGAATTCCAACATTTCAATATTCAATTGATTGTAACAAGATTGTCTTTCATTGCTTTTGTTCTTCACCATTGCAGAGACTCAACCAAGAGGCCCAGCCAGGGGCTCCAAGACAGACCTGATACCTACAAAAGAGATCCCCCATTGTTTCATATCTCAACCAAAGTAGGCGAATTCCACAGGGGCATCCTTCTCTTTGAGATAAAGTTATCTGCAAGTGACATTGAACTCGGGAGGCTCGCCATTCCTGTCGAAAGAGCAATGGACTATTTCTCTCCTCTATCGATTCCTAAAGTTTACGAGGAGCAGATAGAAATCACCGACACTCAAAAGGACGATTGGTATATGACGCTCACCTACGATCCTGTGGAATGCACCTTCATGATCTCAATTGGGTGGCAAGGCTTCGTAGAATGGCATGAGTTGGAAGCCATGGATGTGATTCGCTTTTACAGGCCTGTCCCACGCGTTCACAACAATCATTTCCTGATTGATTACATCAAAGGACAGGATGCCGAGACCGACAACATTGTTCAAGAATTCAGGCAGGAGAATTTCCTGTTTCAGCGGCAACTGACCCCTACTGACGTGGGATTTTGCAGGATCATCATTCCCAAGGAAGATGTCAGAACTCACTTCCCAGCAGTCAAAATCCCCGCTGTAACGCATAAGATGGAGAGACTTTACTTCACTGACACACAAAACAAGGATTGGTGTATGAAAATCATATTTTCTAGCCAAGTTGATGCTTACATGATTATAAATGGGTGGGGGAGATTTGTGAAAAAGCAAAATTTGAAAGCCATGGATGTGATTAGGTTCTATAAACCGGTCCAGCCTTTGCATGGGTGGCACTTCCTGATTGACTGTGTGAAAGGAAAGAAGGCAAAGGATATTATGATTGAATTGGGTAAGGCTAAAAATGATGGGAATGGGGGTGATGGTAGCAAAAAGGGAGGCGACAATAAGGAAGGAGGTGATCGTGGAGGGGTGAGTGAGAGTGGTGGTAGTAGTAGTTGCGGAAAGGGGAAGATGATTTGCTGTTGGGGATGGAAAAACCAGCGTGGGGGCCCGGAAAGGGCAGTCATGATGACACTGGAAGAAATCTTGGAAATGATATTCATCAAATGAATCAATGGCTACTGTGTAAATTCTTGATCTAGGAAGAAAGAGAGGTTCTGAAGTGTTGTTAGGTTTGTAAAAACATGAATCTTGAGATTGTGATTTTCATACATAAGTACATTGGATTGGTTGGATATTGGTCAGTATAATTGTGATTTTTTTTTTACTATGCTTCTACTTGGTTGATTGTTTGTTTTTGTCTGAAGTGGATTTTGAGTTTGTAAAAACATCAATGTGACAAGTTGAAATCAGGATATAGTGCATGGTTCATATTTCAATGAGTTTGTACTTGTGGCCTTTTTTTTCTTCCGTAACAAAGCAAAGCGGCTGAAAATTTATGAAAATTTTGGAAAATCATATACAAACTGTTAATGGATTAGTAAATTCAGTCACATTGAAGTCATAGTTGTTTGTTAGATTGAATTGACTAGGGATAATAAAAAAAAAAAAGAAAAAAAAAAAAAAAAGAAGATAAAAATGAGGAGTTATTATGAGCTCAGATTTGCAAAAATGAGAAGTGTATGAAATGCATGATGATGCATAACTGATTAACCATGGTTGTTATTAAACAATATTACCTCAATTTAGTAAAAAAAATTAAGAGATCTACAAAACAAACTTGCCTGAATGACAATTTTCAATTAAACCAGGGAAGAGATTAAGTAGAAAATTTCACAAAATAATGTGCACAAACTATATATCTGAGATAAATTTAGTTTATATGCTTAAAGCAACTTGGCCGAAGAAGGAGAAATATCTTTGGGCAATAAAAGTAATAGAATATTTTCACAAGGATGGTAACAAGAATGGAGGTCATCACTAAGGGCCGAGTCCTGGTCTAGTAGGAAATGAAGAACCAGAGTCCCATTCGGGTAATTATTTAATCTTTCCAAAATATCATGTTGGTTGCATGTCCACAACCAGGAGGTGTTCTAAGCCTATATGATAATTTCTGTTTTATCCCCATTTGTAACGATTTCTTGTTTTGGGGAAGCATATGATCAAACTGCCAAAGTAACAATAAACCACTCTAACTGCAAGCTATATCTGCAGATAAACCACCCCAACTATATATATATGTATATACCACCTCCATATTCAAGAAAGAAGAATCAAGAAGAATGTCTGAAAGAAGAGACACAGATAAAGTTCTCAATGATGAAGAAGAAGAAGAAGGGGAAAAGAAGGAGGAGGAGGTGGAGGACTTAATTCCTAGAGCCAGAAGAACGTCCTTCACTACACCTCATCTGCGCTCTCCAACTTCTGCTCATCCTGCTACTGATAAACAAGGGAAAAAGATCAAGGAAGAAGAAGAAGAAGAAGAAGAAGAGAAAACAAAACAAGTCTCCAAAGAAGGAAATCCACCTTCTTCAAGTTCAACTCCATTGGAGGAGACTGCTACTGAAACAGAGGGATTTGATGAGAAGATGACTCTGAAGCCTTCTGCAGAAGGAAATGTTGATGTACCCTTCAAGAAACTGACCATTCACGATGATGCTGATGTTCTCCCTCAATCAAAATCTGGGTAATTACTACGAACCTGATCAGTCTTGGGGTTTTCTTTCTTGAATTTCTTGAGTCTTTTCAGTGTATCTGTATACGAATGAATGTTTGTATACTCACATATGCAACACACACTGATGAATTTTCTCTCATGCAATGAACAAGAACATACAAAATTCAAAGAGTATTGTGGGTTTTTGCTTTCTTTCTGTTCCAATTCTTCAGTTTTCTAAGTCACCAAACAGAGACCTGGGGTTGTCATCTTTCTGATCGTTGTTTTACTGTCTCTTCCTACACCCATTTGACTAATAAAGATTTTGATGATAAATTACTTTCTTGAATGAGTAAGATCTAGAAGAACAATACTTGGAATTGTATAATTAGATGAAAGATCATAGCTCTCTTTTTTTTTTTCCTTAACAACCAAACAGAGTAATTAGGATTTTCATTTTCTTTCCCTTTGCAGAGCCTCATGCTCATCTGAGATGGCCAACCAGGCTCTACAAGACACAGATGATCAATTCAATAGCAGTGGTTTTCTCTTTGAGTTGCAATTGACGCCAAGAGATATTCAACAAGGGCAGCTCTTCATTCCTGTTGTAAAAGCAGCAAATCATTTCCCTCCTATACTGACTCATCCACCAAATTACGAGCACCAGATTGAAATTTCCGACACTCAAAACCGCAATTGGAACATGATACTCGTCTACCATAACATGTTAGGTGCCTTCATCATCAAAAAAGGGTGGCACAGGTTTGTCGTTGGTCACGGTTTGGAAGCCATGGATGTGATTTGCTTCTACAAACCTCTATTACGTTTACACGACAAGCATTTCCTGATTCAACATGTCAAAAGAGAGGAATCCGAGACAGACAACCCTCCTGAATTCAAGCCTGAAAATTTCCTGTTTGAGCTGCGATTGACCACTAGCTGTGCCGGTGACAGATGGCTCGTCCTTCCCAAGGAAAAAGTAAGAAATCATTTCCCTGCACTTAACAACCCTGCTGGAAGAAAACTGAATTTTACTGATGCTCGAAACAAGGATTGGACAATGACATTCTTTTTCGTTAAAGATCTTGGTGTCTACATGCTTATTGATGGGTGGGAAGGGTTTGTGAAGAAGCACGGGTTGGAAGCCCAGGATGTGATTAGGTTCTACAAACCGGTCCAGCCTTTACACGAAGGGCACTTGTTGATTGAATGTGTGAAAAAAAAGGATTATGAAGAAAATGCTGGCAAAGGGGGTTATCATGTAAAACAAGGTAGCCGCAGCAAGATGATGTCAATTTGCTGTTTGACATGAAAAAACAAGCGTGGGGGACTGGGAAAGAGAACATTGGTGAAGTTCAAAGTAAATAACTCCCTATTAGTAAACTCTTGATGTCTGTAACCTGGGTGATGAATTTCAGCAAGATGATGTCAATTTGCTGCTTGACATGAAAAAACAAGCGTGGGAGACCGGGAAAGAGAACATTGGTGAAGTTCGAAGTAAATAACTCCCTATTAGTAAACTCTTGATGTCTGAAACCTGGGATTGATGAATTTCAAAGTCAGTAGTGATTTTACATACATATACATTGGTGAAGTTTTGCAAACAATGTATGTTGAGATTTGTGATTTTCATACATACATAGATACATACATAGATACATGCATACATACATACATTGCTGAAGTGCAAAGTAAAAACAGTGATTTTTCTATCCTAGTGTCTACATGGTGTGGATTATTTGTTGTTGAAATTGGATTGTTTTTTCGTTTTTGTTTTTGAACCACTGTTAAAATTGATTCTGAGATGGTAAAAAACAAGCCTTGTTGTGCAGAACTTAGAGGTGAGCAAGTTGAAATTAGGATATAAGTAGATCTATGGTTTTTGATTCAGTGGTTCTGCTTAACTCAGAAATGCATCAGTCCTTGTGGCCTTTTTTTCTGTCTTTTTTTAAAAACAGAGTAAAAAGCTGGAAAATAATGTACATACTGTTTGGAACTTTGAATTGGTTTGGGAAAAGGAGAAGAAAAAGAAAGAAGGAAAACCTTTTCCATGGAACTTCAATTAACATTGTAATGAAAAATTCTGAAGGAATGATATGAATCTATGAAAGCAGAATACTTTTATTTTCTTCACATCACTATTTTTCAGGAAAATTACAAAGTACAAAAATAATTGTAAATCAGTGAGAATAAAAAGTAATTACACTAGTGATGGAATGATGCAAAATAATTACAAACAGATGAAAATATTCCATGCAAAGACAAAATTGCCTTATATATATAGAATAAAATGTTAAATGGCGGGCTTTAAAAGAAAAAATCTCATCAATGTGCTTTTATGTACAAAAAAAGAATATTGTCATGGTATTATGGTGAATGATTCTACAAATTTTATTTTTGGAAGAATGGTATTTTCGGAAAAACAAAAGGTGTGAATCTTATTATATTACCGTAAAATTTAGAACCCACAATAAATTTTTTTTTTTTCAATACCAAGTCTTGTATCTCACTCTTGTATATCCACCTAACAACAAGAGATTAAAAAAAAATAAAAAAGTAAATTACAAAACACCGCTAGTCTATATAACTAATTAAGATTTCTTGTTTTGGGCAAACAATGATCAAACCGCAAAGTTAACTGCAAATAATAAACCATATTAACTGTCAGATAAACACAGAAGTTAAACTTCTACAGCTACAAAACTCATTACCACCAGCAACTATATATATTTTCCACCTCCTAACATCATAGCCTCTCTCTCTCTCTCTCTCTCTGCCTCTGCCTTTGCAACTACTGAGCACCATATTCAAGAAACAATCAAGAAGAATGTCTCAAAGCAGAGAAACTGGCAAAGCTTTTGATGATGAAGACTATTCCTTTCCCGTCGACATATATCCTGACTATTTTCCTGATGAAGGAAATGCAAAAGAGAAAGCAAAACAAGTCTCTGAAGATCGAAATTCATTGTCTTCAACTCCATTGGAGACTGGTTCTGAAACAGAGGAGTTTGGCAAGATGACTACAAAGCCTTCCAGAGAAGGAAATGTTGATCTACCCTTCGATAAACTGACTATTCACGATGATGAGATGATGAAGATATCTCATAATAAATCTGGGTAACTGCTTGTTCTTCACCTAGAAACTGATCAGTCTTAGGGTTATCTTTCTTGAATTTCTTGAATCCTTTTCGTGTAATTGAATATGAATGAATATGCAGCATATACTGATAAAATTGAAAGAATTTTGTGGGTTTTATGCCTTTTCCATTCCAATTCTTGGATTTTCACCTCAACCAAACAGAGACATGGATTTTTTTAATAGTTTTGCTATGTTTTTCTCAACAACCAAACAGGGTAACGAGGATTTTCTTTTTCTTTCCCTTTGCAGAGGAGGTTCATGCTCATCTGAGAGTGCCAGCCAAATAAATGAGTACACAATGACTAAAACAACCAGAGTCGGTGAATTTCAGAGGGAGGTACACTATATGTTTCAGATGGAGTTAACTCAGAGCGATGTTGAAAGTGGCAGTCTCTCCATTCCTTTCCAAACAGCTGAATTACATTTCCCTTCAACCAATTACACGCCAATTGTAATTTGCGACAATCGAAACGATAATTGGTACATGACACTCACCTACAATGCTGGGGAAAGTAGTGCCTTAAAGTTCTTCGTGATTGCAATCGGATGGAAGGGGCTTGTGGATTGCCACGGTTTGAAAGCGACAGATGTGATTCGTTTCTACAAGCCAATTCCAAGATTACATGACAAGCATTACCTGATTGATTTTGTCAAAGCACAAGGAAATGTTGTTTCACCCTCTAAGAATTCGAGTATGAAACAAGGTTGTGATGAGGCTGGCCAAGATGTTATCTTGCAATCAAAATTTGGGTAACTAGTTCTTCACCAAGAAACTGAGTCTTTAAGGCTGTGTTTGGTTGGGAGATTCGGGAAGGGATTTGGAAAAGAAAAAGGAAAAAGTAGGTGAAATGTGAATAAAATATAATTACATTTCACCTAATTTCGCACACATTTTTCCTTTACCTTTTCCATTTCTAAATCCCTTCCCAAATCCTTTATTTGGTTGTTGAATTTGGAGAGAAATTTGGAAAGGGAAAGGGAAAATATAGGTGAAATGTGAATAAAATATATTTATAATTCACCTAATTTCACACACCTCTTCCCTTTACTTTTCCAAATCACTTCCCAAATGCCCCGACCAAATACAACGTAAGGGTTTTTCTTTAATTTCTTGAATAAAAAATTATGTGTTTTTCATTCCAACTCTTCCCTTCTACGGATGTTTTGTGATTGGGAACCATTTGATTTTTGCATATCAGTTTCAATATTCAATCTGATTGTAAAACATAGCTCATACATGTTCAATTGATTTAGTATTTCATTTTTTCCCCTTTGCAGAGGGGGCTCATGCTCATCCGAGAGGGCCAAGCAGGAGCTACAAGACACGGATGATGAATTCGATAGTAGTGTTTTTCTCTTTGAGTTAGAGTTGGGTCAAAGCGACGTTGAACAAGGCATGCTCTACATTCCCAAGCAAACAGCAGCAAAGCATTTCCCTTGTGCATCGACTGTTATACCAATTTACGAGGTCCAGATTGAAATTTTCGACACTCAAAACCAGAACTGGAACATGGCACTCGTCTACATTTGCTCATTTGGTGCCTCTTTCATTGCAAGAGGGTGGCACAGGTTTGTCATTAGGCACAATTTGGAAGCCATGGATGTCATTTGCTTCTACAGACCTCTCTCACGTTTACACGAATGGCATTTCCTGCTTCAGCATGTCAAAAGAGGGGAAGCCAAGAAAGACAACCCTCCTGAATTCAACCCTGAAAATTTCCTGTTTGAGCTGCAATTGACCCCTCCCTCTAGTTTCGTCCTCATCATTCCCAAGGAAGATGTAATAAATCATTTCCCTGCAATTGAGATCCCTCGCGGAAGAACACTGCACTTCACTGATGCTCAAAACAAGGATTGGTCCATGACAATCTTTTTCGCTGATTTGCACGATGCCTACATGGTTGTGGGTGGGTGGGAAGGGTTTGTGAATAAGCACAGGTTGCAAGACATGGATGCGATTAGGTACTACAAACCAGTCCGACCTTTGCACGAGGGGCACTTTCTTATTGAATGTGTGAAAAGAGAGGATGATGCTTATGAGACTATTAGTCAGAGTGGTCAATTGGGTGGTGCTGAAAATGAAGGCGATGGGGGCGATTCTTGGGGTGATCGTGCAAGTAGCGCTAGTCATGCAGGGCCAAGTCCTCATTGAGTGGTAGCACTGGGAAGAGGAGGATAAGTTGCTGTTGGACAGGGAAAAACCAAGGTAGTCATGGCACTGTAGGAATTCTTACAAGTGACAAGCAGTGCTTGGGAGGAAATGGCAATATAGCTCCCAATTAGTGAATTCTTGATGTCTGTTATAATCTGTGATTGTGTTTTTTTCATAATTACATTGGTGAAGCTCATAGGAAATAATGATTTTACATACATTACATTGGTGAAGTTTCTATACACACATGAATATTGAGATTTGTGATTTTCGTTCACATACATACTGGTGAAGTTCAAAGTAAACGGTGAATTTTCATAGATACATATGGTTTGGATTATTAGTTACTGTCTCAAATGGATTCTCTGTGTTTTGTTTTTTGAGTTAGTAAAACAAGCCTTGATGTGCAGAGCTTCAATGTGAGCAAGTTGAATGGTTCATAATTCAGTGGATTTGCTAGTTGCATGTTTTACTGATGCCTTTTCTTCGAACAATTTTTAAATATATATATATATATATTTTTAACTTGTAAGAAAGCAAAGCAGCTGAAAATAACTCCCAGTTAGTAAACTCTTGATGCCTCTGTCATCTGGGATTGTGATTTTCATAATCACATTGATGAATTTCAAAGTAAATAGTGATTTTACTTGCCTACATTGGTGAAGTTGTGTAAACATGGATATTGAGATTTGTGATTTTCATTCACATGCATTGGTCTTTGAACCACTGTTAAAATGGATTGAAAAATGCTAGAGATCCCAAATTTTTTATCCAATAAATAACCAAATGCCCACACCCATGTGAGACATTTGGTCATTTATTTAGTAGAAAATTTAGTATCCCTACTATTACCCAAATGGATTTTGAAATACTAAAAACAAGACTTATGCTGTGTTTAGTTGGGGGATTTGGGGAGAGATTTGGAAAAGGGAAAGGGAAAAGGTGTGTGAAACTAGGTGAAATATAGGCATGTTTTATTCACATTTCACCTACCTTTTCCATTTCCCTTTTCAAATCCCTCCCCAAATCCTCCAACCAAACACAGTATTAGGGTATGCCCTATTTGTATACGGAATATAAAAGCCGCATATCGGTGTGAGACTAGATATAACATGAGGTGAGTCTCACATGTTTTTTTTGTTTCCTTATATCCCGTGTTTGGTTGCTCCGAATATAGGGAGTTCGGATAGTATATGATGAAAAGGGGATATGCAATACCACTCCCATGGTATTGTATATCCGTCACCTTCGGATATAACTCATTTTTCATCCAAAGGTCAAAAATAATTACTCTCCTCTTATCTTATCCTATTTTAACTAAATATAGTATAAGTGACCTCACAGTATATATAATCCATCTCATATTATATCCTTATCCTTAGGTATTACATATGCTCCTCAAACTCTTATATCTAATCCGAATAATCAAACGGGGATGCATGGTTCAAAAAATGCAGTTGCTAGTGTGACTCAATTGGGCAGGGCAAAAAATGGTGGCAATGGCATTGGTGGCAGAAACGCCACAAAAATTAACAATCGTGGAGGGGGCGGAGTCAGGGTGGAAGCCGCCATGTCAAGGGGAAGACAATTTGCTGTTGGGGCATGGAAAAAGCCGGTGTGGGGGGCCAGAATAGGGAGTCACTCTGATGTAAATTCTTGATCTAGGAAGAAAAGGAAGTTCAAGTATTACAAAAATGAATCTTTGATTCTTGAGATAGTGATTTTCATCCATACATTGGATATCTTGGTCAGTAAAATTGTAATTTTTCTACTAAAATTCTTCTTGGTTGATTGTTTTTGATTTTTTCTGAAGTAGATTTTTGAGTTATCAATGAGTGACAAGTTGAAATTAGGATATATATACTTCAGGATAAAATATTAAATTGTGGGTCTCTCGATTTAACTTAAAAAACTCATCAAGATGCTTTCTATTTACAAAAAAAAAAAAAAAAAAGTAAAAAAAAAATTGTTATCATATTATATTTATATATATCAGCTAAAATAACAATTTCTTGTTTTGGAGAAGCATATGATCAAATCCCCAAACTAACAATAAACGGCTTTAACTAACTGCAGATAAACCCCAACTATACATATTTACCACCTCCAAACAACAAAGCCTCTCTTTCTCAGCCTTTTAGAACTAGTACTGATCACCATATATTCAAGAAAGAAGAATCAAGAAAAATGTCAGAAATCAGAGACACCAGTGAAGCTCTCGATGACGAAGGAAATGCATCGTCTTCAACTCCACTGGAGGAGACTGCTACTGAAACAGAGGGCTCTGCCAAAGGAAATGCTGCTACTGCTGATGCTATCTCGCAATCAAAATCTGGGTAATTACTTGTTCTTCAGTACGAAACTGATCAGTCTTTGGGTTTTCTTTCTTGAAGTTCTTGATCTTTTCTCTGTATCTGCGTACCAACGCATGTTTACATACACACACTGATGAATTTGCTCGCATGCAATGAACAAGAATATACAAAATTCAAGGAATATAGTGGGTCTTTTGTTTTACTTTCAGTTCCAATTCTTCACTTTTCTTGGCAATCAAACAGAGACTAGGGGTTTTTTCTTTGTGATCTCTGTTTCACTAACTTTTACTCCCACTGGAATGATAAAAATTTTAATAGTAAATTAGTTTCTTGATCGAGCAAGACGTAGAAGAAAAAACCTTGGAATTGTACAATTAGATGAAAGATCATAATACATCATTCTTTTTCTTTTTCTTTTTTCTTCTCAATAACCAAACAGAGTAACTTGTTTGGACTCTGTTTTTCATTTTCTTTTCCTTAGCAGAGGAGGCTCTGTCAGCAGAACAAATGATTACCCATTGCCTATAACAGAATCCCAGAGGTTGGTACGTTTTCTGTTTCAGATGGAGTTAACTCAGGGTGATATTGATGCGGTTCACTCTCCATTCCTTTTGAAAAAGCAAGATTGCATTTCCTTCCAATGAATCGTGTATCGATTCACCAGATTGTAATAACCGACACACGAAACGACAATTGGTTCATGACACTCACCTACAATGCTCCAAAAGGCAGTGCCTTGATCACAAGCGGGTGGCAGGGGTTTGTTGATTGGCACGGTTTGAAAGTTTTGGATGTGATTCGCTTCTACAAACTAATCCTAGGATTACAGCCCAAGCATTTCCTGATTGATTATGTCAAAGTAGAAGGAAATGTGGTTTCAACCTCAGAGAATTCGCATACGAAAGAAGTTCGTGATGAGGAGGTTCGCCATGATGTTATCTCGGAATCAAAATTTGGGTAACTTGTTCCTCACCAAGAAACTGAAGGGTGTTCTTTAATTTCTTGAATAAATCATAATGCGGTTTTTTAGCAAAGATGTATTTTTGTGCCATTTGCCACGTTCATGAATTAATGCTTCATTTTCTTTCCCCTTCGCAGAGGAGGCCCATCATGCTCATCTGAGAGGGCTAAGCTGGAGCAACAAGGCAAAGATGGTAAATTCCATAGAAGATCTTTTCTCTTTGAGTTGTGGTTGCGTCCAGACGATGTTGAACAAGGCATGCTATACATTACGAAGAAAAAGGCAGCAAAGCATTTCCCTCCTATACCGACTTATCTACCAAATTATAAGTATGAGCACCAGATTGTAATTTCCGACACTCAAAACCAGAATTGGAACATGACACTTGTCTACAATAGCTTTTTAAGTGCCTTTTTCATCACAAGAGGGTGGCACTGGTTTGTTATTAGGCATGGTGTGAAAGTCATGGACGTGATTTGCTTCTACAGACCTCTCTCGCCTTTACATGACTTGCATTTCCTGATTGAACATGTCATAAGAGGGGTTAACACTCCTGAATTCAAGCCGGAAAATTTCCTGTTTATCTATGGCCGTTTTGACTGGCTCAAACTTCCCAAGGAAGAAGTGAGAAATCATTTCCCTGCCATTGAGAAACCTGGTGGAAAAAGACAACTGTACTTTAATGATGCTCAAATAATGATTGGTCAATGGCAATCTTTTTCAATCAAGATATTGATGCCTATGTGCTTATGGATGGGTGGGAGGGGTTTGGTCAGTAAACACAGGTTGGAAGAAATGGATGTGATTAGGTTCTACAAACCTGTCTGTCCTGCACATGAGGGGCACTTCCTGATTGAATGTGTGAAAATAGAGGATGCTGCTCCTGGGACTACTAGTCAGGATGATCAATCGGATGATGGCGAAGGGGGCAATCTTTGGGGTGATTGTGCAAATTGAGGTGACAGAAAACAAGGTGGTGATGGTGGGCTGAGTCGTGGTGGTGGTATCAGCCATGACATGGGGGAGACAATGTGCTGTTGGCCATGGAAGAAAGAGCGTTGGGGCCGGGAAAGAGCAGTCATGGCCCTGGAGGAATTCTTGCAAGTGACAGACAGTGCTAGGGAGGAAATGGCAATATAGCTCCCAATTAGTGAAACTCTTTATGTCTGCAATCTGGGATTGTTTGTGATTTTCCATAATCACATTTGTGAATTTCATAGTAAACACAATGATTTTTCTTACTAATATTGCTGAAGTTTTGTAAACAAGGGATATTGAGACTCGTAATTTTCATTCACATGCATTGGTGAAGTTCAAAAGTAAATAGTGATTTTCCTACTAAAGGTTTTACTTGGTGTGGATTACTGTTGAAAATGGTTACTTTTTTTTTTGGCATTGTTTTTTGAACCACTGTCAAAATAGATTCTGAGATTGTAAAACAATCACACTAGAGACTGAAAAAATTCCATGCAAAGACAAAATTATTATGTTTTTATCTTATAAAAAGAACATTGTCATGTTATTACGGTGAATGAATCTATAAGTTTTATTTTTGGAAAAATAGTGTTTTCCAACAGAAAAAAAAGAAGAAGTGTGATTCATATTTATTTAGTCTGAATCTTATGATATTACAGTTAAATTTGGACCCCACAATATTTTTTTCAATGTGGAGTCTTGCATATGTGTATCCCAAGTTTTATATCCATCTAAAAACATTAAAATTAATCACAAAACACCACTCAAAAACATTAAAATTAATCACAAAACACCAGCAATCTATATAATTAAATTGGTGTTTTAGATCCATGTGATAATTGTTGATAGCTTGCAACTATTTCTTGTTTTTGGGAAGCAGTGATCAAACTGCCAAGTCAATTGCAAATAACAGATCATATTCAAACTGTCAGATTGGACCCCGGTAGTTAAACTTCCAAAGCTACAAACTCATTATAAACAGCAACTATATATATTTACCACCTCCAAACGTAACAGCAAAACCTCTCTGTCTCTCTCTCTCTCTAAGCAACAATCAATAATCTCTCTCCCTCTCTCTCTCTGTCTCTCTCCATATTCAAGCAACAATCAATAAAAATGTCTGGAAGCAGAGACAATGATGATAAAAAAGGGAAAAGGATGAAGGACTCAGATGTTCAGGATGAACAAGTCTCCAAAGAAGGAAATGTTGATCTTCCCTTCCACAAACTCACTATCTCACCTTCAAAATCTGGGTAACTTCTTGTTCTTCACCTAGAAACTGTTCAATTTTGAGGCTTTTGTTTCCTGATTTTCTTGAACCTGTTCTTCTGTGTATCTTGCACACAAATGCGTGTTTATATATGCACATATGCAACATATACTGATAAATTTACTCGCATGCAATGAATAAGAACATATAAAATTCAACGAACATTATGGGTTTTTTTTTTCTTCGTTCCAATTCTTGGCTTTTCTCGGCAATCAAACAGAGACCTCGGGTTGACATCTTTTTTGTTCTTTGTTTTGCCATCTTTTATGCCCATTGGAATGATAAAGATTTTGATGATAAATTAAAAGCAAGATCTAGAAGAAGAAACCTTGAAATCGTATAATTAGATGAAAGAAGATTATAAATCTTTTGCTTTTTTTTTTTTTCCCCCACCAATTTTCCTTTTCTTTTTCTCAACAAGCAAAAAGGATATTCATAAAACTTTCGGCCACATGGAGCATCACTTTTTTCAGTGGAAAGATCACTAGGTCTAGGGTGAATGTTTCTATTGTGAGGTGTATCGGATTCATTGACTGTTCTCTCAGATTTACTGTATTTTCTCGTGTTTCAGAGATGTTTGGTTATTGGAACCATATGATCTCTCCATAACAATTTCAATATTCAATTTGATAGTGTTTTTATTCCTTTTTCCCCCCCTCAACAACCAAATAGTGTAACTAAGATTTTCATTTTTTTCCATTTGCAGAGGATGCTCAAGTTCATCCGAGAGGTCCAACGAGGAGTTACAAAACAAATATGGTCAATTCCATAGGGAAGATTTTGTCTTTGAGTTACAGTTGACTCAAGACGACATTGAATATACGCTCTACATTCCGGAGCAAACAGCAGCTGAGCATTTCCCACCTGTACCAATTTATGAGGACTGGTATAAGGGTCAGATTGAAAATTCCGACACTCAAAACCAGAATTGGAACATGACAATTGTCTACGTTCGCTTGGCAAACGGCTTTTTCATCGAAACAGGGTGGGACGAGTTTGTTGTTAGGCACAATTTGGAAGCCATGGATCTGATTCGCTTCTACAGACCTCTCTCGCCTTTACACGAATTCCATTTCCTGATCAAACATGTCAGAAGAAGGGATAACCCTCCTGAATTCAAACCTGAAAATTTTCTGTTTCGGCAGCAAATGACCTCTACCTTTAAGTACATCCTTGACCTTCACAAGGAACAAGTAAGAAAACATTTCCCTGGAATTGAGATATCTGGTGTAATAAGACTACACTTCACTGATGTTGAAAACACGGATTGGCCCATGATAATTGCTTTGGCTCGAAACAAAAAGGCATACATGCTTATTGATGGGTGGTACTGGTTTGTGAATAAGCACGGGTTGGGAGCCAGAGATGAGGTTAGGTTCTACAAACCGGTCCGGCCTTTAGACAAGGGGCACTTTCTTATTGAATGTGTGAAAAGAGAGGAGGCTGGTGGTGGGACTAGTAGTAGTAGTCAGAATGATCAATTGGGTAGTGGTGATAGCAGCAGCCCTGACAAGGGGAAGACAATTTGCTGTTGGACTTGGAAAAACCTGAGTGGGGGGCAGCCTAGAAGGAGTTTGTGCGAGTGATAGAAAGTGCTTGGGAGGAAATGGGTATTAATTCCCAATTACAAAACTCTTCTCTTGATGTCTGTCATAATCTGGGAATGTGATTCTTTCATAATCACATTGGTTAAGTTCAGAGTAAATAGTGACTTTACATACATAAACTGGTGAAGTTTCTGTACATTCATCCAAATTGAGATTTGTGATTTTCACCCCTTCATTCACATACATTGGTGAAGTGTTTACATGGTGTGGACTATTTGTTGTTGAAAATGGATTTTTTTTGGTTTTGTTTTTGTTTTTGAACCACTGTTAAAATGGATTCTGAATAGTAAAAACAAGCCTTGCTATGCATAACTTAGATGTGAGCAAGTTTAAATTAGGATATAATAGTAGTTGCATCATGGTTCAAGATTCAGTGGTTCTGCTCCATAAATGTAACCTGCTTAACAGAGAAATGCATCAATCCTACTTGTGGCCTTTTATTTTATAATATATTTATTATTTTTAAAAAGCTGGTGAAAATTATATGCATACTGTTTGGAACTTGGAATTGGTTTGGGAAAACGAGAAGAAAAATAAAGCGAGAAAGGAAATCCTTTTCCTTGCTACTTCAATTAACTTTGTAATGAAAAATTCTGAAGGAATGATATGAAATTGTGGAACAAAACATACTTTGGTCATATTTTCTTAAAACATTATTTTTTCTAGAAAATTACAAAAGATGTGAAGTATAAAAAATAATTGCAAATCAGCCAGAATTAAAATTAATTACACTAGAAATGAAGTTATTCAAATAATTTCAAATCAATGAAAATATTCCATGCAAAGACAAAATTGCCTTTACTTTTTTTTTTTTCTTTCCTTCTTCCTACTACATACCCCACCCAGTTGGCCAATACCACACTTGCCCTCTACAGCCAACACCACGGTCACCCCCCTTTGCCTCATCTCTCCAACCCCGTCTCTTCCCTCATAACCTCCTCCTCTCAATTGCCACCATCGCTACCTCCCCTTGAAACACTAGCCACAACCTATAATATAAGAGAGAAAGAAACCCTCAATGAAATGAGGACGAGGAGGTGGGAAAGATGAAGAAGAATGGGAGGAAATGGAGGGAAAGAGGTGGGGGGTTGGCAGGGCCGGCCCTAGGCTAAGGCCAGTAAGGCCTGTGCCTAGGGCCTCAAAATTTTGGCCCAAAATTTATTAGTTTTATATTATATTAAAAGTTCAAAGCCTAATCTTTTTTTTATTGTTTGAGGTCTAGTCTAAAAGGCTTCTCAAAAAAAATCCATTGGGCCAAATTAAAAATATATGCTTTTTTACCAGTTGGTTTCAATAATTAAATCTATTACCCATTAGGTCCTCATTAGGTCCTAAGTTTATTTCTATCTCATGCATCAGCAAGTCCTGTTATATTTTTTTAATCCCGATTTTGCACCTGTTGTTATACTTCGCGCTTTTGCTTTGAATTTTGTAGTTCTATTTGATTTTTGTGAGCTTTTGGGAGAAGGAATTTGAATATGAAACTGATTCGTGAGTGAATGGAACTGATTTACTTGGAGATTATCGGTGAGTGGAATCTGTTTGCGATTAGGAGTTGAGTTACAATCGATTAGGAGTTTATTACAGTTGATGATCATGGATGAAAAATCTAGAAACCCCCTAGATGTTGATTTGTGATTATGTATCAATTTTAAGCAAAATATAAAAAAATAACAATCCCAATCAAACAATCAAAAGAAAGAGACACAAAGATTTTACGTGGAAAAACCACAATTGGACACCTTCCAATTGTGATTAAAAAACCACGGGCAACAGCCACAAGAACAATCCACTAAGAAGATATAAAGGAATTACACAGGTATCACTCTCAATTATCTAGCGAATTCACAACGCCTAATTGAACCAACCTCTATGTGCCTCTTCCAACCCCATCTTCAAGACCGGAATTGTCTTTCGATGAGCCACTCAGGATTCCTCCAAAGCTTGGGCTCGAATTCTTGAAATTCTGGCGAAGAACAACTCTCTCTTTTGTGTAGAACAAACAAGCCTTTGATGTACTCTCTTTAGACCATGAGTTAAATACTCAATAAAACATCAAAGAAAATAACAAAATATCCCCAGATATAAACCTTTAAGAACCAAAAAGAAGATCTGGAGGATTTCAATCAATTAATCAATGAATAGCCTAGATTTGGGAGAAACCCAACTATTTACAGAAAACCAAAGCAATCCTAGTTGGGAAAGAAAACCAATTTCTTGTAGAAAACCAACTTCTTGCAAAACTCCAAATAATCATGTTTTTGAAGGAAACCAACTTCTTAAAGAACTCTTGTTACAACCTTGGTTTTGATCCATGGAATTTGACAACAAAATGTCCTAACAATGGAGTTTTGCTGTAACTATAGTTGATTGTTGCAATCAGGTTCGTGATTTTGTTAGGTTTTTGGTTCATTTGATTGATATACATATATATGTGTATATATATATCCATATATATATATATATATGCAATTCTATGATTCTGCGATTCTTTGATTTTGTTGATTTGTCGATATTGGAAATTGTTTGGTGATGTATGCAGAGTTATATACTTTTTGTTTGAGTTTGTGATTTTGATTTGATTTTTGATATTATTGTTATGATGTTATTGTTTCTGATATTGAATTTTTATTTTGATGATGATATTGAAAAGTTTGAGATATGTATATGTGATAAATATTGAATTTTTTTGTTGTAAAATTGTTTTGGTTGAACACAGTGGTTGGTTTCTTATTTTCTATTGAGATAAAATTTATCAGTGGGTATAGGAATAGGAGATGAAAAAGTTGCATAGTGGTTTAATTGTGTAGGTAATTTTTGTTATTTTCTATAGTGATAAAATTTATCACTGTTAGTTTTTGGATGTGTTTGAGTTGGTTGATAATTTTATAACTGTATTAGAATTTGTTTTAGTTTGTTTGAGTTGTTTGTTGAAATATAATTTTTGTTTGACAGGATTTATAATGATGGATAATTCTTTGTTTCTTGAGTGCAAGTTTAGAGGTGTGACATTGATTATCAAGTATATTGATGAATTTAATTTCATGGATTTAGTATATAAATTGTGTGCAAAGTGGAGTGAGTTAGTTGGTAGTTCTCTTAATCTTTCGTATTCAATGTCTGGACATTCTTGTTGTGGTCTAGAAAGTGAAGAGAATTTGGGGGGGTTATGGTTGGACTTGCACTTTCTTGTGATATTAATGTATTGATGTTTTTGTTAAGTGTTATGAAAGTTATATGATTTGTAATGGTGAAGCTAATAGTAGTAGTAGTGTTATTTGTGAAACTGATTTTTTGCCTTCATTTTATTCAAATTAATGGAAACCTTTGCTCTCCGATGGTTGGGTTAATTGTATGAAATGAGTGGGACAAAGGTTTGCTCAAGGAGTTGTTGAATTTCGGGATGCGTTGTCAAAGTATTCTATTCATTCTGATTTTGATTTTGATTTTGTTAAGAATGATAAGGATCGTGTCACTATTCATTGTAAGAGAAGGGCTGATTTGGGATGTTTATGGAGCATGCATACTAGATTGGAAAATTCTAGTAAAGCTTTTGTTATTAAACAATTTGATGATGTACATATGTGTGAATCTTTTTTTCTTACGGTTAAACATGCTAAGATGACTTTGCATATGATTGGTAAACTAATTTCAAGTAAGGTTCATAATAAGCTTTTGATATCGGATAGTGTGGTGGTTTGATTTCAAGGATTACTATGGAACAAAAGTTTCTTATCGGCGAGCTTGGACAAAAAGCAATGAGTGCTGTTTTTGGTGACTATTCATCGTCATTTGACAATCTTCGTTGGTATGTTGATGCTGCTAATGATGCTAATCTAGGGAGTGTTTTTGATATGGAATTTGATATTGATAGTAAATGAAGACATTTCAAAAGGTTGTTTTTCGCTTTTAAGGCATGTGTTCATGGTTTCAAGTTTTATTAGCTTGTGTTGATGCTTGATGGAACTTTCTTAAAAGGAAGACACAAATGTTGTTTATTGGCTGCTATCACAAAAGACGGTAATCAAGGTATATTTTGTGATTATTTATAATTATTTTTAAAACAGTGATAATTTTATTATTTTTGTCATTGGAGAGAGTTGATTATTGAGTATGGTTAATCTATTAGTGATAAATTAATCATTGGTTGGTTGAGTATGCTATATACTTTTGTTAAAATTTTATATTTATACACTAATAAATTTATTATTGATTAATTATATATGATGTATGCTGCTGTTGAATTTTTATAGTTATACAATGATAAATTTATCTATGGTTAGTGCTATATGCTATATACTTTGGGTTTTGCTTTTGTTTTGTAATTTTTTTTATTTGTTATTGATAAAAGTGTATATATATTGTAGGTTTATATCCGTTATGTTTTTCCATTGTTAATAGTGAAAGTTACAACAATTGGCATTGGTTCTTGTCAAAGTTATTAGTTATTTTGATTCTAGGAAGGGATATTGCGTTTGTGACCGATCGGCACAGAGATTTCTTGAAAGCTTTAGCTGAGGTGTTTCAATTTTTTTCTCATTCTTTTTGTCTAATGCATTTGAAAACAAACTTGAAGACTTATTTGTCAGTGAAGAGTCGTGAATCTAAAGAATATTTGCTTTTGCTTACTCTTTTTAGTAGATGTGCATATGTTCCCACTATTGAGTTGTTTAATAAGCTATTTGAAGAATTTAAGGGTGTGGTCGTAGTGTTCAGAAGTTTCTTGAGGATTTGTCTAATGAACATTGGTGTAACGCTTATTTTCAAGGCAAGAGGTATGGTAAAATATGCACAAATACTGTGGAATCTTTTAATTCATGGATTAGGGATGAGCGTCATTTGTTTTCAACTAGTCTTGTTGATGCTGCACAGGTGAAACTAATGGAGCAATTTTCAAATAGGAGAGAAGTTGGGAATAAATGGAATCGTATTGTTTGTCCTTTTGCGGAAAAAAAGTTAGAAGAAGCTTTTAATGATACAAATACATGGATAGTTAAGAAATGTAGCGATGACATTTGTGAAATCCAATTGGATTATTCAATTATGGTTGATATTGAGAAACGTTATTGTTCTTATCGATTGCAAGAAATTGATTCTTTTCCTTGCAAACATGGTTTTTGTGCTGTAAAGAGGAATGAGAAGGATCTGAATTGTTTTCTTGATGATTACTACCATGTTCGTAGTTATTGTGATTCGTATTTGCATTCTATCTATCCAGTTCTTAGTATGTGGAAGCCAAATGTAGTTGTTGATGATGACTTTGTTTTACCTCCTCTTTGGAAGAGACCAGCTGGACATCCAAGAACAGAGAGAATACCTTCTAAAGGGGAAATCAAGAGAATTAGGTGTAGTAGGTGTGGAAAGAAGGGAATTCATAATCGGAAGACATGTATACAAGCTTTGGTTTAGTTGATTTTAATTCAATTACTTTGTTGAGAGTTGAAAGGCGTTAGTTGTATTGAATGATTGAGTATTTTTTAAAAGATATATCATTTCGGTAGTTGCATTGGATGATTGAGGAATTTTTTGAATGGAAATTATATTTTTTGCTCATATTTTTACAAGTTTAAGTTTCATAGATTTATATTCTTTGATTTTGGTTAAATGTAGTTGATGTTTTTGATTTTTTCTATAGTGGTAAATTTATCACTAGTTGTGTCACGACCCCAACCCGCCCCTAGTAGGATGGTGCCGTGATGGCCAGTAATCCGTGATTACCGAAGGCCAACTTACTAAAATCCACACACAACAGAGTACACATAGGGGGCTTACAAAAAAAAAAATGCGGAAGCAATAAATCAAAATACAAGTGGTCCATAAGAGCTGTGCATAAATCAAATGAAAGGACGTTTTCAATATAGTCTTACAACCAGTCCAAGTTATCAAAATACAAGTCAAATCTTGATCAAAAGGCTTCTAAGCCGACAAGTACAAAATACAACAAATATGAGCCAAGAAGCATGATTTTCAAGATCTGCCGAGATAAATACAAAATGCCGACGTAAACACAAAACGCCGGAGTAGAAACAACATTGCCGACAAGAATACAAAACAAGGCCGACGAAATCAAGAATCCAAAATAAGCTTGCAAACACATCTAGGCGTCACCGCCGTCCTGCTCATCACCTACATATATATATAGAGGGTGAGTATGGAAACTCAGTGAATGATACTAATAATAAAGGTTTGCATGAATATAGCCGGAGTCTGTTCAAAACAAAACATCTCAAAACCATCAAACGTTAGCCGAGGTTCTATCAAGCAAAGCACATCAAAACTGTACCGAATCAAGGGATGAACCGTATTCATCTATTAAGGCTTACAAATTTCGGGGGATGCTCACTGACATCGGCAAAACATAATCAAAAGCTGTCCGAACAAACAATACGTGTAGTAACCCATTGGTGGCAAAACAAGATTGTACGATCCGTAATCGTTTTATACAAGATGGTGCTGCGAAAGTTTAAAGTCCTCCAGCCCAAGGGACTTTTGTTTCAAGAAAGGACCGTATCCTTTTATCCATAATACTGCGAAAGTTTAGAGTCCTCCAGCTAAGGGACTTTTGTTTCAAGAAAGGACCGTATCCTTTTATCCATAATACTGCGAAAGTTTAGAGTCCTCCAGCTAAGGGACTTTTGTTTCAAGAAAGGACCGTATCCTTTTATCCATAATACTGCGAAAGTTTAGAGTTCTCCAGCTAAGGGACTTTTACACTTAGTACTGCGAAAGTTTATAGTCCTCCAGTACAAGGGACTTTCAAGATACATCAAAACAAAGCTCATACTTGATACATCGAAGGAGGCTAACCATTCATGCTTAACAAAATACTTTCATCAAAAACAAGACAAAACAAGATTTAGCAAAACGGTATAACATAGCTTTACTAGAAGCACCACTCACCTGGCTCTTCAGGTGTAGGCTCAAAGCAAGATCAAAGTCCTCAAAACTCAAATCCAACGGTTCGATCTTCCACGATCAAGCTCGGAACTCAACTTCTCTCTCTAAAACTCTCACACCTTGTTCTAGAGCTTCTCTCTCTAAAGGAACAAAGATTGAGACCAAAATGATGCCAAAAAGGATACAAAATGATGTGTTATAGGCATCGGTGACTTAGCCTCCGGCTCGGACACGTGGCATCACCGGGTTGGTTCAGTTCAAAAAGGTGACTGATTGACAAGACGAGTCTCTGACAAAGCGTATACAACAAGCTGGATGGCAAAACACAACGGCAAGCAAGGACATCGGCTAAGGACAAAGCTTCTGCAAGGATAACAAGGACATCGGCAAGGGAGGTCGGCACTTGACTAAGTGGTGCCACACCTCGGTCTAGGCCACACCTACCCAAGGACAAGGATCACAAAGCACAAAACATCTCGGCCTCGGCTCTAAGCACATCGGCCCAAAGAGTGACATCTCGGCAAACATGCCGAGGTTAAGATAGAGGTCAACCAAGGTTCCAAAACGATTCCAAGTGCAAAGGTTTAAACGCGAGCTAAGCTAAGCTGACCTCGGCTATACATCAAGCAAGGTATAAGATCAAGCAAGCAAGCAATACTTAACAAGCAAGACAGAACAAAATAACAAGATTTATAATCATGGCAAGAGAAGGTCATACAAAGATGTACGTAAGCATGGCTAAATCAAGATGAGGGTTGTTACAAGTTGGTTAGGATGGGTTGGTGGATTATTTTTTTTAAGAGTGATAAATTTATCACTTTTGAATGAAGCAATCAAACATTAATGTGGTTACTGAATTTTATGATTTTTAAGAATGATAAATTTATTATTGATTGTATGGGAAGAGTTGATGGTTTCTTACATTTATGTCAATGGCTGATAAATTTATCACTGTTATATCCAACAAAATATTTTTTTCTACAGTGATAAATTTATCATTGCCTTAAACCCAACACAAATCAATTGTAGGAAGCTTGAGGCTAGGTTTCCCATTCTGTCCTACATAACTGCCACTATGCCATTAAGTGGGATTCTTGAAGCAAAATATTTCGAGTTTGCAATTCATTTTCACTTTAAATTGTTCAACATTTCAATCTAGGAAATGCTTTAGCCTTGTCATGTTCAGATGCAACAGTTTAAGCTAGTGATAAATCTATTCCCAAACTTGGAAATATCTACAAACTGTAACAGTATTTTAATTTCCAATTTGAAAAATGTAACAGTGTTTGTGTTTTAATTTTCAATTTAGATAAATTTTTTAGTATTTTTTATAATGTTTTGTTTACTTGAATTGGGAAAAAAGAATGAGAGAGAGAGAGAGTTATTGGTTTTTGTCAGTTTGAATAGTGATAAATTTCTCAATGTAAAAAAAAAAAAAAAAACTATCTTGTTAATAATCAAGGAATTCAAACCTGTTATTAACCTTTAAATTTGATACAAATAATCAGATTATAATCAATATTTTGAATGCTTCATTCAAGCATGAATAATAAATCAGAGAGTAAGAGAATTGAAGCAAAGTAATATTCATTCAAGCATGAATAGTAAATTTGATATTGTAACAATCAAGTATTGTAATATTCATTAAAGCAAAGTCAGAACCAAAATGACCAAAATATAAGTAACACTGTAACAACCAAATAAGAAAAATATGTGAACTATTCACATTGTAACAACCAAATTAATCAATGTTTTCTTCTCTTCCAGATTTGTTGATTGTTGTGGAGTCAATTCATCAATATTTTCTTTTGTTTTGTTTTGTTTTCCACATCTGCTAATTCTTGTGGAGGCAAGTGATCAATGTTTTCATCAACTATTTGTTGTAGAGCAATTTGTTTGTCAGTTAAGAAGATAGTTAATATATCGGCTCTCAATTGATTACATTCTTTATTGGAAAAAGTAGGCATTCTATTGTTGTTGGAAACATATTGCCTCATGATATAGCAAACAATAATTCCACAATCAAGCCTGCAAAAACATTTTGAGAACAAAATATTAGCATTTGGTTTCATTGCATTTTTTTTTTATAAGAGTGTTTTATTATTGATAAATTTACGAAGTGTCTCCTTGTTGTGGGCTATTTATGACACTCTCTGTCTGTTGTTGAAATTTATCAGGGGTGACGAGAGTAGGCTGCTCATCCTTTATGTACTTGTCAATAATCTTTATCACTAAATAAGGCAAACTATGATGAATTTATCACTCAATTAGCCAAATTAAGCAAATGTGTCACTATATATCAAAATTTTACATTTCAAATTGCAAATGAACACGAAGATATCACAATGAGGATGGATACGACTGATAATTTTAAATTTATAAAATATGTTATAAATTTAAAACTAAAATTTATATGTTATAAATTTAAACAACATAAAAAATATACTTGAACTTATTTACATTTTATATATGTTAGAAATACACATCAGATGAGTGTCCCCTCCCATCCCCTTAGGCTCTTAAGGTAACTAAAACTAATATCACTTATTCTCTAAAAGTAAACAAAATTTAGAATCAATTTGCATTAAAACTTACTGAATTGATTTGAAACCACAGAATGCTAACCACATTCAATTTACCAACAATCAACTCAACTTCACAACATAAACAAAAATGTGTAAATAAATAATTTTCTACTGCAGACGAAATGCCATGAAGATTTATCAGTCAATTAAGTTAAGCAAACAAACAAAGGTTATACATTAAAGATTAAGATGAGTTTATCATTGAACTAGGCAAACTATGAAGAATTTATCACTTAATTAACCAAATCTATCATTGTATAGCAAAATTTAGATTTCAAATTACAAATGAACATGAAGATATCATGATGAAGATGAATACAACTGATAATTTATCATTGCATAATACAGAAAATCAACATATATACGTTCAAGTCAAATTTTAATTTACGTAATTAGGATTATGAAAGAAGAAGGGAATATGAGTATGACTCACGTTTTATTGGCATGATTATCAGAGATCAACTAAGCCGGGAGAGAGAAGTATGTTAGAGAATGCTAGACATGTCTTCGGAATCTCGATTTCTTTCGAATCTCAATCAAAACGTGGGAATTAAGAAATGTTATACAAAGGTTATACACATGAATTAAGTTAAGCAAACAAAGGTTATTTGAAGCACCATTTACATCTAAGATATATTATTATCTTAATAATAGACATTTTGGTGCACAATATGGTTTTATTTTCAACAAGATAAAATTTTTGTTCGTTCTATTTTTGTTCAAAACTTATCATAACTTGTTTGTGCTAGTCAAGAAGTTTATTGAAATGTGGTCTAACTGTAGTAAAATAACCTTAATTCTAATACACAAGTTTTGATTAGATTACTAGAACATGTGTCAGATAACCATCAAAATTCGAACTAACAAACCACAATCTAGCTTAAGTGATAAATTTGATTAACTTCTTGTCAAAATTTTCTATTTTCTTTTGACTTGAATCAGTTCACATTTTATGTATTTTAGAAACGTACATCAAATGAGTGTCCCCCACCATCCCCGTAGGGTCCTAACATAACCAAAACTAATATCACTCATTTGAAAAGGTAAACAAAGTTTATCATTGAACTAGGCAAATTAAGGAAATATATCACTATGTAACAAAATTTAGATTGCAAATTGCAAATGAGCATGAAAATATCATGATGCAGATGAATATGACTGATAATTATCATTGTATAATACAAAAAATCAATATGAAGAATTTATCACTAAACTAGGCAAACTATGAAGAATTTACCACTGAATTCGGCAAATTAAGCAAATTTATCACTATAAAGCAAAATTTAGATTACAAATTGCAAATGAGCATGAAGATATCATGATGAAGATGAATATGACTGATAAATTCTTTATAGTTTAATACAGAAAATCAACATACATAGATTCAAGTCACGTTTAATTTACATAATTAGGGTTATGAAAGAAGAATGAGAGATGAGTATGACTCACATTTTATTAGAATGATTATCAGAGATCAACCAAACCAGCAGAGATGAGTTTGTTCAAATCTCAATCAAAACGTGGGAGATTTCTTCAAAATTTGGATCAAAACGATGGAGATTTCTTTGAAATTTTGATTTGTGTGCAATCTGGATCAAAGGTGTGAGAGATCCCTTCAGAATGAAAGTGCCAAAAATCTCGTGGATTGTTCAAAATCGGCAAAACCCGTCTGAGAGATGATTAAGAAATCGCGTGTCTTTCACGCGCACGTTTGGAGGAGAGAGAAGTTGTGAGCAACGGTGTGTTTCACGGTTGTGATAACCAGGGGTAAAATTAGAAAGCAAAAATGGGAGGACTTGATGGGTATTAAGATTGACAAATGAGACCGGCCAATAACTTCCCCAAATATATATATATATATATATATAAAATCATTGTTAGGCCCCATTAAAAATTTATAAAATTAGTCCAAACAAGTATATATGTTATAATGATCCAAATAGAGTCTACTGTCAAGTTTTTAATAGAATAAATAACTTTATCTTAACTTTTTTGCCCTTTCTCTTTATCATATTTTAATTGAATAATTTTATCCTAATTTGTTTTCCCCTCTTTATCATAATTTAATTGAATAATTTTGCCTTAATTTTTTCTCCCAATTTTTTTTCCAATAATTTGTGTTTTGTTATCAAATAATTAGTATATTGTGATTTGTATGGATTATGATTGTGTTATTAGATATCATATTACAATAACATAATCATTTCATTATCAGATATCAATGAATTATATTGTTTGTGTTGATTTGTGCTAAACTATAAAATAATAAAACCCTATTTTATCTTTTTTGAGTCTTTATAATGATTTTTTTTTTTTGTATCTTAGTATAAGAAAATAAATTTTAATGATTATATGTGTAAGGAAACTTTTTGTAGCTACTAAATAATAAAAAAATTATGGATATAATTTTTTTATAAAACAATATATGTATAAAGACCCCACTTTCAAAGCCTGCCTGAGGCCCTATAAATCTCAAGGCTGGTGTCTGGATGGGAGGGGGTGCACTAGGGGTGTAAGGGAGGGGCTAGTGGTGGCAAGCGAGGGTTGGTGGTGGCTGATGTAGTAAGGTTTGTAGAGGGAATAGACATAAAAGGAATTTAAAAATTTTACTCAAAAGAATAAGGGTAGTAATATACAAACAAAAAATATATACAGAATAAAATATGTTAATTTATGGGAGTTCATAATTTAAAAAAATTCAATTTTTTTTTTATTTTTTTAATTTTTTATGAAAAGAATATTGTTATGTTATTATGGTGAATGATTGTTGTTTCTGGATTTCTTGTTTTGTAAACAATGGATATTGATGTCAAGTTTGGGAACTTGTAAAAAAGTTAAAAAATTATTTAAAAAGTTAAAAAATTAACACTATTCACCAAAAGTCAACAATTATGGCTGCACAACTCCCAATTCGAATTTTTCCCTACAAATCAATTTTTACAATTTTTTATTACACATTTTTCCATAAAAAGTCAAAAAGTTAACCCAAACATCTATATTTTCAACCTCAATTTTTTAGTCCAAAAAGATAAAAGGTACACTTATTTAAGATACCCCAAACAACCCCGGAGACTCGTAATTTTCATTCACATACATTGGTGAAGTTCAAAAGTAAATAGGGATTTTCCTACTATAGTGTTTACTTGGTGTGGATTACTTGTTGAAAGTGGTTACTTTTTTGTTTTATTTTTTGGCATTGTTGTCTGAACCACTGTCAAAATAGATTATGAGATTGTAAAAACAATTATACTAGAGACTAAAAATATTCCATGCAAAGACAGAATTAAGATGTTTTTATTTTATAAAAAGAACATTGTCATGTCATTATAGTGAATGATTTTATAAGTTTTATTTAGTGTGTTTGGTTTTAGTTTTCTGAATTCAATTTTTTTAAAATTGAATTTTTCGTTTTTTGTATTTTTTTATTTTTAGTGAATATTTTTTAAATTTTAAGTAATTTTTTAACTTTGTTAGATGCACATTACTTAGATGTATTTAAATAATAAAATATTTGTGAAAAAATATTTTAAAAAATTAATAAATGCACAAAAACACAAAAAATGTACAAATTTTTCATATTTTTGTTATATTTTTTGGTATTTAGTGTACTTTTTAAAGATTTTTTCACAAATATTATATTTTTTTAAGTGTATTTATGTTAGACGTGTCTAATTTTTTTTAAAAAAAAATGCTTGAAGTATTAAAAAAATTCATTGAAAATATTAAAATACGAAAAATAAAAAAGTAGAATTTTCTAAAAACTTTGAAAACCAAAACCAAACAAAGTGATAGTATTTTCCAGCAGAAAAAAAAAGCATGATTCATATTTATTTAGTGTGAATCTAATGATATTACAGTCAAATTTAGACCCCACAATATTTTTTTCAATGAGGAGTCTTGCATGTGTTTACCCCAAGTTTTATATCCATCTAATAATATTTACACTACTCAAAGAAATTAAAATTAATCACAAAGCACCAGTTATCTATATAATTAAATTGGTGTTTTAGATCCATGTGATAATTTTTGGGTCCGGTAATACGTGGTCATACTCCAAATCAATCATCAATTATTTAATCCCATATTATTGCCATCCCCAACATAAATCGTAGTTCCCACCTCTTTTTATCAATCAAAACCACATATTCATATTCTGAAAATACTGAATAATCACTCTAATTTTTTATAGCTTGCAACTATTTCTTGTTTTTGGGAAGCAGTGATCAAACCGCCAAATTAACTGCAAATAACATATCATATTCTAGCTGTCAGATTGGACCCCGGAAGTTAAACTTCCAAAGCTACAAACTCATTATAACCAGCAACTATATATATTTACCACCTCCGAACTCCTCCGACCCTAATAGCAAAACCTACTTCTCTCTCTCTCTCTCTCTCTCTCTCTCTCCCTCCAAATTCAAACAACAATCAATAAAAATGTCTGAAAGCAGAGACAATGATGATAAAAAAGGGAAAAGGATGAAGGACTCAGATGTTCAGCAAGAACAAGTCTCCAAAGAAGGAAATTTTGATCTCCCCTTCCACAAACTCACTATCTTACCTCCAAAATCTGGGTAATTTCTTGTTCTTCACTTAGAAACTGTTCAATTTTTAGGCTTTTGTTTCCTGATTTTCTTGAACCTGTTCTTCTGTGTATCTTGGACACAAATGCGTGTTTATATACGCACATATGCAACATATACTGATAAATTTACTCGCATGCAATGAATAAGAACATATAAAATTCAACGAACATTGTGGGGTTTTTTGGGTTCCAATTCTTGGCTTTTCTCAGTAATCAAACAGAGACCTCCGGTTCGACATCTTTTTTGTTCTTTGTTTTGCTATCTTTTACGCCCATTGGAATGATAAAGATTTTGATGATAAATTATAAAGCAAGATCTAGAAGAAGAAAACTTGGAATTGTATAATTAGATGAAAGAAGATCATAAATCTTTTGGTTTTTTTTTTTTTTCCCACCAATTTTCCTTTTCTTTTTCTCAACAAGCAAGCAGAGTAACTAGAATATTCATAACAATTTCGACCACACGGGGCATCACTTTTTCAGTGGAAAGATCACTAGGTCTAGGGTGAATGTTTCTGTTGTGAGGTGTATCGGATTCATTTACTGTTCTCTCAGATTTACTGTAATTTCTCGTGTTTCAGAGATGTTTGGTTATTGAAACCATATGATCTCTGCATAACAATTTCAATATTCAATTTGATAATGTTTTTGTTCCTTTTTTTCCCCCTCAACAACCAAATAGTGTAACTAGGATTTTCATTTTTTTTCCCTTTGCAGAGGATGCTCAAGTTCATCCGAGAGGTCCAACGAGGAGCTACAAAGCAAAGATGGTCAATTCCATAAGGAAGATTTTGTCTTTGAGTTACAGTTGACTCAAGATGACATTGAATATACTCTCTACATTCCGGAACAAACAGCAGCCGAGCATTTCCCTCCTGTACCAATTTACTTGGACTGGTATAAGGGTAAAATTGAAATTTCCGACATGCAAAACCAGAATTGGAACATGACAATTGTCTACATTCGCTTGTCTGCCGGCTTTTTCATCGAAACAAGGTGGGACGAGTTTGTCGCTAGGCACAATTTGGAAGCCATGGATGTGATTCGCTTCTACAGACGTCCCTCGCCTTTACATAAATTCCATTTCTTGATCAAACATGTCAGAAGAAGGGATAACCCTCCTGAATTCAAACCTGAAAATTTTCTGTTTCGGCAGCAAATGACCTCTACTTTTAAGTACATCCTTGACCTTCCCAAGGAACAAGTAAGAAAACATTTCCCTGGAATTGAGTTCTCTGGTGTAAGAAGACTGCACTTCACTGATGTTGAAAACACGGATTGGCCCATGACAATCTCTTTGGCTCGAAACAACAAGGCCTACATGCTTCTTGATGGGTGGCACTTGTTTGTGAATGTTAACTGTATATTATTATTATACTAGTAGTATCATAACTGTATCTCTCTATTTGTCTTTGTATCTCTCTCAATCTCTATCTCCTTATTTGTATCTCTCTCAATCTCTATCTCCTTACTTATCTAGGTTTTCTTTCTCTTTCTGCCTATATATAGAGGCTTCTCTTATTGTATTATTCATTCAGTTCAATACAGAGTTTATTCTTTCTCTTCTCTCATTACTTTCATAACATGGTATCAGAGCCTAAGGTTCTCTCCTAGCTTTTTTTTCTCCCGTTTTTTTCTTTGGTAGCTTGTTTACATCCTCTGTCTGCTTCGGTGGTTTCTGCATCTCTAGTCCATTTTGTTTCAACATTTGGACTATCCTTCCTCTTCGTCTCTTCACGAGGAATTTCTGACCACTAGATTCATCTCCATCGAGTCATCACGCGCCATCACGCCTCCCCAAGAAAGCGTCGGTTGGCGCCGTCGCCACTCTCCGCACACTCCGGCCTTTGCCTCGGTAAGCTTTCCACGGCTTGCCCATCGGCTTCCGCATCAGCCGACCTCAGCTTCCGCCCAGCGCTTCAGCTGCCCTGCCGTCGGCTTGTCCACCGGCTTCCCCCTCAGCCGACCTCGGCTTCCGCCTCAGCCGCATCTCCTTGGCTTCCGGTCGGCTTCCTCAGCCGTTTTTCCTATTTTCTCAGCCGCTGACGTCAGCTCCCCTCAGCCGCTGACGTCAGCCCTACAACCTTTGCCATCCGTCCTACTTGTCCCTAAGGTTTTTCAGCCTTCTGAATCTGTTGGTGCCCTCCGTTTTGGCATTTATGGATCGTACAGAGCACATCCAATCTGTCTCTATTGTCCTTGATGGGTCCAATTATGTTAGTTGGGCTCAAGCTCTCTCTAGCTTCATTAAAGGGAAACGCCTTTGGCGGATTATTACTGGTACTCTTTCCAAACCCACCAAAAAGGAGGATGAGGCGACTCTGCATTCGATGACCGTCTTGACGACTGGGAAAGTAAGAATTATCAAATCATCACATGGTTCCGGGCTACATCAGTTCCTTCCATCAACCTTCAATTTGGACGCTTTCAGGACGATGACTCCATTGTCTCTCCTGCCAAAGCAATTTGGGATTTTTTGAAGGAACGTTATCAGACCACTGGCCATGCTCATCAATATCAACTATTGCAGACTCTTCATCACATGCGTCAAGCACCCGGTCAGTCTCTCAATGACTTTTTATCCCAGATGTCGTCCGTTTGGGACCAGCTCGCTCTTTCTGAACCTCCATGGGCTCATTCTGATGATGCACAGCTCTTTATCACTTATCGGAATCATCAGCGCCTATTACAATTTCTTATGGCTCTTCATAACACTTTTGAGCCCGTGCGTGCTTCTTTGCTTCATCGTCTGCCTTTGCCCACTTTAGAGCAAGCCATTACCGAGCTCCTATCCGAGGAGACTCGTTTTGAGAGTCTCAGATCTCATGCCACAGATTCCGTTCTTGCTACTCCATCTTCTCAGAGTTCCTCATCTTCCTGACCTCTCATCTGCGATTATTATGCGCAACCGAGGCACCCGCCACCACTCATTCTCTTGTTCCTTTGCCAGTTCGCGAATGCTTGACTTGTCATAAGATCGCTCCGGGCCATCTCCAAAGCCATTGTCCTCGAGCTCCCTCCACTACTTCATCTAAGAAAGGGACTTCTCGTTCTGGGTCTCAGTCCAAATTTAACCACGGTTCTCGCTCTGCTGCTGTTACCTCTGAGAGTTCTTCTGCTCCTTCTTTTTCTATGGATGATGTTGAGTCCCTTATCCACGGGTTCTCAACAAATCGGGTACTCCTCCTTCTCTTGCTCTTTCAGTAACCTCAGGTAACTCTTCATGGTATTTTGATTCCGCATGTTGTAATCACATGACTTCTGATTCCACCCTATTTTCTTCTTTGTCCTCGAGCTCTTCTGCTCCCACTATACACACTGCTGATGGTTCTCATATGCACATTAGTCATATTGGCCAAATCTCTACTTCCTTGTGTCCCTTTCGATGCTTATCATATTCATTCTCTTAAAATGAACCTTATCTCTGTTGGTCAATTATGTGACCTTGGTCTAACTATTATTTTTTCTGCTACTGGTTGTTTGGTGCAGGACCCTCAGACGAGACAGATCCTTGGGATAGGTCGTAAGCATGGACGTCTGTTCGAGCTTCTCCACCTTCGCAGTCCGCAAAAATCATCTCTTGTTGCTGCTGCATCTACTATGTCTCCTTTTCATCTTTGGCATTGTCGCTTAGGACATGTCTCTTTTAGTCGTTTAAAAGTTTAGTTTCTAGTGGTCGGTTAGGTGGGTATACGTGTTGTCGATGTCGATTGCTTATCTTGTCAAATTGCTAACCAACCTGCTTTACCTTTTAATAAAAGTACTTCTATTTCCACTGCTCCTTTTGATCTTGTGCATTCAGATATTTGGGGACCTTCTCCCACACCTACCATGGGGGGGTCTAGATATTTTGTGATTTTTGTTGATGATTTTTCTCGCTATACTTGGTTTTTTCTTCTCAAAAATCGCTCTGAACTTAAACAGATTTACTATAATTTCTCTGCTATGGTCCACACTCAGTTTTCCTGTACTATTAAGCTTTTTCGTTCTGATAATGCTAAGGAGTACTTGGATTCTGATTTTCTTTCTTTTCTTCAGGCTCATGGTACTCTTTCTCATCGATCTTGTGCGAGCACTTCCCAACAAAATGGGCGAGCGAAAAAGCACCGTCATATTCTAGACACTACTCGGGCTCTTCTCCTTTCTTCTTCTTGTCTGAAAAATTTTGGGGAAGTCCCTTCTGCTATCCATACCATCAATCGAGTTCCTACCTGTCATAGCTAACACAACTCCTTCTGGCGTTTGTATGGTTCTCCTCTGATTATACCACTCTTAAAGTTTTTGGTTACGCTTGTTTTGTTCTCCTTGACCTCATGAACACACTAAACTAGAACCTCGTTCTCGTCTTTGTTGTTTTTACGGGGTATGGTATTGAACATAAAGGGTATCGTTGTTGGGATCCTATCTCCAAGCGTCTTCGTATTTCTCGTCATGTGGTCTTACAGGAACACAAAATGTTCTCCACTCTTTCCAAGTTTCACCTACCCATCCTGATCCACACCCACTCACGGTCTTCACCGATATTTCTATCGATTTGTTTTCTAATGAATTTAATGCAGATTCGATCCCATGCTTTCCTGACCGCCTATGCCTATCGTCCATCCCGAGGATCTGTGTCAACCGATGGCCCTCCGCCTTCTCGGCTCGGTGGAGGTTCCCCACCCCTATTTCCATTGAGGTTCCTCCTCCACTGGCGTCATTCTACGGGTAAGGCAACCTACGCTCTTCTCCGTGATTATATTGTTGGTTCCATTGCTTTTTGCTCTCATGAGCCTACTTCTTATCAAGAAGCTTCTTCGACCCTCGTTGGCAACAAGCTATGGTGATGAGCTGCAGGCTTTTGAACAAACTCATACTTGGGACGTAGTTGATCTTCCTCCTGGCAAGCGTACTGTTAGTTGCAAATGGGTTTACAAGATCAAAACTCATTCTGATGGTTCCATTGAGCGTTACAAAGCTCGCCTTGTCGCCGAGGATTTAGTCAAGAATATGGGATTGACTATGAGGAAACATTTGCTCCTGTTGCCCGTCTTACTTGATTCGCCGACTTACTTCTTTGTTCTTTCTTTGCTTTCATGGCATCTTTCTCAAATGGATGTCAAGAATGCATTTCTCAATGGTGATCTCACTGAGGAAGTATTTATGCAACCTCCTCCTGGTTCTTCTGTTCCCTCAAACAAGGTTTGCAAACTCCGCCGTGCTTTATATGGTTTGAAACAAGCTCCACGTGCCTGGTTTGCCAAGTTCAGCTCTACCATTCGTGACTTTGGTTTTTCTTCCAGTGCCCATGATTCTGCCTTGTTTATCCGTAAGACGACGCAGGGAACTATTCTCCTTCTCCTTTATGTGGATGATATGATCATCACTGGAGATGACACAGTGGGTATTTCTAGTCTCAAACAGTTTCTTCATCGCCAGTTTGAGATGAAAGATTTGGGTGCACTTAGCTACTTCCTTGGCTTGGAAATTTCTCAAGATTCCTCTGGTTATTTTCTCACTCAGGCCAAGTATACTTCTGATCTTCTGAGTCGTGCTAACCTTTCCGATTGCAAGACTGTCACTACTCCAGTTGATCCTCAGACTCGTCTTACACCTCTTGACGGCCCCTTATTGTCAGATGCAACTTTATATCGTCAATTAGTTGGTAGTCTTGTCTATCTCACCGTTACTCGTCCAGACATTGCTTATGCTGTTCACATTGTCAGTCAATTTATGACTGCTCCTCGTTCTCCACACTATGCTGCCCTGGTTCGCATTTTGCGCTATCTCAAAGGAACTTTGTTTCATGGTCTTCACTATTCCCCTCACTCTTCTCTACAGCTGTATGCTTTTTCTGATGCCGATTGGGCAGGGGATCCTACCGATCGTCGTTCCACTACCGGGTTCTGCTTCTTCTTGGGTACTTCTCTCATTTCCTGGCGTAGCAAGAAGCAAACCCTTGTTGCTCGTTCTAGTACTGAGGCTGAGTATCGTGCTCTTGCGAGATACTACTCGAGCTTATGTAACCGTTGGCTTCTTTCTGACATGGGTGTCTCTCATTCCGCTGCCACTAATCTTTATTGTGACAATCAAAGTGCTATTCAGATTGCTCATAACGATGTATTCCATGATCGCACCAAGCATATTGAGATCGATTGCCACTTCATACGACAGCATGTTACTAGTGGCCATGTTCGTCTTCTCTTTGTTACCTCTGCTGATCAGACTGCTGACCTCTTCACCAAAGCTCATCCTCCAGGCCGCTTTTCTGATCTCCTCTCCAAGCTCAAATTGATATCTGATTTACCACCTTGAGCTTGAGGGGGGGTGTTAACTGTATATTATTATTATACTAGTAGTATCATAACTGTATCTCTCTATTTGTCTTTGTATCTCTCTCAATCTCTATCTCCTTATTTGTATCTCTCTCAATCTCTATCTCCTTACTTATCTAGGTTTTCTTTCTCTTTCTGCCTATATATAGAGGCTTCTCTTATTGTATTATTCATTCAGTTCAATACAGAGTTTATTCTTTCTCTTCTCTCATTACTTTCATAACAGTGAATAAGCACGGGTTAGAAGCTGGGGATGAGGTTAGGTTCTACAAACCGGTCCGGCCTTTAGACAAGGGGCACTTCCTTATTGAATATGTGAAAAGAGAGGAGGCTGGTGGTGGGACTAGTAGTAGTAGTCAGAATGATCAATTGGGTGGTGGAAAGAAAGATGGGAATAAGGGTGATCGAGAGAATAGAGGCGGCAGAAATCATGGTGGTGGTGGTGATAGCAGCAGCCCTGACAAGGGGAAGACAATTTGCTGTTGGACATGGAAATCCCTGAGCGGCTGGCGGCCCTGGAGGAGTTTGTGCGAGTGATAGAAAGTGCTGGGGAGGAAATGGGTATTAATTCCCAATTACTAAACTCTTCTCTTGATGTCTGTCATAATCTGGGAATGTGATTCTTTCATAATCACATTGGTTAAGTTCAAAGTAAATAGTGACTTTACATACGTACACTGGTGAAGTTTCTGTACATTCATCCAAATTGAGATTTGTGATTTTCACCTCTTCATTCACACACACTGGTGAAGTTCAAAATAAAGTGATTTTTCTATCCAAGTGTCTACATGGTGTGGATTATTTGTTGTTGAAAATGGATTTTTTTGGTTTTGTTATTGTTTTTGAACCACTGTTAAAATGGATTTTGAGAAAGTAAAAACAAGCCTTGTTGTGCGTAATTTAGATGTGAGCAAGTTTAAATTAGGATATAATAGTAGATGCATCATGGTTCATGATTCAGTGGTTCTGCTCCATAAGTGTAGCCTGCTTAACTAAGAAATGCATCAATCCTACTTGTGCCTTTTTATTTTATTGTATATATTATTTTTAAAAAGCTGGTGAAAATTATATGCATACTGTTTGGAAGTTGGACTTGGTTTGGGAAAACGAGAAGAAAAATAAAATGAGAAAGGAAATCCTTTTCCTTGCTATTTCAATTAACTTTGTAATGAAAAATTCTAAAGGAATGATATGAAATTATGAGACAAGACATACTTCGGTTATATTTTCTTAAAGCATTATATTTTTCTAGAAAATTACAAAAGATGTGAAGTATGAAAAATAATTGCAAATCAGCCAGAATTAAATTAATTACACTAGCGATGAAATTATTCAAATAATTACAAATCAATGAAAATATTCCATGCAAAGACAAAATTGCCTTTACCTTTTTTCTTTTCTTCCTACTACAAACCCCACCCAGCTGGCCAACACCACGGTCACCACCCTTTGCCTCATCTCTCCAACCCGTCTCTCCCCTCATAACCTCCTCTCAATTGCCACCACCGCTACCTCCCCTTGAAACACTAGCCACCGCCTATATATGTGTGGGAGAGAGAGAGAGAGAGAGAGAGAGAGAGAGAGAGAGAGAGAGAGACCCCCAATGAAATGAGGAAGAGGTGGGGAAAGATAAAAGAAGGGGAGGAAAGGGAGGGAAAGAGGTGGGGTGTTGAGATGGGAGGGGGTGCACTAGGGGTGTAAGAGAGGGGCTAGTGGTGGCAAGAGAGAGTTGGTGGTGGCCGATGTAGTGAGGTTTGTAGAGGGAATAGAAATAAAAGGAATTGAAAAATTTTACTCAAAAGAATAAGGGCAGTAATATACAAACAAAAAATATATGAAGGATAAAATATGTTAAATTATGGGAGTTCAAAATTTAAAAAAAATTCATCAAGATTTTTTTTACGAAAAGAATATTGTTATGTTGTTATGGTGAATGATTGGTCTATGTTATGAAAGTAGTGAGAGAAGAGAAAGAAGAAACTCTGTATTGAATTGAATGAATAATACAATAGGAGAAGCCTCTATATATAGGCAGAAAGGAAACCTAGAGAAGTAAGGAGATAGAGATTGAGAGAGATACAAATACAAGAGATGGAGAGAGATACAAATACAAATAGATAAGAAACAACTATAATAATATACAGCTAACACCCCCCCTCAAGCTCAAGGTGGTAAGTCAGATATCAATTTGAGCTTGGAGAGGAGATCAGAAAAGCGGCCTGGAAGATGAGCTTTGGTGAAGAGGTCGGCGGTCTGATCAGCAGAGGTAACAAAGAGAAGACGAACATGGCCACTAGTAACATGCTGTCGTATGAAGTGGCAATCGATCTCAATATGCTTGGTGCGGTCATGGAAGACATCGTTATGAGCAATCTGAATAGCACTTTGATTGTCACAATAAAGATTAGTGGCAGCGGAATGAGAAACACCCATGTCAGAAAGAAGCCAACGAAGCCACACAAGCTCCTGAGTAGTATCTGCAAGAGCACGATACTCAGCCTCGGTACTAGAACGAGCAACAAGGGTTTGCTTCTTACTACGCCAGGAAATGAGAGAAGTGCCCAAGAAGAAGCAGTACCCAGTAGTGGAACGACGATCGGTAGGATCCCCTGCCCAATCGGCATCAGAAAAGGCATGCAGCTGGAGAGAAGAGTGAGGGGAATAGTGAAGACCATGAAACAAAGTTCCTTTGAGATAGCGCAAAATGCGAACCAGAGCAGCATAGTGTGGAGAGCGAGGCGCAGTCATAAATTGACTGACAATGTGAACAGCATAGGCAATATCTGGGCGAGTAACTGTGAGATAGACAAGACTACCAACTAACTGACGATATAAAGTTGCATCTGACAATAGGGGGCCGTCAAGAGGTGTAAGACGAGTCTGAGGATCAACTGGAGTAGTGACAGTCTTGCAATCGGAAAGGTTAGCACGAGCCAAAAGATCAGAAGTATACTTGGCTTGAGTGAGAAAATAACCAGAGGAATCTTGAGAAATTTCTAAGCCAAGGAAGTAGCTAAGTGCACCCAAATCTTTCATCTCAAACTGGCGATGGAGAAACTGTTTGAGACTAGAAATACCCACTGTGTCATCTCCAGTGATAATCATATCATCCACATAGAGGAGAAGAAGAATAGTACCCCGTTTCGTCTTACGGATAAACAAGGCAGAATCATGGGCACTGGAAGAAAAACCAAAGTCACGAATGGTAGAGCTGAACTTGGCAAACCAGGCACGTGGAGCTTGTTTCAAACCATATAAAGCACGGCGAAGTTTGCAAACCTTGTTTGAGGGAACAGAAGAACCAGGAGGAGGTTGCATAAAAACTTCCTCAGTGAGATCACCATTGAGAAATGCATTCTTGACATCCATCTGAGAAAGATGCGATGGCGGCAAGCAAAGAAGTAAGCCGTCATGAATCAAGTAAGCGGGCAACAGGAGCAAATGTTTCCTCATAATCAATTCCATATTCTTGACTAAATCCCCGGGCGACAAGGCGAGCTTTGTAACGCTCAAAGGAGCCATCAGAATGAGTTTTGATCTTGTAAACCCATTTGCAACTAACAGTACGCTTGCCAGGAGGAAGATCAACTACATCCCAGGTATGAGTTTGTTCGAAAGCCTGCAGTTCATCAGTCATAGCTTGTTGCCAAAGAGGGTTAGAAGAAGCTTCTTGATAAGAAGTAGGCTCATGAGAGCAAAAAGCAGTGGAACCAACAATATAATCACGAAGAAGAGCAGAAGGTCGCCTTACCCGGGTAGAATGACGCCTTTCGGTGGAGGAGGAACCTCAATGGAAATAGGTAGGGAACCTCCACCGAGTCGGAGAAGGCGGAGGCCATCGGTGACCACAGGATCCTCGGGATGGACGATAGGCATAGGCTGTGGAAGCATGGGGCGAAAATCGCATCAAAGTCATCAGAAAACAAATCGATAGAAACATCAGTGAAGACTGGTGAGTGGGTGGACTGGGGTAGGTGAAACTTGGAAAGAGTGGAGAACATTTTGTGTTCCCAGAAGACCACATGACGAGAAATACGAAGATGCTTAGAGATAGGATCCCAACAACGATACCCTTTATGTTCGATACCATACCCCAGAAAACAACAAAGACGAGAACGAGGTTCTAGTTTAGTGTGTTCATGAGGCTGAAGGAGAACAAAACAAGCAGAACCAAAAACTTTAAGAGTGGTATAATCAGGAGGAGAACCATACAAACGCTCGTAAGGAGTTGTGTTAGCTATGACAGGGGTAGGGACTCGATTGATGGTATGGATGGCAGTGAGGGCAGCTTCCCCTCAAAAGTTTTCAGGACAAGAAGAAGAAAGGAGAAGAGCCCGAGTAGTGTCTAGAATATGACGGTGCTTTCTTTCGGTTCGTCCATTTTGTTGGGAAGTGCCTGCACAAGATCGATGAGAAAGAGTACCATGAGCCTGAAGAAAAGAAAGAAAGTCAGAATCCAAGTACTCCTTAGCATTATCAGAACGAAAAAGCTTAATAGTACAAGAAAACTGAGTGTGGACCATATCAGAGAAATCATAGTAAATCTGTTTAAGTTCAGAGCGATTTTTGAGAAGAAAAAGCCAAGTATAGCGAGAAAAATCATCAACAAAAATCACAAAATATCTAGACCCCCCCATGGTAGGTGTAGGGGAAGGTCCCCAAATATCTGAATGCACAAGATCAAAAGGAGCAGTAGAAATAGAATTACTTTTATTAAAAGGTAATGCAGGTTGTTTAGCAATTTGACAAGATAAGCAATCGACATCGTCAACACGCATACCGACCTAATCGACCACTAGAAACTAAATGTTTTAAACGACTAAAAGAGACATGTCCTAAGCGACAATGCCAAAGATGAAAAGGAGACATAGTAGAGGCAGCAGCAACAGGAGATGATTGGTGCGGACTGCGAAGGTAGAGAAGCTCGAACAGACGTCCATGCTTACGGCCTATCCTAAGGATCTGTCTCGTCTGAGGGTCCTGCACCAAACAACCATTAGCAGAAAAAGTAATAGTGAGACCAAGGTCACATAATTGACCAACAGAGATAAGGTTCATTTTAAGAGAAGGAATATGGTAAGCATCAGAAAGTGTTACAGTGGAAGTAGAGATTTGGCCAATATGACTAACAGGCATATGAGAACCATCAAGGTGTGTATAGTGGGAGCGAAGAAGATGAGGACAACGAAGAAAATAGAGTGGAGTCGAAGTCATGTGATTACAAAGATGCGGAATCAAAATACCATGAAGAGTTACCCGAGGTTACGGAAAGAGCGATGAAGGAGGAGTACCCGATTTGTTGAGAACACGGTGGATAAGGGACTCAACATCATCCATAGAGAAAGAAGGAGCGAAGAACCCTCGGAAACAAGCAAGCAGAGCGAGAACCGAGTTAAATTTGGATCGAGACCCGAACGAGAAACCCTTTCTTAGATGAAGTAGTAGAGGAGCTCGAGGACAATGGCTTTGGAGATGGCCGATCTTATGACAAGTCAAGCATTCGCGAACTGGCAAAGGAACAAGAGAATGAGTGGTGGCGGGTGCCTCGGTTGCGACAATAATCGCATATGAGTGGTGTGAAGATGAGGAACTCGAGAAGATGGAGTAGCAAGAATGAATTCGTGGCGTGAGATCTCGAGACTCTTAAACGAGTCTCCTCTGATAAGAGCTCAGTAATGGCTTGCTCTAAAGTGGGCAAAGGCAAACGATGAAGCAAAGAAGCACGCACGGGCTCAAAAGTGCTATGAAGAGCCATAAGAAACTGTAATAGTCGCTGATGATTCCGATAAGTAATAAATAGCTGTGCATCAGCAGAATGAGCCCATGGAGGTTCAGAAAGAGCAAGCTGGTCCCAAACGGATGACATCTGGAATAGAAAGTCATTAAGAGACTGACCGGGTGCTTGACGCATGTGATGAAGAGTCTGCAATAGTTGATATTGATGAGCATGGCCAGTGGTCTGATAACGTTCCTTCAAAAAATCCCAAATTGCTTTGGCAGGAGAGGCAAGGGAATCATCGTCCTGAAAGCGTCCAAATTGAAGGTTGATGGAAGGAACTGAGGTAGCCTGGAACCATGTGATGATTTGATAATTCTTACTTTCCCAGTCGTCAAGACGGTCATCGAATGTAGAGTCGGTCTCATCTACCTTTTTGGTGGGTTTGGAAAGAGTACCAGTAATAATCCGCCAAAGGCGTTTCCCTTTAATGAAGCTAGAGAGAGCTTGAGCCCAACTAACATAATTGGACCCATCAAGGATAACAGAGACAGATTGGATATTCTCGGTACGATCCATAACTGTCAAAACGGAGGTCACCAATGATTCGTATTTGGAAAACCTTAGGAACAAGTAGAGTATGTCGACTTTGGGGTCGATGATGTGATGTCGGATGGGGGGTCGATGTGTGTGGTGAGAGATGACGTCAGCAGAGAGATGACGTTAGCAGCTGAGGGCAAAGGCAAACGGCTGGGCAAGCCGGGCGGAGGTAGCACGCGGCTAAGAGAAGCCGGGCGGAAGCCGATGGAGAATCGGTAAGCCGAAGAAGCGAGCGGAGGCGAAGCCGATGGCGAAGCCGAGGCGGCAACAAGCGGAAGCCGAGGGCTGAAGGGAAAGCCGCGGGACTGTAGCGGACGGAGGCAATGCGTGCGGAGCGTGGTGAGAGTGAGAACGCGGATTAACGACGCGCCACTCGTTTGGACGCGCGTGAGGGCGCGTGTAGAGGCCGATGGTAGTGATTTTGGTGGCGATGGCTTCGTCGTGAGGAGACGAAGAGTTTGGTGTAGTTCAAACGTGAAAAGACGGATGAACAAAATACGCAGAAGCCAGTAGAAACAACACCAGGGACAGAAGCAAACTGAAAAAAAAACTAGGAGAGAATTTTTTCTTTTGGCTCTGATACCATGTTATGAAAGTAGTGAGAGAAGAGAAAGAAGAAACTCTGTATTGAATTGAATGAATAATACAATAGGAGAAGCCTCTATATATAGGCAGAAAGGAAACCTAGAGAAGTAAGGAGATAGAGATTGAGAGAGATACAAATACAAGAGATGGAGAGAGATACAAATACAAATAGATAAGAAACAACTATAATAATATACAGCTAACAGTCTAGATCATGTGATAGTTTCTGAATTTCTCGTTTTGGGAAAGCAGTGATCAAACCGCCAAAGTTAACTGCAAATAGCAAACCAAATTCTAACTGTCAGATAAACCCCAGAAGTTAAAACTTCCAAAGCTACAAACTCATTACCACCAGCAAGCAACTTGAACTATATATATAAATATATATTTACCACCTCCAAACAACAAAGCCTCTCTCTGTCTCTCACTCTCCGTCTCTCTCTCTCTCTCTCTCTCCATTTCAAGAAACAATCAATAAAATGTCTGAAAGCAGAGACAATGATGATAAACAAGGAAAAATGATGAAGGAATTGGATGTTCAGCAAGAAGAACAAGTCTCCACAGAAGGAAATGCATCATCTTCAACTCCATTAGAGGAGACTCCTCAAACAGAGGGCTCTGCTGACAAGATGACTGAGAAGCCTTCCGGGGAAGGAAATGTTGATCTACCTTTCCACAAACTCACTACTCACGATGATGATGATACTATCTCACAATCAAAATCTGGGTAACTACTTGTTCTTCCCCAAGAAACTGATCAATTTTTAGGCTTTTCTTTCTTGAATTTCTTGAACCGGTTTTGTGTATCTTGGTTACAAATGCATGTTTACGTACGCACATATCATATGCAACATATACTGATAAATTTACTCACATGCATTCAACAAGAACATATAAAATTCAACGAATATTGTGGGTTTTTGTTTTTCTCTGTTCCAATTATTGGCTTTTCTCGGCGATCAAACAGACGCCTCGGGTTGACATCTTTTTGTTCTGTGTTTTTACTATCTTTTACTCCCACTCGAATGATAAAGACTTTGATGAGAAATTAATTTGTTGAAGGAGTGAGAGAAAGAAGAAGAAAACTTCCAATCGTATGATTAGATGAAAGAAGGTCATAAATCTTTAGTTCTTTACTCTTCCTTTTTCTCAACAACCAAATAGAGTAACTAAACAGAGGCCCTTATGAATTCTTCCCTTTTTCTTGACAACCAAACTAAGACCCTGAGGTTGTCACTTTTGTTAAAGAAAGCAGGTCTTGTTTACTCCTTTTTCATTTTCTCAACAAGCAAACAGAGTAACAGACTCTCGCCAATCCAAAAAAAAAAAAAAAAAAGTAGAGAGAAGAAAATATACAAAAACAGAGTAACTACGATTTTCATAACAATGGAAAGATCACCAGGTCTGGTTAATGTTTCTGTTGTGTGGTGTCTCGTATTCATTTTCTGTACTCTCAAATTTACTGTAATGGGCATTTCACAGCTGTTTTGTTATTGGAACCATATGATATCCGCATAACAATTTCAATATTCAATATGATAGTTTTTTTATTTCTTTTTTCTTTTTCTCAACAACAACCAAATAGTGTAACTAGGATTTTCATTTTCTTTCCTTTGCAGAGGATGCTCAAGCTCATCGGAGAGGGCCAACCAAGAGCTACAAAACACAGATGATCAATTCCATAGGGAAGCCTTCTTCTTTGAGTTACAGTTGACTCAAAACGACGTTGAAAAAGACAGTCTCTACATTCCCAAACAAACAGCAGCCGAGCATTTCCCTTGTGTACCAATTGACACGGTCCAGGGTGATATCATTGATGACAAGATTGTAATTTCCGACACTCAAAACCAAAATTGGAACATGACACTCTTTTATATTCACTCGTTAGGTGCCTTCCTCATTGCAGGAGGGTGGCACGATTTTGCCATTAGGCACAATTTGAAAGCCAGGGATGTGATTTGCTTCTGCAGACCTCTCTCGCATTTAGGCGCATTGAATTTCCTGATTCAACATGTCAAACCTCCTGAATTCAAGCCTGAAAGTTTTCTGTTTCAGCAGCAAATGACCTCTACCTCTAAGTCCGTCCTCAACCTTCCCAAGGAAGAAGTAAGAAAACATTTCCCTGAAATTGAGATCCCTGATGGAAGAAGACTGCACTTCACTGATGCTCAAAACATGGATTGGCCCATGATAATCTCTTTCGCTCAAAACAAAGATGCCTACATGCTTACAGATGGGTGGGACGGGTTTGTGAATAAGCACGGGTTGGAAGCCATGGATGTGATTAGGTTCTACAAACCAGTCCAGCCTTTACACGAGGGGCACTTCCTTATTGAATGTGTGAAAAGAGAGGAGGCAGCTTCTGGGACTAGTAGTGGTCAGAATGATCAATTGGGTTGGGGTGATCGTGCAAGTAGCGGTAAGCATGTAGGGCCGAGTCCTCATTGTGGTAGCCCCGGGAAGGAGAGGACAAGAAGCTGTTGGACAGGGGATAACAAGCCTGGTGGCCGAAAAAGAGCAATCAAGGCCCTGGAGGAATTCCTGCAAGCAACAGTCGATGATTGGGAGGCAACGGTTTTAATTTCCCAATTATTAGACTCTAAAAAGTGATTTTTTCATAATCACATGGGTGAAGTTCAGAGTAAATAGTGATTTTACATGCGTACATTGGTGAAGTTGTTCTCTACATTCATCCATATTGAGAATTGTGATTTTCATACATACATTGGTGAAGTTCAAAGTAATAAGTGATTTTTTTCTATCAAGTGTCTACTTGGTGTGGATTATTTGTTTTGTCTAAAATGGATTCTTTGTTTACTTTTTTGTTTTGTTTTGTTTTTAATCTAACCATTTCTAAAATGGATTCTGAGCTGCTGAACATAGACATCAATGGTACTCATGGTCTTTTCTTCTGTCTCTTTTTCCCCTGTAACAAAGCAAAGCTGGTGAAAATTATGGCTGATGCTATGGTACATTTAGATGTATCATACATTTAGTTATGAACTTATATGATTTTATGTCATAACCAATACCATATTAGTCATAACCATTATCATATTGACTCATAACTTAGTTATATTCAGTTATTTATTTATACCATACTATCTCATAACCAGGTCATAACTAAATTACTTAAATAATTAAACTCTCAAATAGGCAACCGGTGTAGTCGGTTAGAAGGGGAAACAAAATTGAATCAGTCGTGTTTGGCCCTCTTGTTGGCTCTTCTCCTCCCTCTTCTCTTCCGCCATAGCCGAAGCTTCCAAGGATCACCAGCCTCGTCGGCGATCTGGGCTTCAGCCATGTCGACATCTTCTTCACAAGCTCTCACTCTTTGGACGTCTCCACCATGGGTTTGTGACCAAAGACCTAGTCATCGTCTTTTCCCTTCCCTTTCAGTCGAATCGAATTTTTCCGAGAACTCTTTTCTGTAGTTCAGGTTCGTTGCTAACTCTAAGCTTCATCTAAATGTGCCATTGGTGCTTTGATTTCAAAACCCTAACCATTGAATATCTATTATTAATTTTTTTTATCAGTCAAAATTAATATCCATAGCCACCTAAGATAGTTGTGCCATTGGGGCTTTGATTTCAAAACCGTAATCGTAAAGAATGAATATTTACTTTTCTATGTAATTTTTTGTTACTTCATAGCTGTCTAATCGATTGTTAGTGTGAGGTTATAGATCAAACTTCAAAAAAAATCCGAAGTTTTTATTTTTCTCACTTATCTATGTATCTCTAACTTTGGACCCTCTTGAATTCTGGTTATTGTGTGTGTTTTTTATTCAAAGATACCAATGAAGTTCTATGAAAGTTCAAATTGGATCCAAAACCTGGCTGTTTGATTTATATGTTATGGAGTTCCTTTAAATGGTGTTTGGTTATATAGATTTGGAACCGAGTCTTTGGATCCTCGATTTTGTAGTCCTTGGGAGTTGAGGCTTATACATCATGGCAAGGATTAAACCTCAAGCTCTACTACAACAAAGCAAGAAGAAGAAGGGTCCAAGTCGTATCGGTGCCACTCTGCTTATTTTATACTGACTTAATTATAATTGTGATGGTGTTTTTCTGTTTGCTAGTTCTGAGACATTGGATTCAGAGGTTTGTTGGAATCTTCTTTGATGAATAAATACTTGTTATTTTGATAAATTGGGATTCAGAGGGACTAGCATGACACATTGTATCTTGTTAACTGAATTTAATTTGTAGTTTGATTAATAATTCATATGTTTTGAATCTTGTGGGTTTGGTGAAAGACACAGACGCTTTTCTTGGAATGATTTAATTCTAAATTTAGCAACAACCCATGTATTTAATAAGTGATAAAAAGAATTTTAATTTAATCCTCGACTGGTGTTTTGAAATATTGCAGAGGTGCTGCGATTGGTCTCTGCATTTATTTAGTAACAAAATAGAACCACTTGAAATAATCATTATTTTATAGACCAAAGAGGGCTTTATATGGCTTTTAACTTTTATCTGCTAGCTTGTGTTTAGGTCAATAATTCAAACAGAGCATCGGTTATCAGTTATTGAGGTACTCTTTTTTGGATAATGTTGTTACTTGTGTATTATTGTTGTTGTTGTACCTTTCGTGAGCATGAGTGTTGGTTATTGATTAGAAAGACTTACAAATTGTTGTTATCTTCTTCTCTCTTTGCCTTTTAAGTCATAATGACGACTTATAATGACAATTAAAGATTTAATAAGTTTATCTTACTTTGTGTGTGTGTGTTTGTATTTGTCTATTATACAGTGTTAATGCTATTGAGGGTTGAACAAATTCCTTTCAAGTGACCATCACTATTTCTTTATTCTTTCTCTTCGTATTTGGTTCTGTGTGTCTTTGCGGCGTGTGTGATGCTTTTGCAGATGGAAAGAAATCTGATGTCCCCGGATATGTTGTGAGTTTCTTATATCCTAGTCATTGTAAATTGCTTTTATTTTGTTCTTATTTTAAATGTCAATCCACTATATTAGGTATTGCTTTTAGATTTAATTTGCTCCTGAGAAATCATTTCACTTATTGGTCAGTTCAGAGGATGCTACAGGCTTTAGTTTAGATACCAATATGTGGCAGGGAGCTATTGTTTTGTTAATAAAGTTTCATTTAGTTCTCCATTTCTCTGTTTGTTGTTTTCGCATAATGTCCATTTATCTTTTTTCTTTTTATTGGGACATGCAGGTGGTATCAGTTCTTTTGGAGAGTCTTCTCAAAATTTTATTGTTTATTGTCTATTGATATACTCGTATATTTTTTTGTTTTTCCTATTTTAACAGATTTTAAATACCTCAAAAGGGTCAATAACAACCGAGTTATACAAAGAAGGCTCTCCTGAGGTGGTTGATGCATTATTGACTTATGGTGGGTACTGGACTCAACTCTATTATATTTCGATCCGTTGTTGTGGATTCTTATTTTCATTGTTCACATGGCTGACCTTGTTGGTTTCCAAAATCCTTATTTACTTATTTGCTTACTGCACTTTCTTCCTTGTACATAGTTAATCACTTGAGTGGTTCTTTAGACACGTTAACAGCAGTGAGATGAGAGGGTTTAGTGTTTTTGTGGTCTTTATGCTTCTCCAAGATTTCATCACATAATTTTTTTGGAATCTATCATTTTACTTGAACCTCAAGCTTTGCCTTCAGTCAAGCAAAGCTATGGAAACTTTAATTTGGTTGGGCAATCTGATGCTTGTAAGTGTATAATCAAAACACATATCATCAATTTGATCTTTGTACTAGAGAAGTAGTTCAATTATTACATATGCTTAGTGCATCATCTTTATGTAATACATCACTTGAAAATGGTGTAGGTAGTCTCCATGCAAGCCTTCCACCTGGGGGGATAATTTTTGACTTTGTACATATACTGAAGTTTTAAATTGAAACGATTTTTTAGTCAGAGGGGGCACTTCAAGGGGATGCCTTTTCACCATGTAATAAAGAACTTTGTGATTCAAGGAGGTAATTCTGATATACCTGGAGCTACAGACGATTGGACTTTGAAAGTAAAGCATAACAGCCAACTTGAAACAAGGTTTGCCCTCCTGTTGACCCAACCTGTGGAGTTCCCTTTTTACCTCTATAGTTTCTTATTCTATCACAGTTCTTGAATTTGTGATTTTCATCCAAAGATAAAGCATGAGGCGTTTATGCTTGGTACTACAAAGGCTAAACATGACAAAGAGGGATTCGAGCTTTTTATTACGATTGCACCAATCCCTGATCTAAATGAGAAGCTGATTGTGTTTGGGCGGGTCATTAAGGGAGAGGATGTTGTTCAGGTTATAAGCATTTTGGTCTATCTCTCTCTGATTTTTGTGAACTATGATCATGTGGATGTTTTACTTAAAGTTGTTGCATGCTAGGAGCAATTGAGAGTCTATTCTTTCTGGACATATGAACCATGATCATATTTATTCTCAAACTTTTTCATGAAGAATATGATGGGAATTTTTATTTGTTTTGGCAATGAATGATTGTATCATAGGATTGAGACTACCAAATTCTTGAGACAATGTAATAGGACCATCTCCTTTTATGCTGATAAATTGACATGGATTCATGATGATTCAACACAAGGCAGCTGCTTGTAGTACTCTAATGACTGTATCCGATCTGAAAAAAAGGAGGCTATAGCACATTTGTTGTTATATAAATCTTTTATATATTAAGTTGAGATTGTTATCTCGATAAACTAGTAAAGTTTCTTTTGGTGGTGTGGTGGTGGCTCCCCAATCGTCTTAGCCCATTACATTGGGCCACCAAAAAAAAAAAAAAAGATGCTTGCATTCGTCGTTAATATAGTCAAATGGCACTATGTCAAGCCAGTTGGATCATGTTAAGTTAATGGGGGAAAAGATATGCCTTGCTTTTAGTTTTCAAGTCATTAAATCATATTCTTTATTGATGTTTGAACGCATGTCCTGCAATGTGCTTACCAAGAAATTGAAGAGGTGGATACGGATGAACATTATCGACCTAAATCTCCAATAGGAATCATCAATGTGACTCTGAAAGAGAAGGTTGCTAAAAGTTGCTAAAAACACTTTTTAATATATATATTAGAATATATTTCATTATCATAGCCCACCCCACTTGAGTGGGATATAAGGCTTAGTTTGGTTTGAGCATGCTTTGTTATGAAAATTTCTTTGTCTATGAACTGCAATATTTTTTTTTTGGGTTGATAAATCTATGAACTGTAATATTATTTATCTCTCTCTCTCCCAACCCACCTGTAAGAAGGAGCAGTGCACTGGGAAAGATAGATTGGTTCTACTACCAAAACTACTCTAATTTTGAAAACTTGAACTTCCAATGAATTGCCTGGTTGTAAATGCTTGTAAAAACAAATTTTCTTTGAATATCAAGGAAAAGACTTGTCCACTCCCTATTTCCATAGCTTGTTTAATGTCTTCAAACTTGACTTTGAGAAAGAAGATGCTTGATGTGAGTTGAATTGGGTAACAGAACTGTTTGGTTATTAATGACAACTTTGTTGGTTTAATGGCCAAAATCATATGATGATGCTGTCCTTTTGAATAAATTATCAACATCAACAATTTGAAGGACAAACAAATAAGTTTATGGGAGTAGAATTATATCTTTTCAATTCATAAACTCTATAATGTAACCCATTGTAGGTTTGGTATTCACAAACTGCTCTAAAAGCTTAACTTGTTACAAAGGGTGTAGCTTAAAGAATATATATTGTCAACATGCCCCCTCATGTGTGCCAAACTCCAGATAAGAACCAAATTCTTAAGGTTTTAAGCAATCGGAAAGGGTTTGAAGTTTTTTTTTATATTGTCAACAGGCTGCCTCTGGTATGGCCAAATTTCTTTCATTGAGTTGGCAAACTTATGCATACCTTAAATTTTATTAGGTGAGCTTGAGACTTGAATACAAGACCTTCCTATTATGATGCCATGTTAACCAACAATGGCTCTTAAAAGATTTTAGAGGAGTTGAGCAAATGGTTTTTAACATGGCATTAAAGCAAACAAGTCTTGAGCTTGTATTACACAGTTACCTTATAGATGTCATACATAATTGTCATTGGCTCGCTCATGGACGGGATTTTGGCCACACGAGGAAGTGCATTGATGATGTAAATACAATTACACTTTCTAATAGCTTCAATTTTTAGATGTTGGTTGTTAAGTTTATAGGATATAATATTTCATGTATTGTCAAATAGCTTGCATGAGTATATTGTACTCAATGTTTTAAATTCTTCTTAAAATTTTGAACTGTTAACTATATTTATGAATATTCTTTTGCAGGAAATTTCAAAATTAAGATACGAATTATGCCCGTGCGTGATGAAAGAAAGGAAGTTCTGGAAGATATACTTTATTCTAGTTAATAGTCATGTGGCTCCGTGAGTAACTTGTCCTGCATAAGTTATTTTATTTTTGTGTACTCACTAAGGCTTACATTGCTTTCACAACCTAAATCAGTCTTTGACCCATCAACAGATATTCTTGCATCATTTACATTCATAGACAGTGCCATTTTCTTATAGGCTTAATATGACATATAATAAATATATAAAATTATATGTTTTGCAATTAGGCGGTGTGCTTTTCACCAAGCTTGTTCCTCAAGTCGTGAGATATTAAGAGGTGTAAATTGTTCAATTTCTTTGCTGCAAATTACTCTCTAGTTTATCAAAGAAACTGTTCAATTTCTTATAATGAATGTTCGTTTGAGTGTTGTATCTTCCTTTATTCTGCAGTTTGCATTGTGCTAAACTCTGTATGCATTTTTCTTTCACAAACCAGCTGCAAATCCAAACAATCTGGTATGTAATTGTTTGGTTTGCTGTTTCTTTGTCTTCTATGGGGATGTCATTACTTGATTTCTATGCTTCTATATTAGATTGATGCTTGTTATTGCCCTAATTCTATTTAATATTTGGCTCAGCCTATGTATTGTCTTTGTTTTGTTGTTTTGCTACAATTTTATCTTTTGCTCACCATGTGTTTGATAATATGCCCAAACCAATAATAACATATTTTCATTGATCACTTACTACTATTGATTAGGAAAAACAACTTATTTTTTATTAGTTTGTTTTCCTTGCTTGCAATATTTCGTACCACTCTTAATCAACAATATGATTTTATTGGATTTTCCCTTTTGGTTCAAAATAAACCTTTATTAATTACTTAATCTAATCAATACAATGACCACGTTTAGTGTTTCTTGTAGAGATGGGCCTGCTTTAAATGCCTAGGCCAAGTCTAACAAAATTGTGCAGGTACTCACTACTTTTGGCATGTAGTTTGACTATTTGCATATGGCTCGCTTGTTACTTGATCTTGTGATATACAAGCACAATTCAGCTCCTATTGTTGGTGATATTGGGCAATATAAAGCTGGTGATGCTCTATTCTTTTTTATTTTTCATAATTTCGTACAATCAATGACGTTATCGCATTTCTTAAACTGGTGAACTTTGAGTTTATAACTCAACCTTTGTTATAAAATTATATTCTCAAGTGTGCCATCTTGTGCAGAACTTAGAGCTAGGGGTGAATTGAAACGGAAGTAGAGGCTATAGACTTTCGTCATCCTGAAAGAAGGAAAGATAGTGGATAAGGTTGTGGGAGCGAACAAAAACGAGTTGCTACCATTGCCAAGCACGTCCATGCCACCTGATTAATACTATTATGTTTCGATTTTTACTTTTCAAGGTGTCTGTGGACCTTTGTCATATGATACATATTGATTTGGCTTTGCTTCATAATGGAAACATACTACTATTCATGTCTAGGAAACTTAGACAGAGCTTCATAATTAACAAGATTTTTTGCTACATTCTAGCTGTGCATCATCGTTTATTTTCTTTGGATTTGTTTGATGTTGGCTTAAAATCTGTCTTTTGTTGGTTTTTTGGTCTATAGCGGCATTTTTTTCATTTTTATTTTTATTTTTGTTTTTAATAAAAAAAGAAGATTTTCATCGATTCAGTATTAAAAAAAAAAACAGAACGTATATTATTGGTATCATGTTAAATGAAAAAACAGATTTTCTTTTTTTGTTGGTATCATTATTGATATTATTATCATTTGGTTTCAGAAATTGGTTCACTTTCCTTCCATCACTCTTTATAAGTTCAATTTTTGATTTTTTTTTCTCTTTCTTTTAACATTTGAATTCCTACTAGACCCCCTTCCAATTAAAAATAAAAACTAGAAAATGAAGAAATAGAAAAGTAGACTGCCATGCTGGATATTGATAGTAACATAGTTACCAACTTAGTTGATCAATTCATGGCAAAATGAAAAGGGAACAATAAATGGATCGGTCAAGACCCTTGACAGATTCAAATGGGTTATAAAATAGGAAAACAAATGAGAAATCAAAGTGCCAATTGGATGACAATACCAGAACTGGACTACTATTGATTTTGTTCAATGGATTCCACAGTGGACAACCAGAAGAAATTTCATTAATTGCAATATGATCTTCATAAAAATAATTTGCAAAACCAATTCCAAATACCTACTATTTAACTTCTCAAACAAAAACATTGGCTTTTGCATCGGTTGGTTCTAGGTTACATACAATTGAGCAGCAGATGATTTCAAAGGAAAGCAAAAAACATTGAAAAATAATCTGAATTCTTATGTGGATATTGAATAGTCTGCATGATATGAAATGAATTAAACGTAAATTAAACTAATGTATTTTTTTTTCTAGATGAACACATCGTGTCGCAATAGAGTGTGACCATTACACAAATTTTGTGGTCCAGCACCCCCACACTAGCAAGAGATGTTGGAAAGCAAAAATATTAAAACACTTCTTATTTAGCTATGTAGCAAAACCGACCAAACCAATAAAACCAATCAAGAAAAACCGCAAAACTGACCAAACTAAGAAAACGAACCAGGCTAGACCAAATTGACAGAAACCAATCAGTTTCCCCATAAGCGTCAGTCAGTTCAGTTTTGATATTTTCAGTTTAATCTCCATTTGTATGGTTTTATAAACCAAAAGAACAGCAATCGACCATTTAGCAACAACCATATCATAGATTTGCACTCTAAAATTATTTGTTTATCAGACTATAATTGACATTAAGGATTAAATTGAAGCCAATTAAAATATCAAATAACACAACAACCAAACCCCAAATCTCATCTGATTCAAGCCACCATCAGCATTTACAAGAAGAAAGCCATTTGTCTTTGCATCCAGCACTGTCAATAGCTGTAAAATCAAGTGAATAGAAATTGACATACGCCCACAAACACAAACAAATTAGAGAAAATTTGTTCAATTGTAAAGAATTCTTACTTTTTGTTATCAGAACCTAAACTAGTGAATGTCTTTGCAATATAAATTTGAAACTTACATCAACCATAAAATACAAACTAACAAATTTAAGTCCTCAAATTTTTTTTAAAAAAAAAATCTTAGTTTAGCTCCTAATATCACCCGCTCGATCATATAAACTATTACCCACAGCAACACCTGCAAAAACAAATTATATTGTCGTTAAAATAGAAACACAATAAAAACACAATAAAATAGAAACAAAGAAAAGGAAAAAGCAAATAAATAAAAATATATGGAGACTCATTAAGGCAATTCATATGGGTTCTTTGGTATTTTTCTTAATTGACTTGGGTTATTTTTAGGTATTTGGATTGCTCTAAAACACACCTGCAAGTATAACTTTATACACTGTCCAACTTATAGCAAATAATTAATCAACAGCTTCGTCAACAGCTTTGGGGGCTTTTCTCCGTGGTGGAGGATGCGGCGGTGAAAGCCAAACAGGTCTCGGCGGTGGCAAAGGCAGTGGCAACGACCGAGAGAGAGAGAGAGAGAGAGAGAGAGAGAGAGATTTTTGAAGACGTTTGGGAGTGAGGGATTTGCCATGGAAAGAGGGAATTTTGATTTTCACTTCCAAATTTTTGGAGGAAATTATTTGGGGGAAATTATGTAATAATCATAATAAAAAAATCAATTAATTTAGAGTCTTATAATAAAATAAATTATTAATTTATAATTTTATCAATTTATACTCAAATTTTATTTATTTATTTATAATATAAATCCTCATCTATTTTTATTAAGTAAAATTAATAATAAAAAAAAGTATTTTACTCATCAACTACAAAATGTATAATCACACCATAAATTGGCATAAACATAATAGAAAAAATTTAAGGTAGCGTTTGGTAATTTTTACGTTTTTGGTTTATGTTTACAAAAAGTTTATAAACTGATTTTTGTTTATTTTTAGAAAAATATAAATTACAAACGCGTTTGGTTGAAGAAAATGTTTAAAAAAATTTAAAAACATAAACTAAAAAAATATGTTTGTTCAGGCCTAAAATATTTATATTTATATTTATTATTTATGACAATGGGATCACATGCATTATAATTGAAAAAAAAAATTTGAAAAAAAATTAATTAAAAAAAATTAATTGGGAAAAAAAATATTTGGAAAAAAATTAATTGAAAAAAAATTATTTCAAAAAAAATTAATTGAAAAAAATGAAAAAAAAGTTAATTAAAAAATTAATTGAAAAAAAAATTAATTGGGGAAAAAATATTTGAAAAAAAATTAATTGAAAAAAAGATTAATTAAAAAAATTAATTGAAAAAAAAATTATTTGAAAAAAAAAATTTGAAAACTGAAAACGTAAACTCATTTTTTGAGTTTACGTTTTTTCCTCAAATTTATAAACTGTGACAACCATTTATAAACCACGACTTAAGCCATGGAACAGATAAACACAGAATGTAATGACAATAATTAAATAATTTAATCCACGACTTAAGCCATGGAACAAAAAATGAGAGTTAGAGAAAATTAACCAATAGAGCGAAAGGAAAGGGAATATGAGAAAGATAGACTGAACGGACTTATCGCTTGTGAAAATAATGTCAAAGATGGTGTTGTTTCTGATAAGAAACATCGGAGATATCTACAGTGACAGTAAGGAATGAGAGAGATGTTTGACAGATGAAGAGAGCTGAGATAATAGAACAGTACAACAAAATGCGTAATATTCATTTTTCAACAGTTCTATAACATATGTACAAATTGATAAAATCATAACTACGGCCAAAGGTTTGTATATGTATGACATATTAATTTGAAAGAGCTAGAGTTTCGAGATAAATGCATTTACTAGATAGAGAAATATCACCAGAATGAATAGTGTTGAAATAGACAGAGAAAATAATGACGAGTTAAAGGATCTATTGCAGAGACACAAGAGTATAGAGAAGAAGAATCCAGTGAGGAAGAACTATCAACAATGGTCGTTCGATGATTTCAGCGAAATAGAGAAGTCTGATTAAGAAGTAGAGAGAGCTCAGGCACAACTAGGACAAGCAAGGGAAAGAAAATTGAGTGGAGAAAAAAATAAAGAATAGTTGGGAAAAAAATTTAGGAAGAATAGTTGGGAAATTGGTGGAATTAACGGTTATATGACTCTTTCAAATTATTTTGATTTAAATTTTGACCATTGCACTGACAAGGGGGGGAGGGAGCCATTGGGGTTGAGTCGAGCCAGATGGGGAAGAAAATTTCGGGACGAGCTCACTGGATGGGTCACACTCCATAACACCAGGGTCGGGCCGGGCTCTAGAACATATATCTTAGGTTGGGTTTAGGCTCGAGCCTAGTTGGGCCTACCCAGGGCACGAGTGGACTTGGGGTGTGCCGCGACCTCGTGGGCCAAATTTACACCCCTATATGTGGGTAGTGGTTATGAGATATATGATTATTGGTTATGATATATGTGATATTGATTATGAAACAAAGGGTGCTGGTTATGAGATGTGGTTATAACATATGTGGGTAAAGGTAATGAGATATATGATTAATGATTATGAGATATGTGATTTTGGTTATGAGCAGAGTGGTATAGTTATAAGTCAAAGAGTGTTTGGTTATGAGATATGTGATTAGTAGTTATGATATATGTGATGTTGGTTATGAGATATGTGGGTAATGGTTATGAGCAAAGTGGCGTCAAAGGGTGTTTGGTTATGCTATATGTGTTAGTGGTTATAAGATATGTGGGTAATGGTTATGAGCAAAGTGGTGTCAAAGGGTGTTTGGTTATGCTATATGTGTTAGTGGTTATGAGATATGTGGGTAATGGTTATGAGCAAAGTGGTGTCAAAGAGTGTTTGGTTATGCTATATGTGTTAGTGGTTATGACATATGTGAGTAATGGTTATGAGCAAAGTGGTGTCAAAGGGTGTTTGGTTATGCTATATGTGTTAGTGGTTATGAGATATGTGGGTTATGAGCAAAGTGGTGTCGAAGGGTGTTTGGTTATGCTACATGTGTTAGTGGTTATGAGATATGTGGGTAATGGTTATGAGCAAAGTGGTGTCAAAGGGTGTTTGGTTATACTATATGTGTTAGTGGTTATGAGATATGTGGGTAATTGTTATGAGCAAAGTAATGTCAAAGGGTGTTTGGTTATGCTATATGTCTTAGTGGTTATGAGATATGTGGGTAATGATTATGAGCAAAGTGGTGTCAAAGGGTGTGATTATGCTATATGTATTAATGGTTATGAGTTATGAGGTATTGGTTATGTGACTAGTAGTTATGATATATGTGATATTGGTTATTAGATATGTGATTAGTAATTATGAGATATGTGATGTTGGTTATGATCAAAGTGGTGTAGTTATGAGCAAAAAGGTGTTAATTATAAGATATGTGATTAGTGATTATGAGATATGTGATGTTGGTTATGACTCAAAGGGACTAGTTATGAGATGTGGTTATGATTTATGTGGGTAGTAGTTATGAGATATGTGATCAATGGTTATGATCAAAGTCGTGTTGGTTATGAGATATGTCATTATGATTATGAAATATGTGATATTAGTTATGAACAAAATGGTATTGGTTATGAGATGTGGTTATGAAATATGTGGTATTAGTTATGAATAAAATGGTATTGGTTATGAGATGTGGTTATAACTAAGTTATGATCAATTTGATTATAGTTATGAAGAAATATGATTTTAACTCATAACTATAAAAAATGACCTGTTTAGCAGGTCACTTTTAGTGATGTGGCTCAATCCTAGCCATTGATTTTTTGTGTACCGTACATTTTTTTGAACAAAATGTACCATAGACTTTCCCGAAAGGTATATACATACTGTTTGGAACTTAGAACAGTTTGGAAAAACAAGAAAAAGAAAGTGAGAAGGAAATCCTTTTCCTTCCCACTTCAATTAACATTGTATTGAAAAATTTTGAAGAAAAGATATGAAATCATGAAAGCAATACATACTTTTATTAGATTTTATTTACATCATTATTTTTTCTTATAAAAAATTACAAAATGTAAAAGTGGAAAAATAATTACAAAACTGCTGGTTTCGAAATAGTTACACTACTTAGAGATGAAATGATTTAAAATAATTACAAATGAATGAGAATATTCTGTGAAATTACAAAATGGCATTTACCCTTCCTTTTTCTTTTTTTCCTTTGCAAACCCTAGCCTTGCTAGCCACCACCATGACCACCCTCTACTACCGACCAACTGCTCATCTACCTTCCTTTAACTGTCGCTAAATTCAATTTTAAAGATTCAAATAATTTATTTTATAGGATCCCGTGTAAATTATTTATAAAAAAAAAAAATAGATTGTTATGATAATTGGAAGTACATAATTTATTGCTCCCTCTATTCCAAATATTAGTCACTTATTTTATTTTTCATTATCTGAAAATATTAGGAAAAAAGATTGGGAGCTCTAAATTAAGAGTTCTAATCGCTATAATTGGTGTGTGGGTCCCATGTGATGTGATGTTTTGGCATTGTTTTTTTTTTTTTTGATTTTCCACATCATTAGTGCTCTTTTAGAGTTCCCAAATTAGAGAGATGTATCATTTCTAAATATTAGCCCTTGTCAAAAATTAAGGACTAAAATAATATGAATTTCCTATTTTATCATTCTTTTAAATTCATTAACAGCACAAAAAGTACAATTATGACAATTGATATTCTCAAAAAAATGTATTATCAAAGATAATTTTGAAAAATTAATATTTTTAAAGTGAAATAATTGTACTTAAAAAAAAGTTAGATTTCCAAAAAAAAAAACTATTATTTTAGAACAATGGATTATATTTTGTTTCAAAAAATAAGTATAATTTTAAAATTTTCATAAAAAATATTTTCCGCTCGTATAAACAAACAGCTAAATTCAAGAGTTCTACTAATCACACAAAAATAAAATTCAGCAAAAACACCGAGTACACATTGAATAAATATAATTTTACATTATGTGTTCCACTCAGCCACCGATTTCTGTTCAAAGATATCTCAAATTTAAAACCATTACTGGCAACTACTATATATAGTTCCAGTTTCTCTCTCTCTCTCTCTCTCTCTCTCTCAAAAACACTCAAGAAAGAATCGAAGACACAAGTTCAGGTATCTACCACAAAGAAGGACAATGGTGATGGAGTCAGATGTTCAACGAGAAGAAGAAGAAGAAGAAGAGAAAGCAAAACAAGTCTCCAAAGAAGGAAATGCCTCATCTTCAACTCCATTGGAGGTGTCTGCTACTGAATCAGAGGGCTCTATCAAAGAAAATGCTCATCCACCCTTCAACAAACAGACTATTCACAACGATGATGATCTTCTCTCAAAATCAAAATTTGGGTAATTACTTGTTCTTCACCACAAAACTGATCAATCTTAGGGTTTTCTTTCTTGAATTTCTTGAATCTTTTTTTTCTCTGTTCCAATTCTTCCCTTTTCTCTGCCACCAAACAGAGACATGGGGTTTTCATCTTTCTGATTTTTATTTTTTTTTATATATTTTTTATTTCCTTTAAACCCATTTGAATGAGAGAGATTTTGATTAATAAATTAATTTCTTGAACGAGCAAGATCTAAAAGAACAGAACTTGGAATCGTATAATTTGATGAAAGATTATACATCTTTTTCTCAACAACCAAACAGAGTAACTAGTATTTTCACTTTCTTCCCCTTGCAGAGGAGTAGTGCCATGCTTATCTGAGAGAGCTTCAACCAACCGAAGAAATGAGTACCCAATGCCTAACATAGCCAAAGTTGTTGAATTCCATAGGTCGGTACATTGTCTGTTTCATATGGAGTTAACTCAGAGCGATATCGAATGCGGCAGGCTCTCCATTCCTTTCCAAACAGCAGAATTTCATTTCCCTTCGACGAATGGTGTATCAAATTATGAGAACCAGATTGTAATTTGCGACACTGGACACGACAATTGGTACATGACACTCACCTACAATGCTGGGGAAAGTAGTGCCTTCAAGTTTGCGATCACAAGCGGGTGGCAAGGGTTTGTTGATTGCCACGGTTTAAAAGCTATGGATGTGATTCGCTTCTACAAACCATTCAAAAGATTACACTCCAGGCATTTCCTGATTGATTATGTTGAAGCAGAAGAAAATGCTCTTTTACCTTCTCAGAATTTGTGCACGAAGCAAGGCTGTGATGAGGCTCGCGATGATGCTATCTTGGAATCAAATTTTGGGTAACTAGTTCTGTACCAAGAAACTGGTTTTTTTTTTTTTTTTTAACTTTTTTCTCTCTTGAATTTCTTGAATCAAAACTGTTTTTTCATTCCAATTCTTCCCTTTTTTCAACAAGCAAAAAAGAGTACATAGGATTTTGATCTTTGTGCATTTCTGTTCTATGTCATTTTTGCAACTATCAGGATGATAAGTAAATAATTGGTTGGGTACATAGTTGATCTTGGAGTTTTCAATCTATTAGGGCTTTTTACGAATGTTTTGTGATTGAAACAGTACAATTTCTGCATAATAATTTCAATACTCAATTGATTGTAAGAACACATCTCATACAGCATATGACTTGATGTATTTTGTGCCAATTGCAATGTTCAATTGACTTCATTTTCTTCACCTTTGCAGAGCCTCATGCTCGTCTGAGAGGACCAATGAGGAGGTACAAGACCCAGAAAGTGAATCCCATAGGAGAATTTTTCTCTTTGAGTTGCAGTTAATGCTTAACGATGTTGAACAAGGCATGCTTTTCATTCCTGAGCAAAGAGCAGCAAAGCATTTCCCTCCTCTACTGACTCATATACCTTATTATAATTACGAGCACCAGATTGAAGTTTCTGACACTCAAAACCAGAATTGGAAAATGACACTCGTCTACAATAGCTTGTTACGTGCCTTCATCATTGTAAGAGGGTGGCACAGGTTTGTTGTTAGCCACAGTTTGGAGTTCATGGATGTGATTTGCTTCTACAAAACTCTCTCGCCTTTACACGACAAGCATTTCATAATCGAACATGTCAAAAGAGGGGAAGCTGAGACGGACAACAACCCTCCTGAATTCAAGCTGGAAAATTTTCTGTTTGAGCTGCAATTGACCTCAGGCTATGTCAGTGACAACTGGCTCAAACTTCCCAAGGAAGAAGTGAGAAATCATTTCCCTACAATTGAGATCCCACCTAGAATAAGACTGAACTTTACTGATGCTCAAAACGAGCATTGGACAATGACAATCTTTTTCGTTGAAGTTCATGATGCCTACATAATTTTGGATGGGTGGGAGGGTTTTGTCAACAAGCACAGGTTGGAAGCCATGGATGTGATTAGGTTCTACAAACCAGTCCAGCCTTTACACGAGAGGCATTTCCTTATTCAATGTGTGAAAAGAGGGGAGGCTGCAGTTGCGGCTGAGGCTGAGGCTGGGACTACTAGTCATGATGGTGAATTGGGTGGTGCAAAGAAAGATGGGAACGGGGGTAATCGTGCAAATAAAGGCGGAAGAAATCATGGCGGCAGTGGTGGTGGTGGTGGAGGAGGGCAGAGTCGTGGTGATGGTAGCCCCAAGAAAGGGAAGATAACTTGCTGTTGGACATGGAAAAACAAGTGTGGGGACTGGGAAAGAGCAGTCATGGGCCTGGAGGAATTCTTGCATGCAACAGACAGTGTTTGGGATTGTGATTTTGAATATCACATTGCTGAAGTTCAAAGTGAATAGGCATTTTTTATACATACATTGGTGAAGTTTCTGTACAAATGCATATTGAGGTTTGTGATTTTCATGCATACATAGATTGGTGAAGTTCAAAGTAAACAGTGAATTTTATACCAAGTGTCTCCATGCTGTGGATTATTCGTTCTCTCTCTCTCTCTCTCATGGAACAGTTTTATGGAAATAAAATGAAACACCCTTTTGTTGTTTATCGGAAAATGATGAATCATCATGGTTATTATTGAACAAATTTCATCAATTTAATACACAACTCCTCAGTGTTTTAGTGAAAATTATGAGATGTACAACCTCTAATCAAACTCTGCCTTTCTTTGAAGGACAAATTTCAATTATACCACCAAGAGAAGCATAAAGTTCCACAAAAATAATGTACAAAAAGAAGTTAATCTGTGATAATTTTTGTTTATATGCTTAAAGCAACTCTGCAAAAGGAGGAGAAATATTTTTGGGCAATAAAATAATTGAGTTTTTTATTTTTATTTTTTTTATTTCAATGTTTATTTTCCGATTTATGTTTGGACCTATCAGTTTAAAATAACAACGCATGAAGAATATATTTTTTAATACCTATCTATTTGTTCCAAGAAATATTCAATCCTTGCCCAATAACAAGTAATTATGTACTTACATAACTTAAAATAATAATAATAATAATAATAATAATAATAATAATAATAATAATAATAATAATAAGGATGTATCACCAAACATCATTGGTCTGGTATACATATGCATGGTGTTCTAGAATTTACCATGATTTATCTCTGTTTGTAATGATTTATTGTTTGGCGGGAAGCATGATCAAATTGCCAAAGTGGCATTCCTTTCCCTATTCTCTCCTTTCCAAACCTACACATTCATTGCCACTAGCAACTCTATATATGTAATACCGCCTCTGAACTACAAAGCCTCTCTCTCTCTCTCTCTCTCTCTCTCTCACACACACACACACACACACACACACACACACACACAGATGAGCCTATAGAATTAGAACTCTAAGTATCACCATATATTCAAGAAAGAAAAATCAAGAAAAATTTCAGAAAGTAGAGATGATGAAGATGAAGAATTCTCTTTTTTTCCTCCTCTGCCTCCAGTTGTTCCTCCTGCTCCCCCTGCTACTGATAAAGGATGGAAAAGGATCAAAATAAATCTCCAGAGAAGGAAAGGCATTGTCTTCAACTCCAACAGAGGCTGCTACTGAAACAGATTGGTCTGGGAAGAAGAAGATAGTGAAGCCTTCCTGAGAAGGAAATGTTGATCTTCTAGCCTTCAAGAAACTGACTACTCACCATGACGATGATGTTATCTCACAATCAAAACCTCGGTAACTACTTGTTCTTCACCAAGATACTGATCAGCCTTAGGGTTTTCTTGAATCTATTGAATCTCTTCTCTGTCTCTGTATGCCAATGCATGCTTATATACCCACATAAACTAATAAATTTACTCGCTTGCAATGAACAAGAACATACAAAATTCAAATGACATTGAGGGCTTTTGCTTTTTTTCCTTCCATTTCTTCCTTTTTCTCTACCACCAAACAGAGACCTGGGGTTATCATCTCTGTGATCTTTGCTTAGTTTGCAGACCCATTGGAATGATAAAATTTTAATAATAAATTAGTTTCTTGAACGAGCAAGATCTAGAAGAACAAAACTTGGAATTGTATAATTACATGAAATATTATACATATTCTCTCTTTGCAGAGGAGTGTCATGCTCATCCGAGAGGCCCAACTAGGGGCTACAATACAGAGCTTCTATCAACCAAAGAAATGAGTACCCAATGCCTAACATAGTCACAGTTGTTGACTTCCATAGGTCGGTACATCATCTGTTTCAGATGTGGTTAGAGCGATGTTGAACGCTATAGGCTCTTCATTCCTTTCCAAACAGTAGAATTACATTTCTCTTCAACGAATTGTGTATCAAATTATGAGAACCAGATTGTATTTTCTGACACTCGCCTACAATGCTGGGGAAAGTAGTGCTTTCAAATTTGCGATCACAGGGTGGTAGCCGGGGTTTGTTGATTGCCATGGTTTGAAAGCTATGGATGTGATTCACTTCTACAAACCATTCAAAAGATTACACTCTAGGCATTTCCTGATTGATTATGTTAAAGAAGAAGGAAATGTTGTTTTACCATTATCAAGAGCTTTTTTTTGTCTTTTTTTAAAAACAGAGTAAAAAGCTGGAAAATTATGTACATACTGTTTGGAACTTGGAATTTGGTTTGGGAAAAGAAGAAGAAAAAGAAAGAAGGAAAACCTTTTCCATGGTACTTCAATTAACATTGTAATGAAAAATTCTGAAGGAATGATATGAAGCTATGAAAGCAGGACATACTTTTATTTTCTTCACATCACTATTTTTCAGGAAAATTACAAAATAAAAAGTAAAGTACAAAAATAATTGTAAATCAGTGAGAATAAAAAGTAATTACACTAGTGATGGAATGATGCAAAATAATTACAAATAGATGAAAATATTCCATGCAAAGACAAAATTGCCTTTTATATATAGAATAAAATGTTAAATTGTGGGCTTTAAAATAAAAAATCTCATCAATGTGCTTTTATGTACAAAAAAAAGAACATTGTCATGGTATTATGGTGAAGCAAAAAAGGGAAACAAATTCGCTTTAAATGCTTCAAATCAAAATATATAGAAGAAAAAGAAAGAAGGAAAACCTTTTCCATGGTACGTCAATTAACATTGTAATGAAATTTTTTGAAGGAATGATATGAAGCTATGAAAGCAGGACATACTTTTATTTTCTTCACATCACTATTTTTCAGGAAAATTACAAAATAAAAAGTAAAGTACAAAAATAATTATAAATCTGTGAGAATAAAAAGTAATTACACTAGTGATGGAATGATTTAAAATAATTACAAATAGATGAAAATATTCCATGCAAAGACAAAATTGCCTTTTATATATAGAATAAAATGTTAAATTGTGGGCTTTAAAATAAAAAATCTCATCAATGTGCTTTTATGTACAAAAAAAGAACATTGTCGTGGTACTATGGTAAAGCAAAAAAGGGAAACAAATTCGCTTTAAATGCTTCAAATCAAAATATAAAGGCAAAGGCGGTGCTGGTAGAAACGGGGCAAAGAAACAATCATGGAGGGGGCAAATCAAGGTGGAAGCAGAGGAGGCCAGAGGAGGCTCATGGAAAAAGGCAGTGTGGGGGGCAGAGGAGGCTCTGTCAGCAGAATAAATGATTACCCATTGCCTATAACAGACACAATTGGTGAATCCCAGAGGTTGGTACGTTTTCTGTTTCAGATGGAGTTAACTCAGAGTGATATTGATCACGGTTCACTCTCCATTCCTTTTGAAAAAGCAAGATTGCATTTCCTTCTAATGAATCGTGTATCGATTCACCAGATTGTAATAACCGACACATGAAACGACAATTGGTTCATGACAGTCACCTACAATGCTCCAAAAGGCAGTGCCTTGATCACAAGCGGGTGGCAGGGGTTTGTTGATTGGCATGGTTTGAAAGCTTTGGATGTGATTCGCTTCTACAAACTAATCCTAGGATTACACCCCAAGCATTTCCTGATTGATTATGTCAAAGAAGAAGGAAATGTGGTTTCAACCTCAGAGAATTTGCATACGAAACAAGTTCGTGATGAGGAGGTTCGCCATGATGTTATCTCAGAATCAAAATTTGGGTAACTTGTTCTTCACCAAGAAACTGAGTCTTCAAGGGTGTTCTTTAATTTCTTGAATAAATCATAATTGGTTTTTTCAGCAAAGATGTATTTTTGTGCCAATTGCCACGTTCATGAATTAATGCTTCATTTTCTTTCCCCTTTGCAGAGGAGGCCCATCATGCTCATCTGAGAGGGCCAAGCAGGAGCAACAATGCAAAGATGGTAATTCCATACAAGAGCTTTTCTCTTTGAGTTGTGGTTGTGTCTAGATGATGTTGAACAAGGCATGCTCTACATTACGAAGAAAAAGGCAGCAAAGCATTTCCCTCCTATACCGACTCATCTACCAAATTATAAGTATGAGCACCAGATTGTAATTTCTGACACTCAAAACCAGAATTGGAACATGACACTTGTCTACAATAGCTTTTTACACGCCTTCTTTATCACAAGAGGATGGCACCGGTTTGTTGTTAGGCACGGTGTGAAAGTCACGGATGTGATTTGCTTCCACAGACCTCTCTCGCCTTTACATGACTTGCATTTCCTGATTGAACATGTCAAAAGAGGTGTTAACACTCCTGAATTCAAGCCGGAAAATTTCCTGTTTGAGCTGCAATTGAACTTTATCTATGGCTGTTTTGACTGGCTCAAACTTCCCAAGGAAGAAGTGAGAAATCATTTCCCTGCCATTGAGAAACCTGGTGGAAAAAGACAACTGTACTTAAATGATGCTCAAAATAATGATTGGTCAATGGCAATCTTTTTCGATCAAGATATTGATGCCTATGTGCTTATGGATGGGTGGGAGGGGTTTGTTAGTAAACACAGGTTGGAAGAAATGGATGTGATTAGGTTCTACAAACCTGTCTGTCCTGCACACGAGGGGCACTTCCTGATTGAATGTGTGAAAATAGAGGATGCTGCTCCTGGGACTACTAGTCAGGATGTCAATCGGATGATGGCGAAGGAACAATCTTTGGGGTGATTGTGCAAATAGAGGTGACAGAAAACAAGGTGGTGGTGGTGGTGGTGGTGGTGGGCTGAGTCGTGGTGGTGGTAGCAGTCATGACACAAGGGAGAAAATTTGCTGTTGGCCATGGAAAAACGAGCGTTGGGGCTGGGAAAGAGCAGCCATGGAACATTGTCATGTCATTATAGTGAATGATTCTATGAGTTTTATTTTTGGAAAAATAGTATTGTCCAGCAGAAAAAAAAAGTGTGATTCATATTTATTTAGTGTGAATCTAATGATATTACAGTTAAATTTAGACCCCACAATATTTTTTTCAATGAGGTGTCTTGCATATGTGTTTACCCCAAGTTTTATATCCATCTAATAACGAGTTATGTATTTACACCACTCAAAGAAATTAAAATTAATCACAAAACACCAGTTACCTATATAATTAAATTGGTGTTTTACGTCCATGTGATAATTTTTGATAGCTTGCAACTATTTCTTGTTTTTGATAAGCAGTGATCAAACCGCCAAGTTTACTGCAAATAATAGATCATATTTTGACTGTCAGATTGGACCCCGGAAGTTAAACTTCCAAAGCTACAAACTCATTATCACCAGCAACTATATATATATTTACCACCTCTGAACCTAACAGAAAAACCTCTCTCTCTCTCTCTCTCTCTCCAAATTCAAGCAACAATCAATAAAAATGTCTGAAAGCAGAGACAATGATGATAAAAAAGGGAAAAGGATGAAGGACTCAAATGTTCATCAAGAACAAGTCTCCAAAGAAGGAAATGTTGATCTTCCCTTCCACAAACTCACTATCTCACCTCCAAAATCTGGGTAACTTCTTTTTCTTCACCTAGAAACTGTTCAATTTTTAGGCTTTTGTTTCCTGATTTTCTTGAACCTGTTCTTCTGTGTATCTTGCATACAAATGCATGTTTATATACGCACATATCCAACATATATTGATAAATTTACTCGCATGCAATGAATAATAACATAGAAAATTCAACGAACATTGTGTGGTTTTTTTGGGTTCCAATTCTTGGCTTTTCTTAGCAATCAAACCGAGACCTCGGGTTGACATCTTTTTTGTTCTTTGTTTTGCTATCTTTTACGCCCATTGGAATGATAAAGATTTTGATGATAAATTATAAAGCAAGATCGTGAAGAAGAAAACTCGGAATTGTATAATTAGGTGAAAGAAGATCATAAATCTTTTGTTTTTTTTTTCCCACCAATTTTCCTTTTCTTTTTTCTCAACTAGCAAACAGAGTAACTAGGATATTCATAACAATTTCGACCACACGGGGCATCACTTTTTTCAGTGGAAAGATCACTAGGTCTAGGGTGAATGTTTCTGTTGTAAGGTGTATCGGATTCATTTACTGTTCTCTCAGATTTACTGTAATTTCTTGTGTTTCAGAGATGTTTGGTTATTGGAACCATATGATCTCTGTATAACAATTTCAATATTCAATTTGATAATGTTTTTGTTCCTTTTTTTCCCCCTTAACAACCAAATAGTGTAACTAGGATTTTCATTTTTTTCCCTTTGTAGAGGATGCTCAAGTTCATCCGAGAGGTCCAACGAGGAGCTACAAAGCAAAGATGGTCAATTCCATAAGGAAGATTTTGTCTTTGAGTTACAGTTGACTCAAGACGACATTGAATATACGCTCTACATTCCGGAACAAACAGCAGCCGAGCATTTCCCTCCTGTACCAATTTAGGAGGACTGGTATAAGGGTCAGATTGAAATTTCCGACATGCAAAACCAGAATTGGAACATGACAATTGTCTACATTTGCTTGTCTGCCTGCTTTTTCATCGAAACATGGTGGGACGAGTTTGTCGCTAGGCACAATTTGGAAGCCATGGATGTGATTCGCTTCTAAAGACCTCCCTCGCCTTTACATAAATTCCATTTCCTGATCAAACATGATAGAAGAAGAGATAACCCTCCTGAATTCAAACCTGAAAATTTTCTGTTTCGACAGCAAATGACCTCTACCTTTAAGTACATCCTTGACCTTTCCAAGGAACAAGTAAGAAAACATTTCCCTGGAATTGAGTTCTCTGGAGTCAGAAGACAGCACTTCACTGATGTTGAAAACACAGATTGGCCCATGACAATCTCTTTGGCTCGAAACAACAAGGCCTACATACTTCTTGATGGGTGGTACTGGTTTGTGAATAAGCACGGGTTAGAAGCCAGGGATAAGGTTAGGTTCTACAAACCGGTCTGGCCTTTAGACAAGGGGCACTTCCTTATTGAATATGTGAAAAGAGAGGAGGCTGGTGTTGGGACTAGTAGTAGTAGTCAGAATGATCAATTGGGTGGTGGAAAGAAAGATGGGAATAAGGGTGATCGAGAGAATAGAGGCGACAGAAATCATGGTGGTGGTGGTGGTGACAGCAGCAGCCCTGACAAGGGGAAGATAATGGAAAAACCTGAGTGGCTGGCGGCCCTGGAGGAGTTTGTGCGAGTGATAGAAAGTGCTTGGGAGGAAATGGGTATTAATTCCCAATTACTAAACTCTTCTCCGGATGTCTGTCATAATCTGGGAATGTGATTCTTTCATAATCACATTGATTAAGTTCAAAGTAAATAGTGACTTTACATACGTACACTGGTGAAGTTTCTGTACATTCATCCAAATTGAGATTTGTGATTTTCACCCCTTCATTCACATACATTGGTGAAGTTCAAAATAAAGTGATTTTTCTAGGTATGGATTATTTGTTGTTGAAAATGGATTTTTTTGGTTTCGTTTTTGTTTTTGAACCACTGTTAAAATGGATTCTGAGATATTAAAAACAAGCCTGGTTGTGCGTAACTTAGATGTGAGCAAGTTTAAATTAGGATATAATAGTAGATGCATCATGGTTCATGATTCAGTGGTTCTGCTCCATAAGTGTAGCCTGCTTAACTAAGAAATGCATCAATCCTACTTGTGGCTTTTATTTTATTATATATATATCATTTTTAAAAAGCTGGTGAAAATTATATGCATACTATTTTGAAGTTGGAATTGGTTTGGAAAAACGAGAAGAAAAATAAAGTGAGAAAGGAAATCCTTTTCCTTGCTACTTCAATTAACTTGGTAATGAAAAATTCTGAAGGAATGATGTGAAATTATGAGACAAGACATACTTTGTTTATATTTTCTTAAAACATTATTTTTTTCTAGAAAATTACAAAAGACGTGAAGTAGAAAAAATAATTGCAAATCAGCCAGAATTAAAATTAATTACACTAGCGATGAAATTATTCAAATAATTACAAATCAATGAAAATATTCCATGCAAAGACAAAATTGCCTTTACCTTTTTTTTTCCTTTTCTTCCTACTACAAACCCCACCTAGTTGGCCAACACCATGGTCACCACCCTTTGACTTACTGGCTGCAAGTGCTATTAGTACTCTTACTGTTGTGATCTTTGCTACTGGACTAAATGTTTCATCATAGTCCAATCCATATTGCTGTGAGAAGCCTCGAGCCACTAGACGTGCTTTGTTCCTTTCTATCGATCCATCAGGACGAGTTTTTACTTTGTACACCCACTTGCATGATATCGGCTTCACGTCCTTTGGCTTAGGAACTAGCTCCCATGTTTGATTCTATTTGAGAGTTGAATCTCTTCCTCCATTGCCTTCTGCCATGCTTTGCTTTGGGATGCCTTTTCAAATGTCTTTGGCTCTGTAATGCTATCTTCTTCAGTTAGAGCAGCATTTGCATACTTCAGATTAGGCTTAAATTGTCCTTCCGACCTTCTAAGTTTTGGTCCAGTCTCTTCAACTCCTTCTTGTTGGCTCAGGTGAACTTCTTTTAGACTCTTGTGATGGACACCTGTTTTCCACGAACTTGAAGATCTTATTGGTATCTCTGACAAGTCAGGCTCTAGCTCATCATCACTTTGTGTTGATACTGGCTCCTTGGTGATTTCTAAACTAGGAGGTGCCTCTTCCTCTTGTCTTTGCTCCCCCAGCTTTTCTTGTAATTGATCTTCTAAATTTCTGGAGTTTGGCAATAGTACATCTTGTGAAGACCACCAAGAAGATGCTTCATCAAATACAACATTCCTCGAAGTATAGCAGTGGCCAGTCATGGGGTTGCAACATCACCATCCTTTCCTTTGACTGTCGTAGCCCACGAAGATACAACGAATTGCCTTCTTATCAAACTTGCTATGTAGATGACTTGGCACAAATACGTAGCAGACACATCCGAATACTCAAAAGTGACTTACTGTGGGCTTTGTGTGCCATAACTTCTGGAAGGGTGAGACCAGCCCCAAACCTGCTTGTGTTAGCCTGTTGATCACATGAGCTGTTGTCTTCATACATTCAGCCCAAAATTTGCTAGGCACATTCTTAGCATGTAGCATGCTTCGACAAGTTTCTGCAAGATGCCTATTCTTTCTTTCAGCTACTCCATTCTGTTGTGGTGTACTTGAGCAGGTAAACTGATGTCAAATTTGGCATTCTCTAAGATAGTTAGAGAATTCGTCTGATGAATATTCTCCTCCATTATTTGTTCGCAAGCATCGAATTTTCTTTCCAAGCTCGCTTTCAACCTTCTTACGAAATTCTTTGAACTTGGCCAAAACTTCAGACTTCTCTTTCATAAAATACACCCACACGTACCTTGAGAAGTCGTCAATGAAGGTCACCACATAGCACATTCCGCTGATTGATGCTTGTTTTATCGGTCCAAAGACATCTGAGTGGATAAGCTCTAAGGGTTCCTTAGCTCGATACTTTGAATCTTCATATGGTAGTTTATGTGCCTTACCATACTGACATCCGACACAAATTGTATCTTCTCGAATATCTAGTTGAGGAAGGCCCTTGAGCATAGACTTCTTCATTATTATTTTTATCTTGTGATAGCTCACGTGACCCAAGCGTGCATGCCAAAGGTCTGCAGTCTCATTCTTTCGAGTCATATCTACGCAGGCTGATTCTGCTGACATTACGTAGATAGACTCCAACCGTCTTCCCTCCATGATAGAAGTACCAAATAACTTAACCTTCTGGTAAACCTTCACATTCTCTGGGCCGAATAACACATAGTTGCCCGAGGATGTGAGTTGTGAGACTGATAATAGATTCTTGTTCATTCCTAGCACGTGATAGACGTCCTGTAGATGTATTTGGTTAGAGTTGAAGCGAGGAGTGATGATTGTTTTACCAACATGGGTGATCGGCAACCTTGTATTATCAGCGGTCACTACTACCTGGCCTCCTTTGTACTCGGATATGCTGGACAACTTCTCGTCACCAGTCATGTGGTTAGAGCATCCTGAATCAACGATCCAATCATTGTTGTAGTTGATTGCTCCAGTTTTAGACTCCGCCACAAGGGCCGACTCATTAGGCTCAGACACAACCACACATACAACCATTTCACTAGTAGTTGGACTATGTTGCTCTTGTACTTCCCATGCATCAAAGTCTATTTCTTCAGAGCAATAAGTCTCATTAGGATCGAACACTGCAAAGGATGCTTGGAAGTCCCATTCTTCCTCACTGTTGTCTTGGTAACTTTTGGATGTCACCAAGTTACCTTCTTCTTGCCTTCTCTTTGAAAGACAATCTTTTGCGTAGTGACCTCTCTTTCCACATTTGTAGCACTCTATGTTACGCCGCCATAGCGCTGAGGATCGTCGATCATGCTTGTTGCTGCCAAATTGAGCTCCCCCTGTTTGAGAGCTCACATCCTGCTGCTGTAATTTGGCATGTTCTTCATTTTTCTTTGGCCTTGTAGAGTTAGGCCGTCTTGGTCCACCGCATCTTGGTCTACCCCTTCTATTATTATTACTGAAGAGTGCCTCCTTTTCAGTCTTCAATGAGACCCTAGCCATTTGCTTACATAGGCTTTCTTGATTGGCCAATAAATTCTCCAACTCTATAAGAGATGGTTGAATTGGCCAACCCCTTATAGCTGTGATGAATGCATTATACTCGGGCCTTAACCCATGTATAATGATCCTCCTCATTCTTTCCTCATTAATATTTTCTTTAGGATCTAGATCTGAAATTTCATGACATAGATCCTTAATTTTTGTGAAATATTCACTTATGGACTTACTTCCTTGAGTGGTAGACATTAACTCATTTTCTAGAAATTGGAGCTGGGCATCATTTGTTTTTGAAAACAATAATGCAAAGGTGTCCCATGCTGCCTTAGGTGTGTCATCATTCTTGATGCGCCCGAGTAACTCATCCTCTATGGTTTTCTTGAGCACATACATTGCCTTTCCGGCCTTGATCTTCCATTTGCGGAGTTCCTCGGCATTTTCCGTGGAAGGTGGTGCAATCTCATTTCCATTAACAACCTCCCACAAATCCTGCCCTTCAAGGTAGGACTTGATGCGACTCTGCCAACTCTGGTAGTTGTTGTTGTTGAGTCTTGTGACTCCACTCGTTATGTTCACAAGATCTACCATCGTGACTTGGTGTGATCCTCTTTGCTCTGATACCAAATTGTTGGGTTAGAACACAACGGCTATACAAAAGTGAATCTTTATTTATATGCAAAGATACACTCAAGTATACAAGAAGATGCTCAAGGACACCTCACTTTTGGAATCACTCACACTCAAGCACTTGAATCCACTCTTGTGTCTTACATCTTGTCCCTTCCAAATGAGGTCATTTCCCTTTATATAGTCATCCACTTCCTCAATGGATGGCTAGGATCATTTTGATCCAAGGGCTACTATTAACCCTCTAGAATATTCTAGCATATACTCGTACTTTCCTACATTCTAGAACTCTCTAAACTATTCTAGTATATAATAGTACTTTCTATACTTCTAAAATATTCTAGAACCTTCCGGAACCTTCTAGATTTCTCTAGATTTCTACAAGCTTCTCTAATATTCCAAAATCTTCTACAATGTTCTAGAATCTTCCGGATTTCTTTAGATCTTTCTAGAGTCTTCTAGATCTTTCCGGAGTCTTCTAGATTATTCAACATATGGCTTAATAGCCTAGATAATTTTAGAAAAGTCAATGATGACTCTTAACAATTAATGTTTTTGTTGTGAGGTGTCTTGTATTCATTTTCTGTACTCTCAAATTTATTGTAATAGGCATTTCACAGATGTTTTGTTATTGGAACCATAGGATCTCCGCATAACAATTTCAATATTCAATATGATAGTTTTTTTTATTCTTTTTTCTTTTTCTCAACAACCACCAAATAGTGTAACTAGGATTTTCATTTTCTTTCCCTTTGTAGAGAAGGCTCAAGCTCATCGGAGAGGGCCGACCAAGTGCCACAAAACACAGATGATCAATTCCATAGGGAAGCCTTCTTCCTTGAGTTACAGTTGACTCAAAACGACGTTGAAAAAGACAGTCTCTACATTCCCAAGCAAACAGCAGCTGAGCATTTCCCTCGTGTACCAATTGACACGGTCCAGGGTGATATCATTGATGGCAAGATTGTAATTTCCAACACTCAAAACCAGAATTGGCACATGACACTCTTCTACATTCACTCCTTAGGTGCCTTCCTCATTGCAGGAGAGTGGCACGATTTTGCCGTTAGGCACAATTTGAAAGCCAGGGATGTGATTTGCTTCTGCAGACCTCTCTTGCATTTAGATGCATTGAATTTCCTGATTCAACATGTCAAACCTCCTGAATTCAAGCCTGAAAATTTTCTGTTTCAGCAGCAAATGACCTTTACCTCTAAGTCCATCCTCAACCTTCCCAAAGAAGAAGTAAGAAAACATTTCCCTGAAATTGAGATTCCTGATGGAGGAAGACTGCACTTCACTGATGCTCAAAACAAGGATTGGCCCATGATAATCTCTTTCGCTCAAAATAATGATGCCTACATGCTTTTAGATGGATGGGACGGGTTTGTGAATAAGCACGGGTTGGAAGCCATGGATGTGATTAGGTTCTACAAACCAATCCAGCCTTTACACGAGGGGCACTTCCTTATTAAATGTGTGGAAAGAGAGGAGGCTGCTTCTAGAACTAGTAGTGGTTAGAATGATCAATTGGGTGGTTCTGAAAATGATGATGATGGGAGCGATTATTGGGGTGATCGTGCAAATAGCGGTAAGAATGCAGGGCCGAGTCCTCATTGTGGTAGCCTCGGGAAGGGGGGAGGACAAGAAGCTGCTGGATAGGGAATAACCAGCCCGGTGGCCGAAAAAGAGCAATCAAGGCCCTGGAGGAATTCCTACAAGCAACAGTTAGTGATTGGGAGGCAATGGTTTTAATTTCCCAATTTTGTAACTCTAAAAAGTGATTTTTTCATAATCACATGGGTGAAGTTCAAAGTAAATAGTGATTTTACATGCATACATTGGTGAAGTTGTTCTCTACATTCATCCATATTGAGAATTGTGATTTTCATACATACATTGGTGAAGTTCAAAGTAATAAGTGATTTTTTTCTATCAAGTGCCTACTTGGTGTGGATTATTTGTTTTGTCTAAAATGGATTCTTTGTTTATTTTTTGTTTTGTTTTGTTTTTAATCTAAACCATTTCTAAAATGGATTCTGAGCTGCTGAACACAGACATCAATGGTACTTATGGTCTTTTCTTCTGTCTCTTTTTCTCTTGTAACCAAGCAAAGCTGGTGAAAATTATATCCATATTGTATGGAACTTAGAACTAGTTTGGAAAAACAAGAAAAAGAAAGTGAGAAGGAAATCCTTTTCCTTCCCACTTCAATTAACATTGTATTGAAAAATTCTGAAGGAAAGATATGAAATCATTAAAGCAATACATACTTTTATCAGATTTTATTTACATCATTATTTTTGCTTATACAAAATTAGGAAAAATAATTACAGAACTGCTGGTTTAGAAGTAGTTACGCTACTTAGAGATGAAATGATTTAAAATAATTACAAATGGATGAGAATATTCTGTCAAATTACAAAATGGCATTTACCCTTCCTTTTTCTTTCTTTCCTTTGCAAACCCTAGCCTTGCTAGCCACCACCATGACCACCCTTTGCTACTGACCACTGCTCATCCACCTTCCTTAACTGTCGCTAGATTCAATTTTAATGATTCAAATCATTTATTTTATAGGATCCCGTGTAAATTATTTATAAAAAAATATTAGATTGCTATGATAATTGGAAGTAAATAATTTATTACTCCCTCAATTCTAAAATATTAGTCTCATATTATATTTTTTATTATTCCAAAATATTAGGAAAAAAATTTATGAGCTCTAAATTAAGAGCTCTAATTGTTCTAATTGGTGTGTGGGTCCCATGTGATGTGATGTTTTGGCCTTGTTTTATTTTTTTATTTTTATTATATTTTCCACATCATCCCAAATTAGAAGGATGTATCATTTCTAAAATATTAGCCCCTTTTTGAAAATTAAGGACTAAAATAATATGAATTTGTTATTTTGTCATTCTTTTAAATTCATTAACAGCGTAAAAATTACAATTATGACAATTGATATTCTCAAAAAAATGTATTATTATCAAAGGGTAATTTTGAAAAATTAATATTTTTAAAGTGCTATAATTGTACTAAAAAAAAGTTAGATTCCCAAAAAAAACTATTATTTCGGAACAATGGAATATATTTTGTTTCAAAAAATAAGTATAATTTTAAAAATTTCATAAAAAAATATTTTCTGCTCGAATAAACAAACGGCTAAATTCAAGAGTTCTACTAATCACACAAAAATAAAATTCAGCAAAAACACCGAGTACACATTGAATAAATATAATTTTACATTATGTGTTCCACTCAGCCACCGATTTCTGTTCAAAGATATCTCAAATTTAAAACCATTACTGGCAACTACTATATATAGTTCCAGTTTCTCTCTCTCTCTCTCTCTCTCAAAAACACTCAAGAAAGAATCGAAGACACAAGTTCAGGTATCTACCACAAAGAAGGACAATGGTGATGGAGTCAGCTGTTCAACGAGAAGAAGAAGAAGAAGAAGAGAAAGCAAAACAAGTCTCCAAAGAAGGAAATGCCTCATCTTCAACTCCATTGGAGGTGTCACATCGAATCGAGAGGGCTCTATCAAAGAAAATGCTCATCCACCCTTCAACAAACAGACTATTCACAACGATGATGATCTTCTCTCAAAATCAAAATTTGGCTAATTACTTGTTCTTGACCACAAAACTGATCAATCTTAGGGTTTTCTTTCTTGAATTTCTTGAATCTTTTTTTTTCTTTGTTCCAATTCTTCCCTTTTCTCAGCCACCAAACAGAGACATGGGGTTTTCATCTTTCTGATTTTTTTTTCTTCTTTTTTTTTTTTTACTTTCCTTTAAACCCATTTGAATGAGAGAGATTTTGATTAATAAATTAATTTCTTGAACGAGCAAGATCTAAAAGAACAAAACTTGGAATCGTATAATTAGATGAAAGATTATACATCTTTTTCTCAACAACCAAACAGAGTAACTAGTATTTTCACTTTCTTCCCCTTGCAGAGGAGTAGTGCCATGCTTATCTGAGAGAGCTTCAACCAACCGAAGAAATGAGTACCCAATACCTAACATAGCCAAAGTTGTTGAATTCCATAGGTCAGTGTTGGAACAAATGGTCTTGAATTCTTCAAATGGTGATCTTCGGGTCTTCAAAATTTGGCAATGATCTTGTCCATATAGAACAAAAAATTAGTGCTTCAAGTTGCGTTACTAAGTTGCTTTCCTAAAGACAATATTTGTACCCACCAAAAGGTGTGCAGGGGGTTACAACAAATTTGCCTCAGGATACAATGAAGCTTGATCTAAAGATCTAGTCTATCGGCGTCTGTCTGACGACAATAGATCAGAACACTCTTAATATAATCAAGAAACCAAGACACTGATAATCAAATCTACAGAACTTGATTATCAATAAGAAAAACATAAATTTACTTAAGAAACTCTTGATTGAAAATTCAAAATCAAGAAGAAGAGAGAGAAAATTGTAGGAATGCTTTTCAAGATTTTCGGATGGAATGAAATGGCTGATTTCGTAGCCTATTTATAGGGCTTGATGGATCTGATCGAATGGTCATGTCCCCTGATCGCATCCGATCAGATCTGACTGTTGGACTGACGATCTATGGTGTAGATCATTCTGACACCGAATAGATGCCTTGACTAATCACACCTGATCACGATCGGGTGCTATCTCATCCATATGATCGTGTACATCTCCAATCAACGGCTATGATCAACCCGCTCCAATTCAGACACACAACCGTTTGATCGGTTGGTTGACTCATCGCCAATGGACGACACATCACTACCACGTGGAGCTAACTGTATTCCACGTCACCCATGCCATATCGGATCCAACCTGTCTGATGCAAATAGGGAAGTGCCCTCATGGCACCGATGCGTCTGGGCTAAGTGGAAAGCGCGCCATCAAACGCCACACAGCCCATTGCCCACGCCAAGCGCGCGCACGCGTGTCCGTATGGTGCGAAGCACAATCCTTGTGGTGTGGTGTAGACACCCCATTTTTGACCGTCCTCAAGACTTGGACATCACCGCTTGAACACCCGGTGATTATCCATGTTTGTGTTCATTTTGAGTTCCCGGAGGTCCCGACTGCGCGCCGTGCCTCAGGATCTCTTAACCGGTTTGTTCTGTGCTTGGTTTTCTACCAAGACTTGTGTCTGTTTGCATTTGAGGGTAGGGGAAGGCTTGTTAGCCATCCCTAGAACCCTCCGGCTGCCCCACACCTCCACCGGCTATCCATAGTGGACATCGGCACTTTTTTTACCTTGATCCTTGGCCGATCGGCACTTTATGATGCCGGCCGGCACACTTTTGTGTTTGGCTTGGCGGTGACCCTTCTGAACCCCCCTGGGGATGGTGAATGACAGCTGTGCCAGCTGGATTACACCATCACCCCTCCCCGTGCATAACATTGCACCCTTTGCCCTTGAACCCCTTGAACCTTCTAGAAGCTTGAACCCTTGGCCAAGCTTCTGGAGAAGCTTTCATGTCTTGGCTTCCCTTGGAAGCTAGAAACCCTTTGCACCCTTTGAACCTTTTTGGTCTTGCTTAGCCATTAAGTTAGAGCCCTTATATTGCCTATATAAGCACCATTCATCTCTTTGGCTTAGAGGTTAGAGATTTTAGGTCAAGAACCAGAGAATATACATACATTCTCTGATATATATCCATATATATCTATATCTCCCCTCCTCTCCTCTTGTGTGTGTGTTTTAAGCCCCAAATAGTGTGTTTTACCTCACTTTTGCACCATTACACACACTATTACACCTAGCTCCGAGATTGGAAGACTTGGAGGTTTGTTTTGAGTGATTTTGGACTAGTTTTGATCACTTGGAGAGGGCTGGACCACCTGCTCTTCATTGGTTCTTCAAGGGTGAGCTTTTCACTTTAGTTTCCCCATTCTTGCAACTCATTTCTACCCTCTTTACTTTGTGTTTTTGGATTTGTGTTTGACATAAAAAAGTCTTGTTTTTACTTGTTCTTGAACTTTCATTAAGGTCATTTTATGGTTTGAGTTAAGACTCATCACTTTAAGCCTTGTTTGGCCCTCTTTGGTGTCTTTTTCTTAGGCCTTCTTGTTTTGGTGTTCTTGGATCTTCTCACCACTGAAAACCAGTGGGTTTTCAGTGGTGAGGATGATATTTTCGAGCCTCATCTAAGGGAGAGACACCCCTCTCCCTTTGGTCCTTTGGTTGGCCTTTGTTTTGACTTATGGCATAGCATGTGTGCATGTTTGCATTTGGCTTCATTTCAGGGTTTTTGGGGGTGTTTTAGGTCATGTTTGATCTCTGTTTTTGGTCGGAATTGTAGCCTCTAACATGCTTCTCATACCTCCTTTGAAATGCTCTCTTGTATGACATGTTTTGAGGTTGTGACTCTTGCATGCTTAGGCTTAGTTTCATGACGATATTAGTATTGTTTTGCCATGTAAGAGGGCTGTGAGCCACTGTTTTTGCCATGTTTGGTGTGCTTGAGGTGGTTGTCTTGCATATTGGCTTGTAGGCCTTGTTTGTATGAAGTCCTAGCACGTTTATCTTGTTTTGATCTAATGATTTGGCATCATTATAGGTGGTATTTCAGTCCCCATTTCATGTTCAAACACCTCCATTTATCATCTCCTTCATGTCTTAGAATGTGGGTCTTTTATGCCTTAAAAAGAGCATTGTGCATGCTTCCATGATTAGTGTATTTTTGGAGGTGCCATGAGGGGATTTGGGTGTCATTCCACATGCTTAAAATCTGTTTTTTTGTTTGTTGAATGCATGCCATGAGTGGTTGTATGAATGATGTCAAATTACTCTCTTTGGTGTCCTAGACTTGGCCCCATTGAATAGCATGCTTGTGAGGCATTTTGATCATGTTGAGAGGCTTGTTTTGCCACTGTTTTTGGGAGTTTGAGGGCTGTCCTTTATGGCTTAAGTCCATTGTTGCATGCTTAATTCATGATTGTTGCTTGCTTGGTCAATGTAGCCTTGAATGTATGCTTGTTAGTCCCATGTTTAATTGGCCCATCTTGCATGCCATTGGTATCCTACATACTTTAGCTCTTTGCATGCTTAACATGATAGGTTGCATTGCATTTGAGCCTTGCTTGCATACTTGCATCTCATAGCTTGGTTTGGGGTTGTCAAGCCTAGCATTGAGGGGTGTCCCCATTTCAAGTGGTGTAACTCACCTCAATCCTTGGTCACTAAGGCCCTTGATCTCCATATGATAGGGACTTAGCCTTCATTTGTTGTGTTGCATTCATATTTACATTAAAATGAGCAATCTTGGTTCTTTAGGCTATCATGCATCAAATGCACAATTGATAGCCCTAGAACCAAGAGCCACACCCCCTTGAGTCCCCTAACATGATAGGAGGTGTTGGACATGCTCACATTTGCCAAAAAACCATGCCTATGCATTCTTCTTGTCTCTTTGTCTGCTGCGAGGGACTTTGCCGACCGGCATAAAATGGTGCCGACCGGCACTACTTTTGTGCCGATAATAATCAAGTTCACCGATGGCCAGGGAAGGGCCGATGACTACTGTCTAGCCGGTGAGGCATTTGGACCACTTGGGAGGTATCCTGAATTTCGAATTTTTAGAGAGGCAGACGAAAAGCAAGCTGCAATGCCATGGCATAGGTTTTCCGGGCGGTCGCGAGCATGCATCATCGCGATTCCGCGCATTAGGTGAGGCTCCATTTATTTTATCTGTTTAATTTAATTTCGATTTAGAAATTTGTAATAATTTATTCATTCATTTATTCTTGATCAGATTATTTATTTATTCGGTCCTCCGAGTGAGGGCAAAAATGTAATAAGTGTGGGTGAGTGTGATGCATGTCTTCCAACCCCACGTCTTTCTCCCTTTTATTTACCCGCTTTCAGTGGTAGATTAGAACATTTTAAATTAGCATACCTTATGCAATGCATGCGTGCATCCATGCATTTGTTTACATGCACCGGGCTCGGTACATCATACAAACTGCATTATAATTTTCAAATTCCGAAATTGAATACGTGCTATGTGATAGCATTCCATATGCCATGTTTAGGATAGCCGAGCCTGCCTAGATTACATCTTTGCATGTGTTGCATTAGACAGTTCAGTATGCCTAGGTCCATGCATGGATTTCTAATAAGCTTCTGTTTTGGCTTGGAGTACTAGGTGAGCTTTCATGCTTTAGCATACCGCATGTGTGTGAATGTTGCCATGACAGTATGCTTAACATGCGGCTAAGTGCTTATGTGATAAACTGTTTGAATGCCTGTGGATGGAGGTTGAATTACCTAAATTGGGACAACATATTAAAACTGTGAGTTTTGAAGCCCACTAGTTAGTGGCAAAATCATCTTTTCCAAAAGCCCACTTGAGGGGTGGCAAAAACCTGCATTTTAGCCTACTTGCGAGTAGCAAATCATTTTCAAAACAAACACGCAATGTCTTGTTCCAACTTAGGCGATTTGGTCTATATTTGTTTGCTGCACGCATAACATAGTAATTCTAGGCTAATAACCGGAATAAGAACACATAAGGTTTTCAAAATAAGATATCACGGTTAGTAGAGGCCGGTCTTCGGACCGGGCGAAAGGGGGTGCTCATAGCTGACCTTCCCCGATCGTACCCAAGCTCCCGAGCCAAGACACTTTGGTTATGACGGACATGTGGCCTTTGGCACCGAGTCAGGGTTTCCTAAATTTCCCCTTTTTTTAAAATATTTAGGTGGCGACTCTGTAATCTGGCAAAGCAGTCCATGTTTGGCACTTCTTTTCAAAAATCAGTTTTTCTCAAAACGATTTGCCAGAGTTGGACTCTTTGGTTCAGATTTAGAACCGTGACACAAATCGAGTCCGAACTGTAGAGTGAAGCCCACGGGGGCGCGTCTACATGTGGGTGCATGCACATTAGCTTTCATCCCATAATTCCATATTCAAAAGAATATTACATGTAGCACTTTATTAAGTGCTCTATGTTTTGCTCTCTTTCCAATGTGGGACAAAGTCCCTAAGCTTATTTGATGCTTTCCAAAGGAAACATAGAAGGTTTTTAAAACACCCAAAAATTAAACTATACATTTTGAAAACCATTTTGAAAATTCCCCAACGTTCCCCCACCATTTTCAAAATATCAGATGATGACTCTTGGTTCACTTGACAGCCTTATGCATAGGTGAAAATATCTTACGATTTGAATCATTCACTTAGTGAAGACATCTCAAAGTTAGTCAAGATGGCATAGTAGACATGTCTTTGAACTACTGATCTTATACAACTAACCGGACATGTCTCACGCACAGTACAGGTTACCTTAAGTATTCAAACAAACCGACACGTGGATTGGGCTTGTGTCTATATTCTGTTTCATGAGTGCTCTAAAGTCAAGCCCTTGGACTCATAGGAAGCGGCACCACCTCCTACACTCACATAGGTAAGCTTACTAAGAGTACCCCTGTAATTTACAGTACCCTAACAACCTAGTTGTAAGCTTATTAAGAGTTTGCTAACTCATCCTCTTCTTTTCACATTGCAGGTACCAAGCACTTCAACCTTGGGATGAAAATGAAATAAAACTAATGAAAATGAAATAAAACTAAGTTCTTGCAATCATGACATATAGTGTACTTGGGCTCATTGAACTCAAGACTTGATGTTTCTTCAAGCGTTGAGTCGAGTTTCCACCAGGAGTGATTATGTTAAGTGGGTTTGAGACCCATCCCCTTTGATGTTTTCCACACCAAATCCCTTGCAAGTCCCTTTGTTAAGGGGTTAGCCAAGTTATCACTTGACTTTACATAACTAATGGTAATCACAGCTTCTGTGATTAACTGCCTAACACAGCTATGTCTCAGTCCTATATACCTGGACTTTCCATTATAGACATGGCTATAGGTCTGTGATAGAGTTGCTTCACTATCACAATGCAAAGATATTGGTGGCATAGGTTTTGGCCATATCTTAATCTCTAATAAGAGATTCCTTAGCCATTCTGCCTCTTTGATACAAGAAGCCAACACTACAAACTCTGACGCCATAGTTGAGTCTGTTATGCATGTTTGCTTCTTAGAACCCCAGGAGATAGCTCCTCCATCCAACCACTCGTGGACAAGTGATCTTTACGGTCAGTTATCTAACTAGCATCCGTGAATCCTTCCAGCACCGCTGGATAGCCATTGTTTTCCTCAAGTACCTAAGTACTTGGTTAACAGCATGCCAATGCACTCTAGTGGGATTATTAGTGTATCTACTAAGTTTTTCCACTGCAAAAGCAATATCGGGTCTAGTGTAAGTCATGGCATACATCAGGCTACCTATTACTCTTGAGTATTCTAGCTGATCAATAGCTCTTCTAGTATTAGGATACAATTTCAAATTTGAATCAAAAGGTGTAGACATGGGTGTACAATTATATTGATTAAATTTCTTAAGAATTTTCTCAATATAATGCGACTAGGTTAGAATCAAATTATTGTCCTCTTGTTTGATCTTAATACCCAAAATTACATCAGCCAAGCCTATGTCTTTCATACTAAAGCTAGACGAAAAGAAACTTTTAGTACTTTCAATGACATCATTGTCACTACCACAAATAAGCATGTCATCTACATATGGACATATGATTACACCTCTATTTCCAGTAAACTTACTGTACACACACTTATCAGATTCATGTATCCTAAAACCATTTGACACTATTACTTTGTCAAATTTCTCATGCCATTATTTTAGAGCTTGTTTCAATCCATATAGTGACTTCACGAGTTTGCACACTTTGTGCTCTTGACCCTGTACAACAAATCCTTCCGATTGTTACATGTAGATTTCCTCATCTAACTTTCCATTTAGGAAAGCGGTCTTAACATTCATTTGATGGATTTCAAGCTTATAGGTTGAGGCTAAGGCAATCAACACTCGAATGGTGGCGATTCTAGCCACCGGAGCATATGTATCAAAATAATTGATACCTTCCTTTTGAGTAAAACCCGTAGCAACTAATCTTGCTTTGAATTTGTCAATTGTGCCATCAACTTTCATTTTTCTTTTGAAAATCCATTTACAACCAATGGGTTTGGATCTAGGTGGCAAATCAGCAAGTATCCAGGTATTGTTACCCATGATAGAATCCATCTCATCGTTTATTGCTTCTTTCCAGAAAGCAACATCTTGAGACTTCATGGCCTCCTCAATGGTTAATGGATCTAAATCCATATTCAAAGAAATCATTGTTTGCTTACAATGAGCTTTCCTAGTTCCTTCTACAAGGTAAACAATGAAATCAGAGCCAAATGACTTCTCAGTCCTAGCCCTCTTACTCCTTCTTAACTCAACAGGCTCATTAGGTTCATTAGGCTCAATGGGTTTATGTCATTCACTTTCCTCTGTAGACATCGAAGGAGTTGATTCATTTCCTTGATTAGAATCCAACCTTGGAATGGTTGTGAAATGATTCTCATAAAACACCACATCACGTGATTCAATGATGGTATTTGTTTCCACTGAACCATTGGGCTCTACTACTAGAAAGCTATATGCTTTGCTATGTATAACATAGCCAAGGAATATGCATTCAATTCCCTTTTCACCTAATTTCTTCCTTTTAGGTTCAGGCAATCTGACTATTGCTCTACAGCCCCATGTTTTCAAGTAACCAAGTTTATGCTTTTTGTTTTTCCAAAGTTCATAAGGAGTAACATTTTTTCCCTTGAGAGGAATTCTATTGAGTATGTGACAAGCAGTGAGCAAGGCTTCACCCCAAAAACCAGAACTTAAACTGTAGCAAGAAAGCATAGCATTAATCATTTCTGTCAATGTCCTATTCTTTCTTTTGGCTACTCCATTTTGTTGTGGTGTGTAGGGTGCTGACTTCTTATGAATAATACCAACATTTTTACAATATTCTGGAAAATGGTATTCACCGCCTCTATCAGACCTAAGTCTCTTTATTTTGACATTACACTGATTTTCTACTTCTGTCTTAAAAATCTTAAATTTATCAAGCACCTAATCTTTTGAATGCACAAGATAGATATGACAGTACTTAGAAAAATCATCAATGAATGTTACAAAATATTTCTTACCACCTTTAGTGGGGGTACTATGCATGTCACATACATCACTATGTACAAGTTCAAGTAGAGATGTGGTTTTATCTACTTTAGGAAATGGAATGCGAGTAATTTTTTATTGCACACAATATTTACATTTTTTAAACATATCAATGTCATACTTAGGAATTAAATCTAAATTAACCATATCATGCATTTTCCTAGTATTAACATGACCTAAACGAGCATGTCATAAAGAAAGAGAATCAGCAATATAAGCAGAAATAGATGTATTATTGATAACGTTAAGTTTGAACATTCCCTGATACATGTAGCCTTTCCCAACAAAAATCTCACCCTTAGACAGGACAAATTTGTCCGACTCAAATACTAACTTGAAACCATGCTTGTTAAGCAGGCTTCCAAATACAAGGTTTTTCCTGACATAAGGTACATGATAAACATCATTAAGACTTAGGACTTCTCTGGATGTAAACTCTAGATCCACTGTCCCTTTGCCTTTGATAGCAACAGTTGAAGAGTTGCCCATGTAAAGAACTGTTCCATCACTCACTTGTTCATAAGTAGTGAAACGGCTCTTGTCGTTGCAGACGTGCCTTGTTGCTCCTGAGTCAATCCACCAGTCACCAGCATCTTCGAGCATGTTCACCTCGGATACAACAACCACAAACTTGTTCTTGGCATTTGATGCTTCTGGCTTTTTCTTGTATGACCGACATTCATTTCTGAAGTGCCCTGGCTTGCCACAGTGCCAGCAAGCGCCTTTCGACTTCTTAGCATTTTTCTCAGGTTGGGGTTCATGCTTACGTTTTTTTTGTTGAACCTTTTACCATCATCTACCATGTGGATCTTGGACGTCTAAGCCAATTGGTTATCTGTACTTTTAAGTAACCTTGACTCTTCCTCAACTCGGAGGTGTTGAGCCAATTCCTCTAAAATAAGATCTTCCTTTTTGTGTTTCAGAGTTTTCTTAAAATCCTTTCAAGAAGATGGCAATTTCTCTATTATAAATGAAACTACAATAGATTCATCCACGTTCATATTCTTTTGTCGAAATTGACTCAGAATATGTTGGATCTCATGGAATTGTTCCATAATAGGCTTTGTATCAATCATTGTAAAACACATAAAATTACTAATAAGAAATTTCTTACTAGTGGCATCCTCAGTGAATTACTTTGACTGTAAGAAGTCCCAGAGTTGCTTTGCCGTTTCCAGATGTTGATACACATCGAATAGAGAGTCTGATAGCGCATTCAAAATGTGTCTTTGGCAAATGTAGTCGTCATTCTCTTATTTGGTTTTGGCACGGGTTTGCTCCACAGTCTCGTCTTCTTGCTCCGTTGGATAAGGGGTAGTTAGAACATAGACCACTTTGAGAGTGGTGAGCAAAAAGTGCATCTTCTTTTGCCAGCGTCGAAAATTTCCTCCATCAAAACGGTCAAGCTTCATGAAATCTTGAGTCATTTTCTGAATAGACATCGTCATATTCAAATATTGTCTTTAGATTGTTGGAACAAATGGTCTTGAATTCTTCAAATGGTGGTCTTTGGGTCTTCAAAATTTGGCAATGATCTTGTTTATATAGAACAGAAAATTAGTGCTTCAAGTCGCGTTACTAAGTCACTTTCCTAAAGAAAATATTTGTACCCATCAAAAGATGTGCAGGGGGTTACAACAAATTTGCCTCTAGGATACAATGAAGCTTGATCTAAAGATCTAGTCTATCGGCGTTTGCACTGACGGCAATAGATTAGAACACTTTTGATATAATCAAGAAACCAAGACACTGATAATCAAATCTGCAGAACTTTATTATCAATAAGAAAAATAGAAATTTGCTTAAGAAACTCTTGATCGAAAATTCAAAATCAAGAGGGAGAGAGAGAGAGAGAAAATTGTAGGAATGCTTTTCAGGGTTTTCGGATGGAATGAAATGGTTGATTTTGTAACACTGAATAGATGCCTTGACTAATCACACCTGATCACGATCGGGTGCCATCTCGTCTGTACGATCGCGTGCATCTCCAATCAACAGCTATGATCAACCTGCTCTAAATTGGACACACAACCATTTGATCGGTTGGTTGACTCATTGCCAATGGACGACACGTCACTACCACGTGGAGTTGACTGTATTTCACGTCACCTATGCCACGTCGAATCCACGTCATCGTTCCAACCTGTCCGATGCAAATAAGAAAGCGCCCTCGCAAAGTGCAAAGTGCGCCATCAAATGCCACACAGCCCACACCACGAGTGCACGCATGTGCAGATGGTGTGAAGCACCATCCTTGCGGTGTGGGTGCATGCACAGTAGCTTTCATCCCATAATTTCATATTCAAAAGAATATTCCATGTAGCACTTTATTAAGTGCTCCATGTTTTGCTCTCTTTCCAATGTGGGACAAAGCCCCTAAGCTTATTTCATGCTTTCCAAAGGAAATATGGAAGGTTTTTAAAACACCCAAAAATTAAACTACACATTTTGAAAATTCCCCAACAATCGGTACATTGTCTGTTTCATAAGGAGTTAACTCGGAGCGATATCGAATGCGACAGGCTCTCCATTTCTTTCTAAACAGCAGAATTGCACTTCCCTTTGACGAATGGTGTATCAAATTATGAGAACCAGATTGTAATTTGCGACACTAGACACGACAATTAGTACATGACACTCACCTACAATGCTGGGGAAAGTAGTGCCTTCAAGTTTGCGATCACAAGCGGGTGGCAAGGGTTTGTTGATTGCTACGGTTTAAAAGCTATGGATGTGATTTGCTTCTACAAACCATTCAAAAGATTACACTCCAGGCATTTCTTGATTGATTATGTTAAAGCAGAAGAAAATGTTGTTTTACCTTCTCAGAATTCGTGCATGAAGCAAGGCTGTGATGAGGCTTGCGATGACGTTGTCTTGGAATCAAATTTTGGGTAACTAGTTCTGCACCAAGAAACTATTTTTTTTTTAAAACTTTTTTCTCTCTTGAATTTCTTGAATCAAAACTGTTTTTTCATTCCAATTCTTCCCTTTTCTCAACAAGCAAAAAAGAGTACATAGGATTTTCATCTTTCTGCGTTTCTGTTCTATGTCATTTTTGCAACTATCAAGATGATGAGTAAATAATTGGTTGGGTACATAGTTGAACTTGGAGTTTTCAATCTATTAAGGCTTTTTCTAGATGTTTTGTGATTGAAACAATACAATTTTTGCATAACAATTTCAATACTCAATTGATTGTAAGAACATATCTCATATAGGATATGACTTGATGTATTTTGTGCCAATTGTAATGTTCAATTGACTTCATTTTCTTCACCTTTGCAGAACCTCATGCTCGTCTGAGAGGACCAATGAAGAGGTAAAAGACCCAGAAAGTGAATCCTATAGGAGAATTTTTCTCTTTGAGTTGCAATTAATGCTTAACGATGTTGAACAAGGCATGCTCTTCATTCTTGAGCAAAGAGCAGCAAAGCATTTCCCTCCTCTACTGACTTATATAGCTTATTATAATTACGAGCACCAGATTGAAGTTTCCGACACTTAAAACGAGAATTGGAAAATGACACTTGTCTATAATAGCCCTGTTTGATAGGGCTTATTTCCAGCTTATTTAAGCTTTTAACTTAATTTAAGCTATTTTGATGTGTTTGGTTCAACTTAATAATACAGCTCATAGCTTTTTGTAAGTCAAAAATCAACTTATTCTTTGAGTGGGGGAGGAGAAGCTAAATTTATAAGTCAAAAATCAGTTTATGTTCACAGTTATAAGTTACAAGTTGTTAGGCTATAAGTTATAATCACTTTCCCACAGCTCTACCAAACGGGGCCAATAGCTTATTATGTGCCTCCATCATTGTAAGAGGGTGGCACAGGTTTGTTGTTAGCCACGGTTTGGAGTTCATGGATGTGATTTTCTTCTACAAAACTCTCTCGCGTTTACACGACAAGCATTTCATAATCGAACATGCCAAAAGAAGGAAAGCTGAGACAGACAACAACCCTACTGAAGTCAAGCCAAAATTTTTTTCTATTTGAGCTGCAATTGACCTCTGGCTATGTCAGTGACAACCGACTCAAACTTCCCAAGGAAGAAGTGAGAAATCATTTCCCTGCAATTAAGATCCCACCTAGAATAAGACTGAACTTTACTGATGCTCAAAACGAGCATTGGACAATGACAATATTTTTCGCTGAAGTTCTTGATACCTACATAATTTTGGATGGGTGGGAGGGTTTTGTCAATAAGCACAAGTTGGAAGCCATGGATGTGATTAGGTTCTACAAACTAGTCCAGCCTTTACATGAGAGGCATTTCCTTATTCAATGTGTAAAAAGAGGGGAGGCTGCAGTTGCGGCTGAGGCTGAGGTTGGGACTACTAGTCATGATGTTGAATTGGGTGGTGCAAAGAAAGATGGGAACGGGGGTAATTGTGCAAATAAAGGCAGAAGAAATCATGGCGGCAGTGGTGGTGGTGGTGGTGGTGAAGGAGGGTAGAGTCATGGTGATGGTAACCCCAGGAAGGGGAAGATAACTTGCTGTTGGACATGGAAAAACAAGCGCGGGGACTGGGAAAGAGCAGTCATGGGCCTGGAGGAATTCTTGCATACGACAGACAGTGTTTGGGATTGTGATTTTGAATATCACATTGCTGAAGTTCAAAGTTAATAGGCATTTTTTTATACATACATTGGTGAAGTTTCTGTACAAATGCATATTGAGGTTTGTGATTTTCATGCATACATAGATTGGTGAAGTTCAAAGTAAACAGTGAATTTTATATCAAGTGTCTCCATGCTATGGATTATTCGTTCTCTCTCTCTCTCTCTCTCTCTCTCTCTCTCTTATGGAATAGTTTTATGGAAATGAAATGAAACACCCTTTTGTTGTTTATCGGAAAAATGATGAATCATCATGGTTATTATTGAACAAAATTTTATCAATTTTATACACAACTCCTCAGTGTTTTAGTGAAAATTATGAGATGTACAACCTCTAATCAAACTCTGCCTTTCTTTGAAGGATAAATTTCAATTATACCACCAAGAAAAGCATAAAGTTCCACAAAAATAATGTACAAAAAGAAGTTAATCTGTGATAATTTTCGTTTATATGCTTAAAGCAACTCTGCAAAAGGAAGAGAAATGTTTTTGGGCAATAAAATAATTGAGTTTTTATTTTTTATTTTTTTTATTTCAATATTTATTTTCTGATTTATGTTTGGACCTATCAGTTTAAAATAACAATGCATGAAGAATATATTTTTTAATCCCTATCTATTTGTTCCAAGAAATATTCAATCTTTGCCCAATAACAAGTAATTATGTACTTACACAACTTAAAATAATAATAATAATAATAATAATAATAATAATAATAAGGATGTATCGGCAAACATCATTGGTCTGGTATACATATACATGCTGTTCTAGAATTTACCATGATTTATCTCTGTTTGTAATGATTTATTATTTGGCGGGAAGCATGATCAAACTGCCAAAGTGACATTCCTTTCCCTATTCTCTCCCTTCCAAACCTCTCTCTCACACACACACACACACACACACACACACACACAGGAGCCTATAGAATTAGAACTCTAAGTATCACCATATATTCAAGAAAGAAAAATCAAGAAAAATTTTAGAAAGCAGAGATGATGATGATGAAGAATTCTCTTTTTTTCCTCATCTACCTCCTGTTGTTCTTCCTGCTCCCCCTACTACTGATAAAGGATGGAAAAGGATCAAAACAAGTCTCTAGAGTAGGAAAGGCATTGTCTTCAACTCCAACAGAGGCTGCTATTGAAACAGATTGGTCTGGGAAGAAGAAGACAGTGAAGCTTCTGACATGATGACCAAGGGTGTGACCAGAGACAAATTAAAAGTTTGCAAGAATCTAACCGGGATGGACTTCAAGTGAGAAGTCAATTATCCAAGTGGGCGTGGAGGGGGAGAATTGTTAGCTCTAGCCCACTCCACATGCTAAAAGAAGATGGTGGGGTAGCTCCAGCCTACTATCCACATGGTGAGGGTGGCACCATGTGCTAAAGGTAGATGGTGAGGGTGGCACCAACTAAGCCCACCCATTGTTGTCTCTTCACCTACTCATCTCTTGTGTATAAATTGAGATGAGTGAGGAGGGATTGAAAACACATACAGAGCTGAAGAGTAGACATAGAGGGTATAATCTGTGAGTGAGAGTGAATTCTATAGAGGGTTGTGAGGTGTGAGTTGTAATCTCTCTCTAGGATAATTCTATAGTAGATATCTCTCCCGTGGACGTAGGCAATTGCCGAACCACATAAATCTCTTGTGTGATTGTGTGTAATTGATTTTTGGTGTCTTATAGTCCTAACAGCCTTCCTGAGAAGGAAATGTTGATCTTCTAGCCTTCAAGAAACAGACTAGTTACCATGACGATGATGTTATCTCACAATCAAACCTCGGTAACTACTTGCTCTTCACCAAGATACTGATTAGCCTTAGGGTTTTCTTGAATGTATTGAATCTCTTCTCTGTCTCTGTATGCCAATGCATGCTTATATACCCACATAAACTAATAAATTTACTCGCTTGCAATGAACAAGAACATACAAAATTCAAACGACATTGAGGGCTTTTGCTTTTTTTCCTTCCAATTCTTCCTTTTTCTCTACCACCAAATAGAGACCTGGGGTTATCATCTCTGTGATCTTTGTTTAGTTTGCAGACCCATTGGAATGATAAAATTTTAATAATAAATTAGTTTCTTGAACGAGCAAGATCTAGAAGAACAAAACTTGGAATTGTATAATTACATGAAATATTATACATATGCTCTCTTTGCAGAGGAGTGTCATGCTCATCCGAGAGGCCTAACCAGGGGCTACAATACAGAGCTTCTATCAACCAAAGAAATGAGTACCCAATGCCTAACATAGTCACAGTTGTTGACTTCCATAGGTCGGTACATCATCTGCTTTAGATGTAGTTAGAGCGATGTTGAACGCTATAGGCTCTTCATTCCTTTCCAAACAGTAGAATTACATTTCTCTTCAATGAATTGTGTATCGAATTATGAGAACCAGATTGTATTTTCTGACAATCGCCTACAATGCTGGGGAAAGTAGTGCTTTCAAATTTGCGATCACAGGGTGGTAGCCGGAGTTTGTTGATTGCCACGGTTTGAAAGCTATGGACGTGATTCACTTCTACAAACCATTCAAAAGATTACACTCTAGGCATTTCCTGATTGATTATGTTAAAGAAGAAGGAAATGTTGTTTTACCATTATCAAGAGCTTTTTTTTGTCTTTTTTTAAAAACAGAGTAAAAAGTTGGAAAATTATGTACATACTGTTTGGAACTTGGAATTGGTTTGGGAAAAGAAGAAGAAAAAGAAAGAAGGAAAACCTTTTCCATGGTACTTCAATTAACATTGTAATGAAAAATTCTGAAGGAATGATAGGAAGCTGTGAAAGCAGGACATACTTTTATTTTCTTCACATCACCATTTTTCATGAAAATTACAAAATAAAAAGTAAAGTACAAAAATAATTGTAAATCAGTGAGAATAAAAAGTAATTACACTAGTGATGGAATAATGCAAAATAATTACAAATAGATGAAAATATTCCATGCAAAGACAAAATTGCCTTTTATATATAGAAAAAAATGTTAAATTGTGGGCTTTAAAATAAAAAAATCTCATCAATGTGCTTTTATGTACAAAAAAAGAACATTGTCATGATATTATGGTGAATGATTCTACAAATTTTATTTTTGGAAGAATAGTATTTTCTCTAGAAAAAAAAAAAGATGTGAATCTTATTATATTACCGTTAAATTTAGAACCCACAATAAAAAAAATTCAATACCAAGTCTTATATCTCACTCTTGTATATCCACCTAATAACAAGAGATTAAAAAAATAAAAAAGTAAATTACAAAACACTACTAGTCTATATAACTAATTAAGATTTCTTGTTTTGGGCAAGCAATGATCAAACTGCCAAGTTAACTGCAAATAATAAACCATATTAACTGTCAGATAAACCCAGAAGTTAAACTTCTATAGCTACAAAACTCATTACCACCAGCAATTATATATATTTTCCACCTCCTAACATCATGGCCTCTCTCTCTCTCTCTCTCTCTGCAACTACTGAGCACCATATTCAAGAAACAATCAAGAAAAATGTCTCAAAGCAGAGAAATTGGTAAAGCTCTTGATGATGAAGACTATTCCTTTCCTGTCGACATATATACCAACTATTTTCTTGATGAAGGAAATGCAAAAGAGAAAGCAAAACAAGTCTCTGAAGATCGAAATTCATTGTCTTCAACTCCATTGGAGACTGGTTCTGAAACAGAGGAGTTTGGTAAGCTGAGTACAGAGCCTTCTAGAGAAGGAAATGTTGTTCTACCCTTCGATAAACTGACAATTCACGATGATGAGATGATGAAGATATCTCATAATAAATCTGGGTAATTACTTGTTCTTCACCTAGAAACTGATCAGTCTTAGGGTTATCTTTCTTGAATTTCTTGAATCCTTTTCGTGTAATTGCATATGAATGAATATGCAGCATATACTGATAAAATTGAAAGAATTTTGTGGGTTTTATGCCTTTTCCATTCCAATTCTTGGATTTTCACCTCAACCAAACAGAGACATGGACTTTTTTAATAGTTTTGCTATGTTTTTCTCAACAACCAAACAGAGTAACGAGGATTTTCTTTTTCTTTCCCTTTGTAGAGGAGGTTCATGCTCATCTGAGAGTGCCAGCCAAATAAATGAGTACACAATGACTAAAACAACTAGAGTTGGTGAATTTCAGAGGGATATATACTATATGTTTCAGATGGAGTTAACTCAGAGCGATGTTGAAAGCGACAGTCTCTCTATTCCTTTCCAAACAGCTAAATTACATTTTCCTCCAACCAATTACACGCCAATTGTAATTTGCGACAATCGAAACAATATTTGGTACATGACACTCACCTACAATGCTGGGAAAAGTTGTGCCTTAAAGTTCTTCATGATCACAATCGGATGGGAGGGGCTGGTGGATTGCCATGGTTTGAAAGTGACAGTTGTGATTCGTTTCTACAAACCAATTCGAAGATTACACAATAAGCATTACCTGATTGATTATGTCAAAGCACAAGGAAATGTTGTTTCACCCTCTAAGAATTTGAGTGTGAAACAAGGTTGTGATGAGGCTGGCCAAGATGTTATCTTGCAATCAAAATTTGGGTAACTAGTTCTTCACCAAGAAACTGAGTCTTTAAGGTTGTGTTTGGTTGGAAGATTTGGGAAGAGATTTGGAAAAAGAAAAAGGAAAAAGGAAAAGGAAAAAGGAAAAGGAAAAAGTATTTCACCTAATTTCACCCACGTTTTTCTTTTCCCTTTTCTCTTTCTAAATCCCTTTCCAATTCTTTTCCCTTTTCTCTTTCTAAATCCCTTTCCAAATCTTGTGTTTGGTTGCTAGATTTGGAGAGAAATTTGGAAAGAGAAAGGGAAATGTAGGTGAAATGTGAATAAAATATACTTATATTTCACCTAATTTCACACACCACTTCCCTTTACTTTTCCAAATCACTTCCCAAATGTCCCAACCAAATACAGCGCAAGGGTTCTTCTTTAATTTCTTGAATAAAAAAATATGGGTTTTTCATTCCAATTCTTTCCTTCTACGGATGTTTTGTGATTGGGAACCATTTGATTTTTGCATAACAGTTTCAATATTCAATCTCATTGTAAAACATTGCTCATACATGTTCAATTGATTTAGTATTTCATTTTTTCCCCTTTGTAGAGGAGGCTCATGCTTATCCGAGAGGGCCAAGCAGTAGCTACTAGACACGGATGATGAATTCCATAGTAATGTTTTTCTCTTTGAGAAGGAGACACTCAAAACCAGACCTAGAACATGACATTCGTCTACATTCGCTCATTTGGTGCCTCCTTCATTGCAAGAGGGTGGCAGAGGCTTGTCATTAGGCAGAATTTGGAAGCCATGGATGTGATTTGCTTCTACAGACCTCTTTCGCGTTTACATGAATGGCATTTCCTGCTTCAGCATGTCAAAAAAGGGGAAGCCAAGACAGACAATCCTCCTGAATTCAAGCCTGAAAATTTCCTGTTCGAGCTGCAATTGACCCCTCCCTCTAGCTTCATCCCCATCATTCCCAAGGAAGATGTAATAAATCATTTCCCCGCAATTGAGATCCCTCGTGGAAGAAAACTGCACTTCACTGATGCTTAAAACAAGGATTGGCCCATGACAATCTTTTTCGCTGATTTGCACGATGCCTACATGGTTGTGGGTGGATGGGAGGGGTTTGTGAATAAGCACGGGCTGCAAGACATGGATGCAATTAGGTACTACAAACTGGTCCAGCCTTTACACGAGGGGCACTTCTTTATTGAATGTGTGAAAAGAGAGGAGGATGCTTATGAGACTATTAGTCAGAGTGGTCAATTGGGTAGTGCTGAAAATGATGGCGAGGGGGGCGATTATTGGGGTGATCGTGCAAGTAGCGATAGTCATGCAAGGCTGAGTCCTCATTGAGTGGTAGCACCACAAAGAGGAGGACAAGTTGCTGTTGGACAGGGAAAAACCAGGGTAGTGATGGCACTGTAGGAATTCTTACAAATGACAAACAGTGCTTGGGAGGAAATAGTAATATAGCTCCCAATTAGTGAACTCTTGATGTTTGTCATAATCTGTGATTGTGTTTTTTCATAATTACATTGTTGAAGCTCATAGTAAATAGTGATTTTACATACATTACATTCAAGGTTCTGAAAAACGGTTGCGGTCGTCGTAGCAGTGGCAATGTCGCGGTTGCGATTGCGGGGTGTAAAGGCCGTAGCGTAATGGTTGCGGTAACTGGAACCGTGATTTTTTTTTTCCTGCACAATTTGAAAAAAAACTTACCGATACGCATATTTTTTTCCCATAATCATGTTTATCGGGTTTTAAGATAAATATTGATCAATTTTTGTAATTTTTTAAGTATGATTCAATATATTTTATATTTTTAAATCACTAGAAACTGCGTTTTTTACATTTTATTTTAATAATTAATGATTTTATATGTCATAAATCCATATTACGCTTGTGGCAGAAATTTTTTTTATTGTATTTAGATGTATAAAATTATTATTTTTAATTATTAAACTTGTGGAAGCATATGCAAATTTTAACTTGAATAGTTTTAAAAAATAAATTATACATGCTAATGTAATCATATAAAAATTAAAAAATATATTATAAAGAAAAAAAAAATTGAGTTTGGATTGCTTGAATATTCATTCTCTTTTTGAATAACCTGTAAATAAAAATAAAATAAACTAATCAACAAAAATTGACACAAATAGTTTTTAAAATAATAAGTTTTTTGAGTTTTGATTTTTTTTTTTTACTTTTATAAAATATAAAATTCATTAATTATAACATAAATAGTTTTTAAAATAATAACTTGTAAAAAAAATATCTTACAAAATGTCATTGAAATTTTAAACACATAGACCTATACATAATATAATAAAGATAGCTATTGATTTTAAATAAAGATAATGTGAAAGGCCATTCTCTTTTATTAAAGTAACCTATACATATTATAATAAAGATAGCTCTTGATTTTAAATAAAGATAATATTAAATGCCATTCTCTTTTATTAAATTATGAAGGTTCTGGTGAGAGTTAGAAAGAGTAACAGAGAGAGCTTTAAATAATAAATACATAAATGCCATAATGCTATAATAAAGACTAGTTAAGGGGAAGACAATTTGCTGTTGGGGCATGGAAAAAGGTAGTGCGGGAGTCCAGAATAGGGAGTCACTCTGATGTAAATTCTTGATCTTGGAAGAAAGGGAAGTTCAAGTATTACAAAAATGAATCTTTGATTCTTCAGATTGTGATTTTCATCCATACATCGGATATCTTGGTTAATAAAATTGTGATTTTTTTACTAAAATTCTTCTTGGTTGATTGTATCTAAAGTAGATTTTTGAGTTATTGGCAAGTTGAAATTAGGATATATATACTTCAGAATAAAATATTAATTAAAAAACTCATCAAGATACTTTCTATTTACCCCCCCAAAAAAAGAAAAAAAAGAAAAGAAAAGAAAACTGTTATCATATTATATATATATTGTTTTGGAGAAGCATGTGATCAAATCCCCAAACTAACAATAAACGGTTTTAACTAACTGCAGATAAACCCCAACTATATATATTTACCACCTCCAAACAACAAAGCTTCTCTCTCTCAGCCTTCTAGAACTAGTACTGATCACCATATATTCAAGAAAGAAGAATCAAGAAAAATGTCAGAAATCAGAGACACCAGTGAAGCTCTCGATGATGGAGGAAATACATCGTCTTCAAGTCCATTGGATGATACTGCTACTTAAACAGAGGGCTCTACCAAAGGAAATGCTGCTGCTGCTGATGCTATCTCGTAATCAAAATCTGGGTAATTACTTGTTCTTCACTACGAAACTGATCAGTCTTTGGGTTTTCTTTCTTGAATTTCTTGATATTTTCTCTGTATCTGCACACCAATGCATGTTTACATACACACACTGATGAATTTGCTCGCATGCAATGAACAAGAATATACAAAATTCAAGGAATATTGTGGGTTTTTTGTTTTACTTTTTCAGTTCCAATTCTTCACTTTTCTTGGCAACCAAACAGAGACTCGGGGTTTCCATTTTTGTGATCTCTGTTTCACTAACTGTTACTCCCACTGGAATGATAAAAATTTTATTAGTAAATTAGTTTCTTGATCGAGCAAGCCGTAGAAGAAAAAAACTTGGAATCGTCCATTTAGATGAAAGATCATAATAAATCTTTCTTTTTTTTTTTTTTCCTCTCAATAACCAAGCAGAGTAACTTGTTTGGACTCTGTTTTTCATTTTCTTTTCCTTAGCAGAGGAGGCTCTGTCAGCAGAATAAATGATTACCCATTGCCTATAATAGACACACTTGGTGAATCCCAGAGGTTGGTACATTTTCTGTTTCAGATGGAGTTAACTCAGAGTGATATTGAACGTGGTTCACTCTCAATTCCTTTTGAAAAAGCAAGATTTCATTTCCTTCCAATGAATCGTGTATCGATTCACCAGATTGTAATAATCGACACATGAAATGATAATTGGTTCATGACACTCACCTACAATGCTCCAAAAGGCAGTTCCTTGACTACAAGCGGCTGGCAGGGATTTTTTGATTGGCATGGTTTGAAAGCTTTGGATGTGATTTGCTTCTACAAACTAATCACATCAGCGAATCACATCCAAAGCTTTCAAATTGTAAGAGGAGCTAATTTGAGCCCACTAAATTAATTAGACCCAATAGTCTAAGGTTAGTGGGCCCGAATTTATTGCAAGTCCAAGATTGGTGGGGTCGGATTTATCGCTATCAAACGGGCTGAATCGCTCGAAGCCGCGAAAGGGTTCGGATCCACGAACTTAGAGACTTACTCAGGCCCAAACTCGAAAGGGTATTGAGCAAGCCTAGAGATCCGAAGCACTCAGACTCGAAAGGGTTTGGATCCACGAACCTAGAGATTCGAAGCACTTGGCTTCGAACAGATTCAGACGCAATCTAGAAGTTGCTCCTTTAATGAGTCCTAGAACACTTGCGGGCTCGGAACTTTCTAGGATCTACGCACCAGAACCATGGGCGTAATGGAGTTCAAACAAAGGACCCGATCCCGAGGACGGTGAGTGGAGATAAATTCACTATTCGGTTAAACTAGTCTATACCCAGGTCGAGGTGGCACGATCTAGGGGGTCCTTGAGACTCGGCAATATTTACGGCAGGGCATTTTCTTGAACTACCCCTGACCCTTATGCGGCAGGGCGTCCTCTAGGACTACCCCTGACCCTTTGGTATGATTGGAGATCATTGGTTAGATGTGGCTAAGAAAAAGGGTTCGTCGAGAGGTTGATCTCTTCTTCGAGGGTTTTTTCTCATCCTCAGAGAGGTCACCTCCTCGGACAAGGTGGTTAGAGAGAATATTCCCCATGTGCGTTGCACATGGGCTCCATCCTACATCATGAGGTGTCTATAAATAGCACCCACCCATAGCTTTACAGGGGATGGATTTTGGAGAGAAAACTCTTGGTAAAGAACTAATTTCCCTTCTCCATTATCAACCTTGAGAGTGAAAGTGGGAGATCCATGGGAGAGCCTTGTCATTATTCTCTCTCTAACTATTTTGCCTTCTTCTTCACCCAATCTCTTATCTCCATCATCTTTTTGCTTTCGTGTTCTTAGTTGAGACTATTGAAGAATCTAAGCCTCTCATCATCTTCTAGAGAATTCGAATTTTTCTTCAAGGATCTTCGAAGATCTTCAAATTTTCCAACGATGTTCTTGAACCCTCTCATATATTTGGCGACTTCACTAGGGAGGCGGATTGGTTAATGGTCTTAACGAGATCTGGAACTCATACAACACTGGCAAAAATAGCAGTTAATGAGACTCATCAATATGGCTCTTCCAATGGTAGTGATGAAAGGACTCAAGTTCAAGACTCACCTCTCATCCTTGAAGCCATTCAAAGACTCCAACACACTCAACAAGAGATTATGACGATCCTTCAAAATCTCACCCACACCATGTTGGTGATGGGTTCGAATTTCGCACCACCAACAACAAATGGAGGTCAAATCGGCACCGACAAGCGTCAACAACTTCATGGTAATGTTGGGAATGGTCAAAACCATCAAGATTCACTCCAAATTCTCCTTGAAGTTGTACAAAATGGTGTGCAAAATCAAGTGCTACGGGGAACAAGTCATGGCCAACCTGCGGTCCATGGAGCGCAAAATCATGCACCTGGAGGATCGAGCCATGGTCCAGCGGTGGTTGGAGGAGTTTACGGCACGATGAATGGTGTTCCAACGACTGTGGAAGTTCAAGGAAGGCCGACAGAAATTCCTCTACAAAATGGTGCTCCATTCATGCCTAATTTTGTTCCAACGATTGTAAATTCTACTCATGTACCGAGTGGGTCTCCTTTGGCTCTAACGCCAAGTTTGCAAGTCTAACCTAGTATAGCCGTGGTGTGCAATGAACTTTATGGGACCCAATGCAACGTCCTATCACCAAATGGCATGTGCATAGGTGCTGATGGCTAATATTGTCATGTGTCTTCACTAATGATAAATCCTCAACACCCAAATGGCCAAGTCGCTCCAAGTTCAGTTTTCGGGTCTACAAGCCAAATTCTGGGAATACCACCATCAAGTTCTCTCCCTCAACAATTTCTCACTCTCACTGATGTGCAAGCCGTGTTCGATCTCGAAAGGGGCAAGAGGACTTTACCCTCTTTGCTTGATCCGGATGTCAAGCCGCCTTACCCTATCGAAATGTTGAGTTATCCATACCCGGAGGGGTACACGGTTCCGAAGTTCATCAAATTCAATGGCAAACAAGGAAATGCTCGAGAACATGTTGTGCGGTTCATCGAGACTCTGGGTATTCATGGTTCAAACCACATCCTCCGGCTGAGAGAATTCTCCAAGTCCCTCACCGACCGAGCATATAGTTGGTACGTTAACTTGACCCCAAACTCTGTTCGGAGTTGGGAGGAGATGGTCAACAAATTCCACACCAAATTCTTTCAAGTGGTTGAGAAGGTAACCGCACTTACCCTATGTAAGGAAAAGCAGCGGGAAGGTGAAGACATTCTTGAATATGTGAAGGGGTTTCAAGACAAAGCCGTAGACTGTCATGAGGCTGTGGAGGAAAGCTACTTGGTCCAAATCTGTGTTGAAGGGGCATTGAACGGATACAAGATGCTTCTTGTTAATCACAAGCTACCCACCTTCTTGGCACTAATTGAAGCATCTCGGAACATCAACATACCTCAATCTTAGGAGATCGGGTTCAAGACTAGTTATAAAACTAGCTTTAAGTCATCCCGAGGACCTTTTGTCACTGCGGCTTCTGCGTCTTCTACCCGAAAGTCGCAGGGGGAGGAATTCAGAGGTCAGAAGAGGAAATACTGTGAAGATGACACTCCTTTTCCGTGTAGTGTTGATGAGGTGAAGGCCTTAGTTAAAGAATGGGTGGTAGACGGGGAATTGAAGTTGTCTCATATTGAAGACTTTTTGCCGAAGAGAGACCGCGAGGGTCCTAATTATTGTGTTTTCCACCAATCACTAGGACATTCTACAGAAAAGTGTCGGACGCTGAAGAAGATCTTTAGAAAGAAAGTGGAAGCAGATGAGCTAGAGTTCAAAGAACAGGGGCCCCAGGATATCTGAGAAGACATGGCTATGATGGCATATGACGGCCACAACCCGAGCAGTTGGTGAAAGCTTTCCAAATGACCTCGCAACTCTAGGGGCAAATGTCAACATTCCGTAGAAGAAGTCTATCTATGATATTTACAATTTGTATTTCCTGCATTGTCCAAGAATTTTCTATCTTTCTTTCTTATGTTATGAAGAAAGTTATTTCCTCCATATTGTGTATCTCCATTAGAAGTTATTTTCTCTACATTGTATATCTTCATTGTGTTATGTTGCTTGAAACAATTTTCAATTTTTGTTGCCCCTCGAAGAAGAAAGAGGAACAGTAGATTCGGTTACCAACCTGAAAGGACTTTTCTTGACGCAGTAGAAGTGTACTCCCGCTCAGAGAGGGACAATCTTTGCTTTCATTAGTTGCCGAAATAGTGTGTGCTCCCACTCGGACCTCCAAAGAGCAGCCATTGCTTCCTTCAGTGCAAGCTTCGAGGGTCTTTCTTGCTAAAGTAGAGTGTGTGCACCCACTCGGACCTTCGAAGAACAGCTATTGCTTCCATCAATGCAAGCTTTGAGGGTCTTTCTTACTGAAGTAGAGTGTGTGCTCCTACTCGAACTTTCGAAGAATAGCCCTTACTTTCGTCAATGCAAGCTTAGAGGGTCTTTCTTGTTGAAGCAGAGTGTGTGTTCCCACTCAGACTTCCGAAGAATAGCCCTGGCTTCCATCAATGCGAGCTTCGAAGATCTTTCTTGCTGAAGTAGAGTGTGTGCTCCCATTCAAACTTTCGAAGAACAGATCTCGCTTCCGTCAGTGCGAGCTTCAAGGGATTGCATTTGCTTTCATTGATTACCGAAGAAAAGAGTGTGCTTCCACCCGAACTTCTGAGGGACAACCCTTGCTTCCATTTGGACTTCCAAGGAGCCAGAAGGGATCTTTTTTGCCAAAGAAAATAGTGTGCTTCCACCCGGACTTCTGAGGGACAGCTCTTGCTTCCATTTGGACTTCCAAGGAACAAACCTTGTTTCCATTAGTGTGAGCTTCGAGGATCTCTCTTGTTGAAGTAGAGTGTGTACTCCCACTCGGACTTTCGAAGAGCAAATCTCGTTTCCATCCGTGCGAGCTTCGAAGATCTTTCTTGTTAAAGTAGAGTGTGTGCTCCCACTCAGACTTTTGAAGAACAGACCTCGCTTCCATCAGTGTGAGCCTCAAGGATCTTTCTTGCTGAATTAGAGTGTGTTTTTTCACTCAGACTTTCAAAGAGTGTCAAGGATCTTTCTTGCTGAAGTAGAGTGTTCTCCTACTCAGACTTTCGAAGAATAGCCCTCGAGACTCGGTGGCCTATCAGAAGGGATCTTCTTGCCAAAGTAGGGTGTGTGTTACTATTCAAACTCCTGAGGGACAGCCTTGCTTCTGTTTGGACTTCCGAGGGACAGCACTTGCTTTCATTAGTGCGGGTCCAAAGAACGGCTCTTGCTTTCATCAATACGAGTTTCGAGCATCTTTCTTTTCAAAGTACAGTGGACTCCTACTCGAACTCCCGAGGGATAGCCTTTGCTTCCATTAGTTGCCGAAATAGAAGTACGCATCCACTCGGACTTCCGAGGGACAGCCTTATTTCCGCTCAGACTTCTAAGGGAGAGCCTTGTTTCCACTCGAACTTTTGAGGGATAGCCTTGCTTCTGCTCGGACTTTTGAGAGACAATCTTTACTTTTATTGGTGCAAGCTTGGTAGACTCGGTTGCCTTCTAGAGGGATCTTTCTTGCCGATGTAGGGTGTATGCTACTTTCGAACTCCTGAGGGATAGTTTTGCTCTCGCTCAGACTTCTGAACGACAGCCCTTGCTCTCATTAGTGCGGATTCTGAGGGCCCCGGGGTTGTGGATTTGGCACAAAAATTTATTTGCCTGAAATAGTAAAGCTGACAAATAAGATGCGCAATATCAATTTCAATCCTGATTCAGGCATTATCGGAATGGGGCAACATCAACAAATAATAATGATCTATTTAAGCTACCACAATTTTATTACTCCGAGCAAGTTCTTGAAAATACAACAATCAAGGTTTTGTCTCTCTGGGCCGATTCCTCTTGAGCCGATGTAAAGCAACAATATTCAAACAAAATTTCAACATCAGACATCAACTATTTATTTTTCGAGCATCCACAAGATCAACAACATCTCTGTTCTAGTTAGCCTTGATCAAAGCAAATATCAGAGAGATTCCAGAATTACAATACTCAAACATTCAGCATTATAATTCTATCAACATCAAATTTTAATTACCAAAAGTGCTTCAAGCCTTGTTTCTATTTCAGAACAAGTTCAACAATAGGAGTTTAGAAACTAGATATGGGATTGAAATATAAAATTTGTCTTATCTACCTCAAGCCGAAATTGCAAATTCTAGTATAAATCAAGTTTTACAAAGGCAAGAGTTTACCCAGATTTGAAGTCAGAAAATTAAGAGAAGAAGGTTTTGAACTTGTATACACAAATCTAAAGCAGTGTAGAAGAAATAAAAAAAAGAGAGACGTAGAGTAAGCACTGTGGAAGCAAGGCAGGGCCTCGATGAGGATGATGCACAGCTGAACCAACGGCGGCACTATTTTAGCGAGGTCGGAAAATGATGACGTCGGAGTGATGAGGGTCAGTGGCAACGGCCTAGACCGGAGCAAGGTGGACCGACGGTCTGATGGTGGTCTCTAGATTGAGGTAGAGTTCTGACTTGTTGCTTTCAAAGTGGGGGGAAAATGTTGCAGTCTGGGTCTATGTTGTTCTCTCTCAATTTACAGAGCATGAAAATGGGTCTTGCCAAAAAGAGAAGGATTAGGGTTTTTGGCCTTATCCTAAAAAAATAAATAAATAAAAACAAAAGGGGAGGTTTGATTCTGATGGCCTTAAATGTGCTAAGGCTAAGGCTATATATAGATGATGAGCCTTTGGATATTCTGGAGCATCTTTGCATTTGAATTTTTTATATTGTTGAAGAAAATGTAAAGTCAAATTTGGCTATAAAAAAAAAGGGTGTAGGCTTTTATCTCTTTAAGAATAGAAAAATGATGATAATGGGTGATTTATTTATTCTTGGAGTGGAGAAGTATTCTGATGAGTACTTTATTTTTCTTAGAGTGAAAAAAAATATTCTTGATATGTTTAAAAAAAAAACAAAAAAAAAAATTATTTGAATTCATATTAAAATATATATATATATATATTCTTCAGATGTTAAAAAAAAAACAAAAAAAAAAAATATTTGAATTCATATTAAAAAAAAATGGGCACAAAAATATGTTGGCCAAACATGGCACAAGAAAAAAAAACAAAAGAGAGGAAAAAAAAAAATTCTTATCTTTATTAGTTGTCAATTTTACCCATAATTTACGGTGAGTCCTCAGCTTTATTCATAGACTCTGCAAGACCAAATATTCCCGAAGACGTAACGCGAAGCATGGTTGACGAAGTGAAACTATGCATGTCCAAGAAAGCTAAATTTCTCATACACGCAAGGGGCAAATGTAAGAGGAGCTAATTTGAGCCCACTAAATTAATTAGGCCCAATAGTCTAAGGTTGGTGGGCCTGAATTTATCGCAAGTCCAAGATTGGTGGGCTAGGATTTATCGCCATCAAACGGGCTGAATCGCTCTAAGTCGCGAAAGGGTTCGGATCCACGAACTTAAAGACTTACTCGGGCCTGGACTCGAAAAGGTATTGAGCAAGCCTAGAGATCCGAGACACTTGGACTCGAAAGGGTTCGGATCCACGAACCTAGAGATCCAAAGCACTTGACTTTGAACGGATTTAGACACAATGTAGAAGTCGCTCCGTTAATGAGTCCCAGAACACTTGCGAGCTCGGAGCTTTCAGGGATCTACGCGCCAGAACCATGGGCTTAATGGAGTTCGAACAAAGGACCCGATCCTGAGGATGGTGAGTGGAGATAAATTCACTCTTCGGTTAAACTAGTCTATACTCGGGTCGAGGTGGCATGATCTAGGGGGTCCGTAAGACTTGGCAATATTTGCGGCAGGGTGTTTTCTTGAACTACCCCTGACACTTATGCGACAGGGCGTCCTCTGGGACTACCCCTAATCTTTTGGGATGATTGGGGATCATTGGTTAGGTGTGGCTAAGAAAAAGGGTTCGTCGAGAGGTTGATCTCCTCTTCGAGGGTTTTTTCTCATCCTCAAAGAGGTCACCTCCTCGGACAAGGTGGTTAGAGAGAATATTCTCCATGTGCATTACACATGGGCTCCATCCTACATCATGAGGCGTCTATAAATAGCACCCACCTATAGCTTTACAGGGGATAGATTTTGGACCATTATCAACCTTGAGAGTGAAAGTAGGAGATCCATGGGAGAGCCTTGCCATTATTCTCTCTCTAACTATTTTGCCTTCTTCTTCGCCCAATCTCTTATCTCCATCATCTCTTTGCTTTCGTGTTCTTAGTTGAGACTATTGAAGAATCTAAGCCTCTCATCATCTTCTAGAGAATTCGAATTTTTCTTCAAGGATCTTCGAAGATCTTCGAATTTTCCAACGACATTCTTGAACCCTCTCATACACAAACCATGCCAATCAGCAAACCCCTGCCACCCGCTTGTGATCAAGGCATTGCCTTTTGGAGCATTGTAGGTGAGTGTCATGAACCAATTGTTGTTTTGTGTGTCGGTTATTACAATCTGGAGAATCGATACACGATTCATTGGAAGGAAATGCAATCTTGCTTTTTGAAAAGGAATGGAGAGTGAACCGCGTTCAATATCACTCTGAGTTAACTCCATCTGAAACAGAAAACGTACCAACCTTTGGGATTCACCAAGTGTGTCTGTTATAGGCAATGAGTAATCATTTATTCTACTGACATAGCCTTCTTTGCTAAGGAAAAGAAAATGTGTTGGTGAAAATACCAGAAACTAAACTATATTATTGATAAATGATGCAAAGAAAATGAGATACAAATAGATCAGGCTGAGGCACGGATATCTCGTTTTCTTTAAGGAGATCAAGCCCATTGCGGTAGGAAGAATCCAAATACCGATGCAGCAGTCACAACACTATGACTTGTCCCCTTCAGGATACAACAGCCCGACCACTTGTCGTATGGTTCAGGCCAACTCTACACAAAATGGTGAACCCAAAGCTCCACCAAGAAAAACACCCTTCTTTGGTAGTAATCTCTCTTGTATAGAAAATAGTTGATCTATATAGATAGAAAAGAGTAGACTATTTATAGGCTATTAGGACCTTACAGTTACACCAAAAATAATGACCATTAAACAAGAAAATGGTTACACCAAAATAATAACCATTAACCAAGTTCATGAATTCTATTTAACCTCCATTTATGACCAAGAGGTTACCAAAGTAATGAAACCCCATTTATGAAAAAGACAAATCAATAAATAAATATAAGAGATTAAAATGGTCTAACAAAATGAAAAACAGAGTCCAAACAAGTTACTTTGCTTGGTTATTGAGAGGAAAAAAAAAGAAAAAGGAAAAGAAAGAAAGATGTATTATGATCTTTCATCTAATTGGACGATTTCAAATTTTTTCTTCTACATCTTGCTCGATCAAGAAACTAATTTACTAATAAAATTTTTATCATTCCAGTGGGAGTAACAGTTAGTGAAACAGATATCACAAAGATAGAAACCCCGAGTCTCTGTTTGGTTGCCAAGTAAAGTGAAGAATTGGAACTGAAAAAGTAAAACAAAAAACCCACAATATTCCTTGAATTTTGTATATTCTTGTTCATTGCATGTGAGCAAATTCATCAGTGTGTGTATGTAAACATGCATTGGTGTGCAGATACAGAGAAAAGATCAAGAAATTCAAGAAAGAAAGCCCAAAGACTGATCAGTTTTGTAGTGAAGAACAAGTAATTACCCAGATTTTGATTGCGAGATAGCATCAGCAGCAGTATTTCCTTTGGCAGAGCCCTCTATTTCAGTAGTAGTCTCATCCAATGGAGTTGAAGACGATGCATTTCCTTCATCATTGGGAGTTTCACTGGTGTCTCTAATTTTTGACATTTTTCTTGATTCTTCTTTCTTGAATATATGGTGATCAGCACTAGTTCTAAAAGGCTGAGAGAGAGAAGCTTTGTTGTTTGGAGGTGGTAAATATATATAGTTGGGGTTTATCTGCAGTTAGTTAAAACCGTTTATTGTTAGTTTGGGGATTTGATCATATGCTTCTCCAAAACAAGAAATCGTTATTTTAGCTGATATATATATATATATATATGATAACAGTTTTCTTTTTTTTTTTTTTCTTTTTTTCTTTTTTTGGGGGGGTAAATAGAAAGTATCTTGATGAGTTTTTTAAGTTAAATCGAGAGACCCACAATTTAATATTTTATTCTGAAGTATATATATCCTAATTTCAACTTGTCAATAACTCAAAAATCTACTTCAGATACAATCAACCAAGAAGAATTTTAGTAGAAAAATCACAATTTTACTGACCAAGATATCCGATGTATGGATGAAAATCACTATCTGAAGAATCAAAGATTCATTTTTGTAATACTTGAACTTCCCTTTCTTCCAAGATCAAGAATTTACATCAGGGTGACTCCCTATTTTGGCCCCTCACACTGCCTTTTTCCATGCCCCAACAACAAATTGTCTTCCCCTTGCCACGGCTGCTTCCACCCTAACTCCGCCCCCTCCACAATTGTTTATTTTTGCCTTGTTTCTGCCACCACCGCCATTGCCATCATTTTTTGCCCTGCCAGTTGATTCATATTAGTAACTGCATTTTTTGAACCATGCATAAACTTATATCCTAAGGTTTTTTTTTTACAGTGGTTCAAAGACCAAAACCAACAAAAATTCTGTTTCAACAACAAATAATCCACACCATGTAAACACTTGTAGAAAATTCACTGTTTAATTCAAAATTCACCAATGCATGTGAATGAAAATCACAAATCTCAATATCCATGTTTACATAACTTCGCCAATGTATACAAGTAAAATCACTATTCGCTTTGAAATTCACCAATGTGATTATGAAAATCAAAATATCATATGACAGAGCCATCAAGGGTATACTAATTACGAGCTATTTTTCATAATTTTTCAACTGCTTTGCTTTCTTACTGGTTAAAAAATAAATATGTCTTATAAATAAATAAAATGTTTGTTGGAAGAAAAGGCCATCAGTAAAACATGCAGCTAGCAAATCCACTGAATTATGAACCATTCAACTTGCTCACATTGAAGCTCTGCACATCAAGGCTTGTTTTACTAACTCAAAAAACAGAACAAAACAAAACAAAACAAAAAGAATCCATTTGAGACAGAAACAAATAATCCAAACCATATGTAACTATGAAATTCACTGTTTACTTTGAACTTCACCAGTATGAATGTGAATTAAGGTTTTGAAAAGCGGTTGTGAATAGTTGGTAGTGACGCTTGGTTGCGGGGTGTAAAGGTGTAGAAGGTAGAACGGTTGCGTAAGAACTGAACCGTGAATTTTTTTATTTTTCGCACAATTTGAAAAAAAAACCTACCGATACGCATAATTTTTTTTTTCCATAATCATATTTATTGGGTTTTAAAATAAATATTGATCAATTTTTGTAATTTTTTAAAGTATGATCCAATATGTTTCATATTTTTAAATCATTATAAATTGAGTTTTTTTTACATTTTATTTTAATAATTAATGACTTTATATGTCATAAATCTATATTACGCTTGTGGCAAAAAAAAAAAAAATTATTGGATTTGGATGTATAAAATTATTATTTTTAATTATTATACTTGTGGAAGCATATGCAAATTTTAACTTGAATAGTTTTAAAAAAGAAATTATACATGCTAATGTAATCATATAAAAATTAAAAAATAAATTATAGAGAAATTTTTTTTTGAGTTTGGATCACTTGAATATTCATTCTCTTTTTGAATAACTTGTAAATAAAAATAATATAAACTAATCAACAAAAATTGACACAAATAGTTTTTAAAATAATAAGCTTTTTGAGTTTTGATTTTTTTTTACTTTTATAAAATATAAAATTAATGAATTATAACATAAATAGTTTTTAAAATAAAAACCTGTAAAAAAATATCTTACAAAATGTCATTGAAATTTTAAACACACAGACCTATACATAATATAATAAAGATAGCTATTGATTTTAAATAAAGATAATATTAAAGGCCATTTTTATTAAATTATGAAGGTTCTGGTGAAAGTTGGAAAGAGCAACAGAGAGAGCTTTAAATAATACATACTTAAATGCCATTATATTATAATAAAGACTAGTCATTCTGAAGAAGTCAAAGAGCCTCACTCCACTATACCAAAAGATATATAGAGAGAGATAGAGACAACCCAACGAGAGAGAAAAAAATAGAGAGACAGAGAACACGGTAGAGCGAGAGAGAGAGAGGGGATGAAAGATACCTACAAAACCCTAAACATCGAAGATCGCAGCCCAGATTTTTTTGAATTTCGAATTGTACTTCAATTGTATGAACGAAAGAATTGTATCTCTCGATATGTATTTTTGATTCAAAGCATTTTTAGCCAAGTTTCCTTTGTTTCCCATTTTTCCTTTTATGTTTTTGGTAATCCAGTTAGGCCTCCCTAGAAATAAATGTTTAGTGTGCAAGATGCACATTGGAGGCGTTCAACCTAGACCTATTTCCCTAATTTTCAGCTTTTTTTGTTGACTTTTTTTTCGAAAGAAACAGTTCTGAATAGTTACATAACGGTCCGTTACGGTCGCTACGACAGTCGCTACAGTCGACATACCTGTGAATCTTAATTACACCGCAAAAGTGGGGGTAACGCGCAGTGCCTACGGCCGCAACCATTACGTAACACTGCATTTTGAAACCTTGATGTGAATGAAAATCACAAATCTTAATATTCATATGTGTACAGAAACTTCACCAATGTAATCAAGGTTTCAAAATGCGGTATTACGTAACGGTTGCGGCCGTAGGCACTATGCGTTAACCCGCTTTTGCGGTGTGATTGAGATTCACAGGTGTGTCGGCCGCAGCGGCCGTTACAGTGTCATAACGATCGTAACATCCGTAACGGCCCATTACGTAATAGTTCGGAACTGTTTCTTTCGAAAAAAGCAAAAAAAAAAAAAAATTGAAAATGGAGGAAATAGGTCTAGGTTGAACGCCTCAAGTGCACATCTTGCGTATTGAACATTTATTTCCAAGGAGGCCTAACTAGATTACCAAAAAAATAAAAGGAAAAATGGGAAACAAAGGAAACTTAGCTTAAATGCTTCGAATCAAAAATACATACCAAGAGATACAATTCTTTCACTCATACCATTGAAGTACAATTTGAAATTTGAAGAAATCTGGGCTGCAATCTTCGATGTTTAGGGTTTTGAGGGTATTTTTCGTCCTCTCTCCCTCTACCATGTTCTCTGTCTCTCTATTTTTTTCTCTCTTGTTGGGTTGTCTCTATCTCTCTCTATATGTCTTTGGGTATAGAGGAGTGAGGCTCTTTGACTTCTTCAGAATGACTAGTCTTTATTATAGCATAATGGCATTTATGTATTTATTATTTAAAGCTCACTCTGTTACTCTTTCCAACTTTCACCAGAACCTTCATAATTTAATCAAAGAGAATGGCCTTTAATATTATCTTTATTTAAAATCAATAGCTATCTTTATTATATTATGTATAGGTTACTTTAATAAAAGAGAATGGCCTTTAATATTATCTTTATTTAAAATCAATAGCTATCTTTATTATATTATGTATAGGTTTGTGTGTTTAAAATTTCAATGACATTTTGTAAGATATTTTTTTTACAGGTTATTATTTTAAAAACTATTTATGTTATAATTAATTAATTTTATATTTTATAAAAGTAAAAAAAAAAAAATCAAAACTCAAAAAACTTATTATTTTAAAAGCTATTTGTGTCAATTTTTGTTGATTAGTTTATTTTATTTTTATTTACAGGTTATTCAAAAAGAGAATGAATATTCAAGTGATCCAAACTCGAATTTTTTTTCTTTATAATATATTTTTTAATTTTTGTATGATTACATTAGCATGTATAATTTATTTTTTAAAACTATTCAAGTTAAAATTTGCATATGCTTTCACAAGTATAATAATTAAAAAAAATAATTTTATACATCTAAATCCAATAATTTTTTTTCGTGCCACAAGCGTAATATGGATTTATGACATATAAAATCGTTAATTATTAAAATAAAATGTAAAAAATGCTGTTTATAGTGATTTAAAAAGATGAAATATATTGGATCATACTTAAAAAATTATAAAAATGGATCAATATTTATTTTAAAACCCAATAAATATGATTATGGGAAAAAAATATGCGTATCGGTAAATTTTTTTCAAATTGTGCGAAAAATAAAAAATTCACGCTCGTTACCAAGAACTGCTACGCCACGACCTTTACACCTCAAGAATCAAGAATTCACGACATCGCCACTGCATTACGGCATCAAGAATCGCTGTAACCTCGCTCCCACTGGAATGATAAAATTTTTAATAGTAAATTAGTTTCTTGATCTAGCAAGACGTAGAAGAAAAAAACTTGGAATCGTCCAATTAGATGAAAGATCATAATACATCTTTCTTTCTTTCTTTATTTTTTCTTTTTTCTTTTTTTTTTTCCTCAATAACCAAGCAGAGTAACTTGTTTGGACTCTGTTTTTCATTTTCTTTTCCTTAGCAGAGGAGGCTCTGTTAGCAGCATAAATGATTACCCATTGTCTATAGCAGACACACTTGGTGAATCCCAGAGGTTGGTATGTTTTCTATTTCAGATGGAGTTAACTCAGAGGGATATTGAACGCGGTTCACTCTCCATTCCTTTTGAAAAAGCAAGATTGCATTTACTTTCAATGAATCGTGTATCGATTCACCACATTGTAATAACCGACACATGAAACGACATTTGGTTCATGGCACTCACCTACAATGCTCCAAAAGGTAGTGCCTTGATCACAAGCGCGTGGCAGGGGTTTGTTGATTGGCATGGTTTGAAAGCTTTGGATGTGATTTGCTTCTACAAACTAATCCTAGGATTACATCCAAGGCTCTGAAAAGCGGTTGCGGTTGTCGTAACGGTGGCGGTGGCGGTGGCGTAGTTGCTGTTGCCGGGTGTAAAGGCCGTAACGTAATAGTTGCGGTAATTAGAACCGCGAATTTTTTTATTTTTCACACAATTTGAAAAAAACTTACCGATACGCATATTTTTTTTTTCCATAATCATATTTATTGAGTTTTAAAATAAATATTGATCAATTTTTATAAATTTTTAAGCATGATCCAATATATTTCATATTTTTAAATCACTATAAACTGAGTTTTTTTACATTTTATTTTAATAATTAATGACTTTATATGTCATAAATCCATATTACGCTTCTGGAAAAAAATATATATATATTGTTAGATGTATAAAATTATTTTTTTAATCATTATACTTGTGGAAACATATGCAAATTTTAACTTGAATAGTTTTAAAAATATAAATTAGACATGCTAATGTAATCATATAAAAATTAAAAAATAATTATAAAGATTTTTTTTTTTTTTTTGGTTTGGATCACTTGAATATTCATTCTCTTTTTGGATAACTTGTAAATAAAAATAAAATAAACTAATCAAAAAAATTGACACGCATAAAATATGTATTAATATATAATTATAGGTGTTATATTTTCTAGATATTTCACAAAAAAATCAATCACTAACTATTATATATAAGATAAACAATGACAAAAGTAAGAATAAATAAGAACCTAAATATATATATATATATATGTATTTTTTAATCAAGCCAAATAGATAATGACCATACTTCTTTTTCTTATTATTATTATTATTATTATTATTATTATTATTATTATTATTATTATTATTTTCAAATAATATATAGATAGACACACACAAACAAAATGGTTGAGTGACAGCAGCTGAATAGAATAGCATGTCTTACAACTTCAACAAGTCAATAATATGTTCTTCATCTTCCCTTTTCTCTCTCTATCTCTTGTTCTCTAGCTTCCCTCTTCTCTCTCTATCCCTCTTCCTCTATTTTCAGCCACTTTTTTTTGTGTTTTTTTGAAAGAAACAGTTCGGAACCGTTATGTAACAGTGTGTAATAGGCCGTTACGGCCGTTATGACCGCTACAGCAGTCGTTACAGCTGACACACCTGTGAATCTTAATCACACTCCAAAAGCGGTCGTAACGGGTGGCGGTAACCACCAAAACTGTTACGTAACTGTTGTGGCCACTTTTTAAAACCTTGCTAGCAACTATATATATTTACCACCTCGAAACCTAATAGCAAAACCCCTCTCTCTCTCTCTCTCTCTCTCTCTCTTTCTCTCTCTCTCTCTCTCCATAATCAAGCAACAATCAATAAAAATTTCTTGAAGCAGAGACAATGATGATAAAAAAGGGAGACCTCTCCATAGTCAAAGATCTGCTCAATGGTGTTGAGCCAATCAATGAACTCATCGGGATTGAAGCTTCTATGAAATTCGAGAAGTTCAATCTTGATATTGTTCTCCCATTTGTGTTCAATCCTACCCACATCCGTTCCACGCCGTCGTGGGGCCCAAAAGATATTATCAAAAGAATAATGAGTACCTTCGGTTTCATCGGAACCATCACTACCCTCGGTAGGAGGTAGGAGGCGTTGCACCGTCTCAGTTAACGCGACAATTTGTCGTCTCATCTCGGCCATCTCATCTCTTGGATACGGAATCCCATTACCCCATCATGATCACCCAAATCCGGGATATAAGTCCTACCATGACCACCTCTACGACCTCGATCCCGATTAGCCATAACAACAACCCAGTATGTTTCCAAAATAGTCCAAATATATAGATTCCAGATAGCCCAACGCTAGACCCAATTCACATATTAGGATAACTCAGCGTAACTATCAACTCACAGCAATATGAAGTCTCAAATATTCAAGAATCAACCACAAGACTATAATATCAAGAATTGATTCAAACAGTGCCAAGAAATGACAACCCAATCTATATAAGGAATTTGAATAACCCAAGAATTGAAAACAAAGATTGAAAATACCTGTGTAGAACCAGAGTCCAATCACAGATTAAGAATCGAAGTCCCAAACTCAAAAGCATCCCAGTCGCAAGTCACAGTGAGCCTTTAAGCCTTGAATCCAAGAAGTTCATGTTCAAACTCCAAGGCTCTTTGCGAACTACTATTCGACGTCGTGAGTTGGTTCAGTGACTCGACATTGAGTCGGTACACCTTCGATCGACAAATTCCAGTCGATTGCGAAACACGACGATGGCTGTATAGGTCACTACTGTGTCGTAACTCCTCCAATTAGGGCTTCGACAATTGAAGGCTCCAGATGGCTCCAATTAGGACTGCGATCAAGATTCAAACCCCAGAGTGAATCAAGACTTCGAATCTAGGCAGATTGCTACTTCGACTCAGGGTAGAACACGAGGAGATGAAGCCTCATACACAACCAGGTCAGATTCTTTGCTCTGATACCAAAATATGATAGGTCAATCAAGAACGAGAGAGAGAGAGAGAGGAATTTAGAGAGAGATATTAGAGAGAGAAGTTCTCAATTCAATTCAAATTCAATATATCCAAGTTTGTTACAAATGATGTGATAGTCATCTATTTATAGGATACACTGTCTAACACATGCTATGCACATGACACTACATCACATATACATGGTGTTCTAGAATTTACCATGATTTATCTCTATTTGTAACGATTTATTGTTTGGCGGGAAGCATAATCAAACTGCCAAAGTGACATTCCTTTCCTTATTCTCTCCTTTCCAAACATATACATTCATTGCCACCAGCAACTCTCTATATATAATACCGCCTCTAAACTACAAAGCCTCTCTCTCTCTCTCTCTCTTTCTCTCACACACACACACACACACACACACACACACACACACACACACACACACACACAAACAGATGAGCCAATAGAATTAGAACTCTAAGTATTACCATATATTCAAGAAAGAAAAATCAAGAAAAATTTCAGAAAGCAGAGATGATGATAATGAAGAATTCTCTTTTTTTCCTCCTTTGGCTTCTGTTGTTCCTCTTGCTCCCCTTGCTACTGATAAAGGATGGAAAAGGATCAACGAACAAGAAGATAAAGCAAAACAAGTCTCTAGAGAAGGAAAGGCATTGTCTTCAACTCCAATAGAGACTACTATTGAAACAGATTGGTCTGGGAAGAAGAAGACAGTGAAGGCTTCCCGAGAAGGAAATGTTGATCTTCTAGCCTTCAAGAAAATGACTACTCACCATGACGAAGATGTTATCTCTCAATGAAAACCTTGGTAACTACTTATTCTTCACCAAGATATTGATCAGCCTTAGGGTTTTCTTGAATCTATTGAATCTCTTCTCTGTCTCTGTATGCTAATGCATGCTTATATACCCACATATACTGATAAATTTACTCGCTTACAATGAACAAGAACATACAAAATTCAAACAACATTGAGGGTTTTTGCTTTTTCCCCTTCCAATTCTTTCCTTTTTTTCTGCCACTAAATAGAGACCTGGGGTTGTCATCTTTATGATCTTTGCTTAGTTTACACACCCATTGGGATGATAAATTTTTAATAATAAATTAGTTTCTTGAACAAACAAGATCTAGAAGAACAAAACTTGGAATTGTATAATTAGAAATATTATACATATTCTCTCTCAATAACCAAACATAGTAACTAGGATTTTCATTTTCTTCCCCTTTGCAGAGGAGTGTCATGCTCATTCGAGAGGCCTAACCAGGGGTTACAATACAGAGCTTCTATCAACCAAAGAAATGAGTACCCAATGCCTAACATAGCCACAGTTGTTGACTTCCATAGGTCGGTACATCATCTATTTCAGATGTAGTTAACTTAGAGCAATGTTGAACACTGTAGGCTCTTTATTCCTTTCCAAACAACAGAATTACATTTCTCTTCAACGAATTGTGTATCGAATTATGAGAACCAGATTGTATTTTCTGACACTCAAAACTACAATTGGTACATGACACTCGCCTACAATGCTGAGGAAAGTAGAGCCTTCAAATTTGCAATCACAAAGAGGTAGCTGGGGTTTGTTGATTGCCACGGTTTGAAAGCTATGGATGTGATTCACTTCTACAAACCATTCAAAAGATTACACTCTAGGCATTTCCTGATTAATTATGTTAAAGCAGAAGGAAATGTTGTTTTACCCTCTCAGAAGCTGCGTATGAAACAAGTTTGTGATGAGGCTCGCGGTGATGTTATCTTGGAATCAAAATTTGAGTAACTAGTTCTTCACCAAGAAACAGGGTTTTCTTTCTTGAATTTCTTGAATCAAAACTATTATTGGGTTTTCGTTCCAATTCTTCCCTTTTCTCAACAAGCAAAATCGAGTACTTAGGATTTTCATCTTTGTGCATTTCAGTTCTATGTCATTTTGGCAACTATCAGGATGACAGTAAATAATTAGTTGGGTACGTAGTTGAATTTGAAGTTTTCAATTTATTAGGGATTTTTATGGATTTTTTTAATTGAGACCATACAATTTCAATACTCAATTGATTATAAGAACATATCTCATACAGGAGATGACTTGATGTATTTTGTGCCATTTGCAATGTTCAATTGACTTCATTTTCTTCACCTCTGTAGAGCCTTGTGCTCGTTTGAGAGGGCCAACGAGGAGGTATAGGACCCAAAAAGTGAATCCCATAGGAGAATTTTCTCTTTGAGTTGCAGTTAATGCTTAAGGACATTGAACAAGGCATGCTCTTCATTCCTGAGCAAAGAGCAACAGAGCATTTCCCTTCTATACTGGCTCTTATACCATATTATCATTACAAGCACCATATTGAAATTTATGACACTCAAAACCAGAATTGGAACATGACACTTGTACAGTAGCTTGTCACGTGCCTTCTTCATCACAAGAGGGTGGGCCAAGTTTGTTGTTAGACACGGTTTGGAGTTCATGGATGTGATTTACGCTCACACAACAAGCATTTCATAATTGAACATGTCAAAAGATGGGAAGTAGAGACGGACAACCCTCCTGAATTCAAGCTGGAAAATATTCTGTTTGAACTGCAATTGACCTCTAGGTATGTCAGTCACAACTACCTCAAACTTCCCAAGGAAGAAGTATGAAATAATTTCTGTGCAATCAGGATCCCTCCTAGAAGAAGACTGAACTGTACTCAATGATGGATTTTGGGGGAGGGGGGCGGCCGTACCCCCAAAAATTTGAAAAATATCATATATTATATTAAAAATTTTAAAATAACTTAAAATTATAAGAGTTCACAACCCCAAATTTTTTGTAGATAGTTTCAAAATTATATAGAGTAGCCCCCCTTAATTTTTTAAACTATAGAGTAGCCCCCCCAAGACATAATCTTGGATTTGTCCCTGACTGTAAAGATGCTCGAAACAAGGATTGGGCAATGACAATCTTTTACGTTGATGTTCTTGATGCCTACATAATTATGAATGGGTGGGAGGGGTTTGTGAAAGAGCATGGGTTGGAAGCCATGGATGTGATTAGGTTCTACAAACCTGTCCAACCTTTACACAAGAGGCATTTCTTTGTTGAGTGTGTGAACAAAGGGGTGGCTGAGGCTATGGCTGCAGCTGCAGCTGGGACTACTAGCCAGGATGATGAATTGGGTGGTGCAAAGAAAGATGGGAATGGGGGTGATTGTGCTAATAATAGAGGCGGAGGAAATCATGGTGGGTGGGTTTGGAGGGCAGAGTGGTGGTGGTAGCCCCGGGAAGGGGAAGACAATTTGCTGTTCGACATGGAAAAAGAAGGACAGGAATTGGGAAAGGGCAGTCACGGGCCTGAAGTAATTCTTGCAAGCCGACAGCTGTTGTTTGGGATTGTAAATTTGAAAATCACATTGACGAAGTTCAAAGTAAATAGGAAATTTTCATACATATACATTGGTGAAGTTTTTGTACATTCATCCATATTGAGATTTGTGATTTTCATACATACATACATACATTGGTGAAGTTCAAAGTAAAACAGTGAATTTTATACCAAGTATCTCTATGGTGTGGATTATTTGTTGTCTCTCTTTCTATCATGGCACAGTTCCATTCCATGTAAACAAAATGAAATACCTTTTGTTTTTTATCAGAAAAATGCTGAATCATCATGGTTATTAGTGAGCAAAATTTTCTCAATTTTATACACAACTCCTCAGTGTCTAAAGTTTAGCGAAAATTGTGACATGTAAAACCTCTAATCAAACTTGCCTTTCATTTAAGGACAAATTTCAATTAAATGACCAAGAGATTAGTATAAAAGTTCTACAAAAATAATGTACAAAAAGAAGCTAATCTGTGATAATTTTAGTTTATATGCTTAAAGCAACTCTACAGAAGGAGAAGAAATGTTTTTGGGTATATCAATAATAATTCTATATAGTCAGCAAAAGCATTTAAATTTTGCTAAAAAAATAAGGGTAATAATATACAAATAGAATAAAATGCTATATTGTGAACCTATCAGTTTAAAATAAAAAAACACTAAGAATTTTTTTAGTACCTATCTACTTACATGACTTGCCAAAAAAAAAAAAAAAGAGTGAATCACCCAAACATCAATGGTCTGTTATAAAATTTACTATGATTCATTTCTATTTGTAATGATTTGGAGGGAAGCATGATCAAACTGCCAAAGTGACAATAAACCATTCCATTCCCTTTTCTCTCCTTTCCAAATACTTATATTTACCACCTCCAAACTACAAAGCCTCTCTCTCTCTCTCTCTCTCTCTCTCTCTCTCTCTCTCTCAGAGGAGCCTTTTGTTGGAACAATCTTCACTGTATTTAAAATATTTAATTCTATTGTGTACAAAACAAATTGGTTAATTTCTTTCAATAACTTTTCTGATCAAGTCCAGTGTTTAACACTGTGTCCTTAAGACAGATTTGTCCTCTCCACAGTGCTTTCAGAATTTGGACGTCTATCTCCTAGGATAAAATGATCTTCTCAACGAATAAAAGCAGCACTACAATTTAATCGTTCGTCGAACACACTAAGTGTTTACACTCTTTCTAACAAGAACTTAATGCAAAAATGAAGAATAAACTTATAAAGCAGAGGATGGAGTACGAAAATTGGAGTAAATAATCCAAATGGGAGGCTTAATCTATTTATAGATGTAAAGGTGGCTCTTGGTTTTGAATTGAACAGGTATTGTACCTGTTCAATTTGAATTAAATAGATACATACTGTTTAGGCACTGTTTGGTTTGAAATTCAAACAGATTTAAAGCTGTTGGGTTCAAAAATGGAAAGGGCCCTGTTTGGATGAGCATTAAATCCAAACCAGTTTATTTCAAATGTTTTTGGCCCAAAAAGATTAGTATTGGGCCGAACAAGCCCAACCCAACCTCACACCACGCACCCGCGCCCAAATTCTAACCGGACGGGCGCGGCCACAAGTGGTAGTTTTTGGGTCCAATGGGTCTAGCCCATTTTGCCCATAACCTCTCCCTCTAAAACACTTGGGTACCCCTTGGGGCACACCGCAAGTACCAAACCCATGCCTTATAAACCCTCTCAAAACCTCCCATCAAATCAATGTGGGACAAGCCTTATACAAACCTTTAAGGAATTTCCACCAAAACTCCATTTCCATGGAGCATACTTTGGCTTCAATTTCCCATTCACTCGGTAATGGTTTTGAACAACCAAATATACCACGTGAATTACAACACGGCATAGAACGCGTTACCACTTTGACCCATGTAAATCGATGCACAGGGCCCACCTAAAAATTAGACCAAACTTAGGAAAAAATTCTGGTTTTAACTAGAATTTTATAACCATTTCCAACACCTTTAGCATTAGAACTCTACATATCACTATATATTCAAGAAAAAAAAAAATCAAGAAAAATTTCAGAAAACAGAGATGAGGATGATGAAGAATTCTCTTTTTTCCCTCCTCTGCCTCCTGCTCCTCCTGCTGGAACTTCCATGGGGACTGCTATTGAGGGATGGAAAAGGATCAACAAAAAGTCAAAACAAGTCTCCAAACAAGTAAGTGCATTGTTTTTAAATCCGACAGAGACTGCTACTGAAACAGAGGGGTCTGGCAAGAAGAAGACTTTGAAGCCTTCCTGTCACGACCCCAAACTGCCCCTAGTAGAATGGTGCCGTGATGGCCAGTAATCCGAGATTACCGAAGGCCAACTTACAAAGATCACACACGATCAGAGTATACATATGGGGCTAACAAGAGCGGAAGCAATAACTTAAAATACAAGTGGTCCATAAGAGCTGTGCATAAGTCAAATGAAATGGCATACATCCTTACATATAACTTTACATATAATAAAATATACATTACATCGTAACAAAAGGGCTCCTCGAGCCGACATAAGCAAGGCACATGGAATACAAAGTCAAAAGCATAATCTTCATGGTTGCCGACATCCTCGATGCCGACCTAATCATGCATACAAAACATCGGCACAGAACACACACATCTCGGCGTAGCCGACTTCTAGCTTGAAACCTACATATATACATAGAGAGGGTGAGTATGGAAACTCAGTGAATGGTACAAGTAATAAAGGGGTTAAATGAATGATTCCCGAGGTCTTGTCAAAACAATACATATATCATAGCTTGTTCAAAACTTGTACTTATAGCGTGGCTTATTCAAAACATACGTATAACATGGCTTGCATGAAAACATATACTTGGCAATACTTGTACAAAACATTCATGGCATAACTTGTATCAAAACGTGTACTTGAGCTTTCAAAACTTGCTTACTTATCAAAACATAGGATGAACCGTATTCATCAATCTTGGCCTTACAAAACATATGTGCTACTAAAGTTTAAAGTCCCCTAGCACGTACGGACTTGTGCCACTTATGCTTAAAGTCCCCTGGCACGTACGGACTGGTGCCACTTATGCTTAAAGTCCCCTGGCACGTACGGACTGGTGCCACTTATGCTTAAAGTCCCCTGGCACGTACGGACTGGTCTAAAACATCATCAAAATAGAGCTTATACTTGATACGTAAAACTTAAACTTGATATACCAAAATAGGGATAATCATTCATGCTTATCAAATACTTTTCAAGACAACAAAGCAAAGCTTATCAAAACATTAGAACATAACTTTATTAAAGGTACCACTCACTTAGTTCTTGGGACGTCGGGATCAAGGCAAGGTCCAAGTCCTACAAACACATGGCAAGGTCTACTGAAAACACATCTCAAAACAAGTCTCACATACATGCAAATGATCTCGGAAAAACATGTTGAAAGTCAAAACATTGTTTTACATGTCGGGAGGACATGCTGGGCACCAACCAGGTCTATGCCGAGGTCCTACACCTCCTGGCCGAGGTGTGGTTACCACGGCTTCGGCGTGCGGCTGCAGGCCGAGGTTCAAACAAGACAAGTGCAAGTGATCATGCAAGGTAGGCCAAGGTGAGATACGATGCTTGGCCTAAGTGTAAGGTCTAGGTAAGAATGATCTCGGTGACTACACTTCGGGAAGTGAAGTCTGGAATTCTGGGTTTCCACCCGTGAAGAGCATGAGGAACATGAACATGATGGATGCCAAAATCATAACTTGCTTATACAAAATCTGGGTTTTCATGCTATGAGTTCAAAAACATGGACCTGGGCACCCATACTCGAAGATCATATGAAAACAAACATGAAAACATGAATCTTGACATGAGCTCACGGATCAAAACATGACTTTTCTTGAAGAACACTTGAATATCATTTTCTCTCTCTAAAACCGAACTTCAAAACAATGCATGGCTTACAAATCATATTCAATCATGCAATGCAATGACATAAACATAAAGAACGACATGAGTAGATCAAGAATCTAACCTTGGAACACAAATCTAACGGTTTGATCCCTAGGAATCAAGCTTGGATCTCTACTCCCTCTCTAGAACTCCTTCTCCCTCTTCTAGAGCTTCTCTCTCTTCTTCCTTAGAACAAACACAACAAATGATAGGTTTCTCTCTCTATCGGCTGACTTAACCCTCTGCTCGGACACGTGGCGTCACCGGGTTGGCTCTCCTCAAAAAGGGGACAGATTGACAAGACTTGATTCTGACAAAGCGTACTCAACAAGCTACCCAGCAAAACACTCCGGCAAGGAATGACATCGGCAAGGGACAAGGCATCGGCAAACAAAGGACATGACTTCGGCTAAGGACAGAACTTCGGCAAGTCAAAGAACAATGATCTCGGCTAGGAAGAACAACACTTGACTAAGCTGTGCCACATCTCGGCCTAGATGTACCACACCTCGGTCTAGGTCATACCTGTCCAGGAACAAGATCGCTTCGATACAAGGATAACATCTCGGCCCAGATAATACACATCTCGGCCTTGGCGATACACACCTCGGCCCAGATGATAATCATCTCGGCCAATATGCCAGGACAAAGGTGGAGGTCAACAAAGTGGTTCCAAGGTGATTCTGGACTGAAGATGACCTCGGCTTGGAAATGATCTAGGCTTAGCATGACCTAGGCTTAACACAACCTAGGCTTAGCAATACAAGGGGAGGAACAAGGCATACGCATACACTTAGGCAAATCAAATACGTACAAAACAAGGCACAATTCATGATAGCAAATCTTAACATGGCAAATCATATAACTGCATGCAAGCATGACTAAGGCATGAAATGTGGGTCCTTACACTTCCCGAGAAGGAAATGCTGATCTTCTGCCCTTCACGAAACTGACTGTTCGTGATGATGATCATGTCATCTCAAAATCAAAACCTGGGTAACTACTTGTTTTTCACCAAGATACTCATCAGTTTTCTTTCTTGAATTTCTTGAATCTCTTCTCTGTATCTATATACCAATGCATGCTTATATGGGCACTTATCCAAAATAGACTGATAAATTTACTCACTTGCAATGGACAAGAACATACAAAATTCAAAGAATATTGAGGGTTTTTGCTTTTTTTCCCTTTGAATTCTTCCATTTCCTCTGCCACCAAACAGAGACCTGGGGTTGTCATCTTTGCGATCTTTGTCTTGCTTTCTTTTACACACCCGTTGGAATGACAAAGATTTTAATCACAAATTAATTTTTTGAACGAGCATAATCTAGAAGAACATAACTTGGAATCTTATAATTAGATGAAAGATTATACATATTCTTTTTCTCAATAACCAAATAGAGTTAACTAGGATTTTCATTTTCTTCCCCTTTGCAGAAGAGGCTCATGCTCATCTAAGAGGGTCATCCAGGGGCATCAAGACAGTGCTTCTATCAATATAAAAGAGGCAACCCATTGCCTGAAATACCTAGAGTTGGTAAATACCAGAGGTCAGTGCATTATCTGTTTCGAATGGAGTTAAATTGGAGTGATGTTGTAAGTGGCAGACTCTCTATTCCTTTCCAAACAGCAGAATTCCATTTCCCTCCCACGAATTGTGTATCAAATTACGAGTACCAGATTGTAATTACCGATGCTCATAACCACGTTTGGTACATGACACTCGCCTACAATGCCCTGCAAATTTCAGAATTCAAGTTCACAATCACAAATGGGTGGTAGGGGTTTGTTGATTGGCACGGTTTGAAAGCCATGGATTTGATTCGCTTCTACAAACCATTCCCGAGATTACATACCAAGCATTATCTGATTGATTATGTCAAAGCAGAAGAAAATGTTATCTCAGAATCAAAATCTGGGTAACTAGTTCTTCACCAAAAACATGAGTCCTTGAGGGCTTTCTTTCTTGAATTTCTTGAATCAAAACTATTTGTTTTCCGTTCCAATTCTTCCCTTTTCTCAACAAGCCAACAGAGTAGCTAGGATTTTTTTGGGTCTTGTATTCTTTTATTGTAAACTCGGATTTACTGTAACAGTTTCAATATTCAATTGATTGTATATATATATAATAAATAAAAAAATAGAGTTAGGATATGATATGACTTGATGTATTTAGTGTCAATTGACTTCCATTTTCTTAACCTTCACAGAGTTGGTGAATTCAATAGGGATAGGCGTGTTTTTCTCTTTGAGGTGCAGTTAACTCTGAGCGATGTTCAACAAGGCAGGTTCATCATTCCCGAACAAAGAGCAGCAAACCATTTCCCTCCCATACAAACTCATCTACCAGATTATAATTACGAGTACCCAATTGAAATTTTTGAAACTTCAAGCAACAATTGCTACTACATGACACTCCTCTACAACAGTTTTCACAATGCCTTCATCATAACAAGAGGGTGGCACCGTTTTGTCGTTAGCCACGGTTTGGAAGCCATGGATGTGATTTGGTTCTACAAATGTTTCTCGCAATTTTACAACAAGCATTTCCTGGTTCAAGTTGTCAAGGGAGGGGAGGAACCATAAGCCTGAAAATTTCCTATTTCAGCTGGAATTGACAATCTTTCCAGATTCTAGCTACAACAGCTTCGAGTGGCTCATCCTTCCCAAGGAAGAAGTGAGAAATCATTTCCCTGCAATTGAGATCCCTCATGGAAGAAGGCTGAAACTTACTGACACTAGAAACAAGGATTGGTCGATGTCAATCTTTTTCGCTGAAGATCTTGATGCCTATATAATTGCAGGTGAGTGGGAATGGTTTGCAAATAAGCACAGGTTGGAAACCATGGATGAGATTAGGTTCTATAAACCGGTCCTGCCTTTACATGAGGGGCACTTCCTTTATTGAATGTGTGAAAGGAGGAGAGGAGGCTGGTGGTGGGACTAGTAGCAAGAATGATCAATTGGGAGGTGCAAAGAAAGATGGGAATAGGGGTGATCAAGCGAATAGAGGAGGCAGAAGTCATGGTGGTGGTCGTGGAGGAGCGAGTCGTAGTGGTGGTAGCTCCAGGAAGGGGAAGACAATTTTCTGTTGGACATGGAAAAACCAGCATGGGGGGCGGGAAAGAGCGGTCATGGCCCTGGAGGAGTTCCTGCAATTGATAGACAGTGCTTAGGAGGAAATGGGTATTAATTCCCAATTACTAAACTCTGCTCTTGATGTCTGTTATCTGGGATTGTGATTTTCATAATCACATTGGTGAAGTGCAAAGTAGATTGTGATTTTTGGTACATACATTGTGAAGTTTCTGTATAAACATTGTTTAGTTTTGCTTAATTTTCAGGTAGTCTACATTCAGGATAGGGAAAAATGTCAATTTTGTTTTAACCAGGACCCAACAGGTCTTTTACTTCTAACCAGCAAGTGTCAGCATTAGTGATGATAAATACCCTTCTGTTCTTTTTTTCAGAAAAATGCTCAATCATCATGGTGGTTGTTACTCCAAAATTATGAGATGTACAAGCTCTAATCAAACTTGCCTTATAGAATGAGACCAACATTCTGCTTTTTTTGTTTGTTGTTTATTTTTTGGGTCATGGACTAGATTGTTGTTGAAATGTAATATAATAATAATTCTAATTGCTCAAAAAACACTCGAAATTTTACCAATATATAGGAGTAATAATATATAAATATAAAATGTATAAATAATGATGTGTTGAATTAAAAAAGTCCTTCAATACTAATAATGTATCATTTTGACATGAGAATGGGGACACGTAATTTAAATCTCACAATTCATCCATAATTACATGACAAAAGAGTTGGGTCTCTATGGTTGAATTTCCGATAAATCAAAAGTTAATACTATGCAATTGCAAAGTCACAATGTGGGACTCACACCCTTGGAAGAGAGTATTTATTTATTTATTTATGTAAATAATTAAGTAACTATATCTTTATCCAATTAGGAAACACTTTTTAAGGTTTCAAATATTTTTGCTATTACATGTAATGCTGCAAACGAACTGAGCCGAGCTGAGCTTTGCTGAGCTCGAGCTTAGCTCGCTTGCTTATGGATCTTATTTATCCAACTCGAGCTCATCTCTTTAATATTAGTCAAGCTTGAACGCGGCTCAAAGCTTGACAATTAATTTTTTTTTTGTTATTAAAGATTATATTATTTAATAAAAAATTTAAATATAAATAATATTTTTATACTATTATTTATACATATTATACATATTTTATATTATTTAATAATTTAAATAAAGATAAACAAGTCTAAAAGCTTGGGGTTGTTTATTTACTTACGGTTCATTTATAATCCTAATCACATGTGTATATTATACATTGATATCACACAAGAAAAAGATGGATGATACCTAATGTTTTGAGATAATAAGAAGTGGGAGGGAAAAGGTGGGGGCAGTGGAAAGTGATGATTTAGGGAGAGGTAGTGGATAAGGGGTTTGGACTTGGTGGAGGAGAGGTAGTGGATAAGGGTGGAGAGAGGCTCCAAGGTGGTAGAGAATGATTGGGAGGAGTGAGGGGTTGTGGCGGAGAGGCAGTGACGGTGGTTGGTCGGTGGAAATGGTGGTATAGGGCTGTAACGAAAAATAGAATTTTCAATTTTTTTTTTGTTAGCAACGTGAAAAAAAAAATATATATATATATTAAAAATTTAAAAAAAGGGGATGTAATGTAAGGAGTAATTTTGTTCTATTTATTTATTTTCAATTATGTAAATAGAAGCTACCAAAAACAAAATTGCAGAAAGACCCTCTCCGCATGGAAGATCTCCCGTTTGTATCAATGGAAGCAGAAGAAGAAAAAGAAGACTCTTTCACCCTCGGTTACTTCTAATCTTCGTATTTTTCGATTCAAATGGCAAAATTTGGAATTTCACCCATTTTTTAGTAGTTTAGTTTTGGGTTTAAATTTTAGAGGTTTAATTTTATTTGAAACACTAAACCTTAGAAAATTTAGGAGTTCGTTTTGGATTGTACAGATAATTTGTTTAGCTATTTACAGAATTGAATTTTGCTGTATCTACAACTTTGTTATTTTATTGTCATTATTAAAAATGTAAAAAATAAAATAAAAATTTGGGACTCTGCAGATTGTCTTTGGAATGACTTTCGAGAACCTTTTTTGGTGTTTCTGTTACCTGTTTGTAACGGTTTCTGGTTCTTTTGGAAGGAAGCATTACCCATTACCACCGACTATAAAACAACAAAGCCTCTCTCTCTCTCTCTCTCTCTCTCTCTCTCTCACTATTCAAGAAACAATCCAAAAAAAAAAAATGTCTGAAAGCAGGGAGAATGATTATAAAGAAGGGAAAAGGAAGAAGAAGTCGGATGTTCAGCAAGAACAAGTCTCCATAGAAGGAAGTGCATCGTCTTCAACTCCATTGGTGGAGACTGCTACTCAAACAGAGGGCTCCGGAGAAGGAAATGTTCATCTTCCCTTCCACAAACTCACTACTCACTATGATCATCATGATGCTATCTCACAATCAAAATCTGGGTAACTACTGTTCTTCACTATGAAACTAATCAATCTTATGATTTTCTTTCCTGAATTTCTTGAATCTCTTCTCTGTCTCTGTATACCAATGCATACCTATATACCCACGTATCCAAGATATCCTGATAAAATTCCAAGAATATTGTGGGTTTTTGTTTTTGTTTTTTTTTCCAGTTCTAATTCTTTGCTTTTCTCGGCCACCAAACACAGACCTGGGGTTGTCATCTTTGTGATCTTTCTATTACTTTCTTTTACACTTACAGGAATGATAAAGATTTTAATAATATATATATATATTTTTGAACGAGCAAGATCTACAAGAACAAAACTTGGAATTGTGTGAAATTAGATGAAAGATCATACATCTTTTTTGTTTCTCCTTTTGTTTTTCTCAACAACCAAACAGAGTAACTAGGATTTTCATTTTCTTCCCCTTTGCAGAGCTGCTATCAACCGAAGAGATGATTTCCCATTGTCTAACATAGCCATACTTGGTGAATTCAAGAGGATGGGACATTTTCTGTTTGAGTTGCAGTTAACTTGCAGCCACGTTGAATGTGGCAAGCTAACCATTCCTGTCAAAACAGCATCATCCCATTTTCCTTCAACAACTCTGACGTCAAATTTTGTGTACCCGATTGTAATTTCCGACGCTCAAAATGACATTTGGTACATGAAACTCGCCTATTACAAAGATCTGCAAGAACATGCCTCCAAGTTTGCACGTACCTTCAAATTCATGATCACAAGTGGGTGGCAGGGGTTCATTGATTGGCACGGTTTGAAAGCTATGGATGTGATTCACTTCTACAGACCATTCCCAAGATTACACATGAAGCATTACCTGATTGATTATGTCAAAGCCAAAGGAAATATTGTTTCACCCTCTAAGAATTCGCGTATGAAACAAGTCTGTGTTGAGGCTTGTGATGAGGTGGATTTCTATAGAAGAATTTTTCTCTCTGATGTGCAGTTAACTCCTAAAGATGTTGAACACGGCAGGCTCCTCGTTCCTGTTGAAAGAGCAGAAAAACATTTCCCTCTTATACTGACTCATGAACCATATTATGAGCACCAGATTGAAATTTCCGACACTCAAAACCACAATTGGCACATGAGCCTGATGTACAATAGCTCGGAAGGTGCCTTTGTTATCACAAGAGGGTGGCACAGGTTTGTTGTTAGGCACAATTTGGAAGCCATGGATGTGATTAGTTTCTACAAACATCCCTCACGCTTACACAACAGACAATTCCTGATTCAACACGTCAAAGCAGGGGAACTTGAGACAGAAAACCCTCCTGAATTCAAGCCTGCAAATTTTCTGTTTGAGGTGCAATTGACCTCTAGCTACGTCAGTCACAACCGGCTCAAACTTCCCAAGGAAGAAGTAAGAAATCATTTCCCTGCAATTGTGGTGCCTGATGGAACGCGTAAGTTGGAGAGACTGAACTTTACTGATGCTCAGAACAAGGAATGGAGAATGAGAATCGCGATCTTTGAAGAAATTGATGCCTACATGATTATAGATGGGTGGGAAGGGTTTGTGAATAAGCATAGTGTAATGACCCCAAAGTGCGTATAGAAAGTTATCCTTATTTAATTAGGGGTTAATGTGTTTGCTATCGGAATTGAAGAACGATCCGTTGGGTTATGCCTTTGAAACTGGAATTGGTGACCTTTACCAAACAATCTGAAAATTTTTCCCTCCGCTCAAGCGGAGTAGTAGGCGCTCGAGCGTACTTTTGGGGTTTCCAGCAAATTTTGCAGACGGCCTGAGATTCTGGGAGTTGTGATTTTCTGCTCGAGCGGGGGAGTTGACGCTCGAGCGGACGTCCTTGTTGGTCCTCGCGCTCGAGCGCAAGGTTGGGCGCTCGAGCGGGTCTCCAAGTTGAGTTGTATTTCTGAGGCACATGGGTTCGTTTTTGGATGTTTTTATTAGTGTATTTGGAACTTTCTTATTTTATTTTGGAGTATTGGTTGAGGTGGTAATATGGTGTTAAAGTAAGATTGGACCAAAAGCTTTAATTAGAATAATTTGCCTGCGACCAGCCGTCACTCTTTGGTCCTTTTATTTTTCCACACTTTGAATTTGGATGTGGGGTTAGAACCATTGGAAATCTTATTTCCGGGGCTTCAATTTGGACACAAGAACGACCTAAAACGGAGTTCGGATGGGAGAGTTACGCCTGTTTGAAGTTTTGGAATCTGTGCTGAGAGCAGGTCCGCTCGAGCGGGAATAGGAAAGCTCGAGCGGGTTTTTCGGGACAGCAGCTTTAAAAACGGGATTTTGGGATCATTTCTTTTGTTTTCCTTTCCTCTCTTGATCCCTGTTGCCCTAAGTCCGAAAACCCTAAGGTTTTGATCCCCCAATACTTCCATTTCCCTTAGGTTTGAGCAAGATCTTCCACCAAGAAGTGAAGAAGGTAAGAAGATGAACATTTTCAACCGATTGGAATTTCGAGATTTTTGAGGATTCTTCTCAAAGCTTTGCTCCTTGCTTGATTCTTGAGGTAGGGGTCCTTGTTCTCTTACAATACTTGCATTCATGGATGGATTTGTGGTATTTTGAGTATATAAATACAAATCTATGGTTTTGAGCATTTTGTATCAAACTTGAGATTTGGGGTTTTATGGTTTGTAGTGTTGGGAGTTAAATTGATGGGTTTAAGTGATGGATTGAGAATCCTAGATGTAGAATCATTGGAAAAATTGGAATTAAAAGGGATGATTTAAGAAGTTTGATTTTTTGTTAAAAATCCTCATTTTCCTTGAAACCCTAGATTGATTAATGATGATAACCAATGAATTGGCCCAAATTGAAAGTAAAGTAATGAAATTGAAATATTGAATTAGATGTGTTCAAGTTTAATTGGAATTTGGAAATGTTTGGAAATTATGTTTAAAATGTGCGAATGAACTTTGTTATAAATGTTGGAATTCATGCTATCATGAAAAGGAAAAGTTAGAGAAATAATCTATTAAGGATATGGATGACATGAACTCGATTTTGGAATGTTAAAATGAGATTCAAGGGTTTATTTTGAATTATGCTGAATAGTTGATGTTGTACTATGATGGATTATGTTTGAATCATGTGATTTGTGTAGGGTTAGCTACAAGGGCAGACCACGCACCTGAACACTGTGAGTAATAGTACCTTAAACATACGTTATTTACCATTAATCATTATTGTTATTGACATTTTCTTCTCCCTGAGCAAATATGTTAACATGTGTGTTGGTTGGGAATCGATGTGAGCATTGAAAGAATTAGCACACAACAACATAACTGTGAAACCATTCTGCATTCTGACTACGTTCATCGTTTATCGGTAATGTGCCATAACTTATTGATTATCTGTGATTTTACATAAGGATTGTACTCATGGAAGTAAACTCCGTTTACCGGAATTTGATATTACCTTCTGTTTGATTTAAGGTATGTTTTGTGATATAGACATCCGTCTAAAGAGATTAAAGGACAGTATTAACATTCTGTTATCTATAAATTAATTTTAAGGACGCACGATAATTTCATGAAATAATAGTGCTTGGGTATTGCGAATCATTCTGTTTTGTCAATGATGAATCAAGACTAGTATGAGATAAATTATTTGTCCTTACAAATAGTAGTGTGATGATACATGTACTCTTTGTGGGATATGCTATACTTATGTCTGTCGATTGTCATTGGTATTCTGTTAAACGTAAACTAATTATGTTAACCCATGTAAATGATTGCAAGAAGCTGTATGCCTCTGTCTAACTAGGGACTAGTCAGTTCTGAGGATATCTGAAGTTATTCTGCTTTGTGATTTGTCCCGAGATCTATTGATTATGGTATGGAACTATGATATCTACGTATTTCTGAAAGTGTTCAATCTGTGAAATGTGTTCACCTTTTGCTAACAAATATCAGCAACGTTCTGTTAAACTTATAATATATCTGTTTATTTATATGATTAATGGGAAGAATATGTTTAACTGTATTAATCTGTTCTGATGTTTTTGGTATGGAGCAAAGTGCTGTACGGAACTAAGTGCTACACCTTGGTGGGAGCTACCTCTAGAATCCGTACGAGCCACCTCTTGAGTCCATACATCTGATATTCCTGTTACCACGCTTCATGCGTTCTGTTACCACGCTTCATGCGTCCTGTTACCACACTTATGCGTTTTGTTACCATGCTTTATGCGTCCTGTTACCACGCTTATGCGTCTTGTTACTACGCTTTATGCGTTCTGTTACCCCACGCTTATGCGTTCTGTTAACCTACGTTTATGCGTTCTGTTATTTCTGTGATTTCAGTTATTTCAGTTATTATTGATATTTCTGGACTGGTGGCCGTTCTGTTATTTCTATTATTTTTGTTATATCTGTTATTACTGTTATTTCTGGGCCAATGGCCGTTCTATTATTTCTGTTATTTCTATTGGCCGTTATGATATTTTTGGACTGGTGGCCGTTCTGGTATTTCTGCACCCATGGTCGTTCTATATATGCTGGGCTCAACGCCATTCTGTTATGGAAACTGGACCCAAAGCTGTTGTGGAATTCATTATGGAATGTAGTTAATCATATGTATCTGCAATTATATGTTTTATTATTTAGGTTAAACATTACATTATTTATGTACTATTATTCACTGAGTTCGCTCATTCTGTATTTTGTCTGTTTGTTCTGTAGGTAATCGCTTTGGGAGTCCGTCTTAACCCTTGGTGGTCTTGTAACGCCCTCAAAAAAAACAACATAAAACCCAACAATAGAGACATGCATTAATATATAAAAGATCCACATTCTTCCATTAGCAGAGTTTGCTCACAAAAGTATTACATGTTAACAACAAAAGCAAATGCCCTAAAGGCTTACAGCTTTCCAAGTTAACACTTGGTTACAAAAAGGTAGAGTACTAACTCATTTACACATTAAGCCCTTGGCTTGAATTTACATGTAATACATCAAAAGAAAGACAACAAAAATCTGCCCCGACCCTAGCCTCCCAAGCTATGTCCTCGGAGGTGGCATGCTGCCTGTACCTGAAAATGATGTTCCCATATAGGGTGAGCCACAGCCCAGTAGAAATATACTAAACCAGTTATGAATAATGACTAAAAGATTAACAGTTGATAGACGGTCAACACTTTTACACTCTTTCATAACACATTACAATTCCAAGACTTTCAAGTCTATTTTCAATTCACTCTCCATTTTCATTAAATTCTCAATTTATAATTCATGGCTCAGAACCTGGCCACACAACTCATATGAGACAATAACTCATATTAACCACTTACAATTTCATTACTTCCACAGATATGCATACTAGCTATATCACTTTTCCAAGACAAGCATATGAGCTCTGCCAACACGTTTCCAGACAAGCATATGAGCTCTGTCTACGGAGTCCATCCCCTATCTTCTCCCAAACAACATCCGGTTTAGAGGTACATCCCCTATCTTCCCCTAAACCGTGGAGTACATCCCCTATCTTCTCCAACACAACACAATGCATATAAACAATAATTATACACATCACAAATCAATACATAAAGTTAATGTATTCTTCAACTGTCATACTCAATGACACCTTTCAATGGTTGGTTTTAGTTTGCCTAATCATCATGCATTGTCTACAACAATCAAGACTATCCTCCACCGATAGCCCAAAGCAGATATTTCTAAACAGAAAATAAATGCACAAAATGGATATTCAAATCAACATTTCCACTTCAATTCCTCATTCCTCATAATTAATCATATCAATTAATTAATCAATGTAATTAGGGCATTTTTCCATAATTGACATTACAACCTTTAAGGTTCCATTTTCATCAATGTTTCAACATTAATCCCATGTTTCTACACTAAACATGCCTCTAGGTTCATTATAAATAAAAACCCCAATTTTTGTAAAATTACACAAAGGCCCAAAGTTTCTCAAAATTACATTACAACTTCCAACACATCAAAATGCTAAAATTCAAAGACAAAATCCATAAAGAGGAGTAGGATATCCCTACCTCAAAGTTTGAGCTCAAAAGGAGATGAAGACCCAACACCCAACTTGCTCCAAAGCCAAATATTTTCAGATTAGATCGAAGCCCAAGTCACCCTCTATCTTTTTAACAAAGCACTTAGGGTAGATTCACACTCTAGGGAGATGATTTCTTAGAGAGAAGGCAAGTCTAGAGAGAGAGGCTCTCAAATTTAGGGTTTGAAGATATAAAAGTTTTGAAAAAGTGAAGTTTAGATCGCTGCTGCGAACTGATATAAATAGGCTCGCTCAAGCGAAGGCTTGGTCGCTCGAGCGACCAGACACAGAAAACCCTAGCTGGAGCCAAGAAGGTCTCGCTTGAGCCAACAACCCAGAAGCTCGCTCGAGCGAAGAAAAGCTCGCTCGAGCCAAGAACTCGACCCTTCAGTTCGCAGCTAGGCACGACGCTTCGAAGCGACAAAGCTGCTTTCGCTCGAGCGAAGGAAAAGCTCGCTCGAGCTAAAAATCATGGTGTTCAGGTCCAGTACCAGACGCAATCGCTCGCTCGAGCGAAGCCACTCTGGCTCGACCCACCAGACACAAAACTCAACTCTCGCTCGAGCGACCAACTTCTCGCTCGAGCGAAGGACAAAAATCCTGGGCAGCAACCCTTGGTTCCTAAACACAACCAACCTGAAACAAACCTGCCCAATACATCCTATAACTCAAATACAATAAAGAAAAGGATGTAAACAAGACAATGCTCAACCATTAACATCCACAGACACATGTCCGGATTACTGTACAATAAGGGGTAAACCCGGGATCGCTATAACCTCCCCCTCTTAAAGAATTTCGTCCCCGAAATTAAACACAAGTTTTTTTGAAAAGCAAGTTTTTCTCTATTTTAAACAATGCCATAACACAACATTTAACAATTCGACCCATTACCAGTTATCCATCTCTTATTAAGAGGCATTTCACAACGTACATTTCAAAGTGCATCTATAACATGCATTTCCTTTCCATTTTCCAACCATTTTCAACATACATGGTTCGCAATAATTTCATGATACATAATCAGTCCTATAATATAGCCAATAAATGCAATATTACAACCCACTTCCATAAACTAAAACATATGCTATGTTTTACAATTTAAGACATAAATAAAGCTTAAGTCCAGCAAGATGATAAAATCTGTATACAAGATTACACATCAACAAACAAGTCCGGATATTTCTCACGGACTTCCAACTCACGTTCCCAAGTGGCTTCCTCCACTCCGTGATGCTTCCACAAAACCTTCACCAAAGGGATGGTCTTGCCACGCAGGACTTGATCCCGCCTATCCAAGACCCGAACCGGTCTCTCCGCATACGAGGCATCCTCATCTACCTCTAAATCGGTCCAATCCAACACGTGTGATGGATCTGGCTCATACTTCCGAAGCATACTCACATGAAACACGTCATGAACTCCGGACAACTGTGGCGGCAAAGCAAGACGGTAAGCAACCTCGCCAATCCTCTCAAGGATCTCAAAGGGACCAATAAACCGAGGGGATAACTTTCCTCTCTTCCCAAATCTCATCAATCCCCGCCTAGGTGATATCTTCAAAAAGACATGATCACCTATCTCAAACACCAATGGTCTCCTCCTACGGTCAGCATAAGATTTCTGACGACTCTGGGCTGTAACTAGCCTCCTACGGATAAGCTCAACTTTCTCCGTCATCTCCTTAACCAACTCCGGACCCAACAAAGGTGTATCACCCACCTCGGCCCAACAAACTGGAGACCTACAAGGTTGGCCATACAAGGCCTCAAACGGTGCCATACCGATGCTAGACTGAAAGCTGTTGTTGTAGGCGAACTCCACCAATGGTAGGTGTCTCTCCCACATCCCACTAAAGTCAAGGACACAACCCCGAAGCATATCCTCGAGGATCTGAATAGTGCGCTCGGACTGCCCGTCAGTCTGAGGGTGATAAGCTGTACTAAAAGTCAACTTAGTGCCCAAAGCACTCTGCAAACTCTGCCATAATCTAGCAGTAAAACGAGGATCTCTATCTGAGACGATCGTCACTGGGACCCCATGTAATCTCACTATGTCCCGAATATACAAGTCGGCAAGGTGATCTACCGAATCTCTCACGCGCATAGGAATGAAGTGCGCTGACTTAGTCAACCGGTCTACAACCACCCAAATAGCATCACTACCCCGCTGAGTCCTCGGAAGACCAACAACGAAGTCCATAGTGATATGTTCCCACTTCCACTCGGCAATAGGCAAGGGTTGTAACAAACCCGCTGGCCTCTGATGTTCGGCCTTCACTTGCTGACAAGTAAGGCACTTAGATACGAAAGCTGCCACATCTCTCTTCATACCCCGCCACCAAAACTGGCGACCCAAATCCCAATACATCTTAGTGCCTCCCGGATGCACCGCAAGGCGCGAATGATGAAACTCTCGGAGTACCTCCTCTCGGCAAGACTTCGGCACAAACAAACGGTCTCGGTATGTCACACTCAGGTCGGGATACACCATCAAACCCTTCTCAACTTTCCCACTGGAGATCTTTTCTCTGAGGGATTCTACCTCAAGGTCACCTTTTTGTGCCTCTAACACTCGAGTCACAAGTGTAGGCTGCGCAACAACAGAAAACAAGGCCGCAGCCTCAACGGATTCGCCCAGAAGCAAATCAAACTCGCCAAGTGCCCCCAACATCTCCCACTCTCGGATGGCTACACAAGCTACATCACTAATGGATTTCCTACTAAGAGCATCGGCCACAACATTGGCCTTCCCTGGGTGATAATACAACTCGAAGTCGTAATCCTCAATAAACTCCATCCACCTCCTCTGCCTCAAATTCAAGTCCTTCTGTGAAAACAGATATTTCAGACTCTTATGATCCGAGAACACCTCGAATCTCTCACCATAAAGGTAGTGCCTCCAGATTTTCAAGGCAAAAATCACAGCCGCTAACTCTAGGTCATGTGTAGGGTAATTTTTCTCGTGTATTTTCAACTGACGTGAGCCATAAGCTACCACTTTCCCTTCCTGCATCAACACACAACCCAAACCCTCTCGTGAGGCATCACAATAGACTGCATAACCCAACCCTCTCTCCGGAATAATCAAGACCGGAGCGGTGGTCAATCTAACTTTCAACTCCTGAAACGACTTTTCACAAGTCTCACTCCATACAAATTTGACTCCTTTCCGAGTCAACCTAGTCAACGGCGAAGCTAACCTGGAGAAATCTTTCACGAACCGACGGTAATACCCAGCCAATCCCAGAAAACTGCGGATCTCAAACACACTCTTAGGCTGTGCCCAATCTTGCACTGCCTCAGTCTTGGATGTATCAACAGACACCCCTTCCCCGGAAACCACATGGCCTAAGAACTTGACTTCTCCTAGCCAGAACTCACACTTCCCAAACTTGGCATATAGCCTATGGGCTCTAAGCAACTCAAGCACCACTCTCAAGTGTTCCTCGTGCTCTTCCTCTGAAGGTGAATAGATAAGAATGTCGTCCACAAAAACGACCACAAAACGATCCAAGAATTCCCGGAAGATCCGGTTCATCAAGTCCATAAAGACTGCCGGTGCATTGGTAAGCCCAAATGGCATCACCAGAAACTCATAATGGCCATACCGCGTACGGAATGCCGCTTTCTAATGTCCTCCTCTCTGACCCTCAACTGGTGGTAACCCGATCTCAAATCTATCTTAGAGAAACAACGGGAACCCTTCAACTGGTCAAACAAATCATCTATACGGGGCATAGGGTATTTATTCTTAACCGTAGCCCGATTTAACTTCCGGTAGTCGATACACAATCTCAAGGCACCGCCTTTCTTTTTAGCAAAGAGGGCCGGTGCTCCCCACGGCGATACACTAGGGCGAACGAAGCCCTTATCTAACAATTCTTGGAGTTGAACTTTCAACTCAATCAACAGCCGCCGCAAGGGGAAGGCAGTTTGCTACTGGATGTGGAAAAAACAGTGCGGGGGGCGGGAAAGAGCAGTCATGGCCTTGGAAGAAATCTTGCAACTGACCGACAGTGAGTGGGAGGAAATGACAATAGCTCCCAATTAGTAAACTCTTGATGTCTCTGTCATCTGGGATTGTGATTTTCGTAATCACATTGGTGAAGTTCATAGCAAACAATGACTTTACATACATACATTGGTTTGGTTCAAAGTAATCTGTGTTTTTTTGTACATATATTGGTGAAGTTCCTGTAAACACATGCATATTGAGATTTGTGATTTTCATATGTCCATTGGTGAAGTTGAAAGTAACAGTGCTTTTTCTACTGTCTACATGATGGATTATTTGTTTAGTCTAAAATGGATATGAGTACACTCATGGTTCAGAATTCAATGAACTCAGAAATTCATCAATGGTACCTGTGCCCTTTTCTTCTTTATTTTTTTGTCATGTAATAAGCAAAGCTGGTCAAAATATATAAAAATTCTGGAAAATCATATACATACTGTTTGGAACTTAGAACTGGGTCTATGGGAAAGAAAGTGAGAAGGAATGAAAATCCTTTACCTTATTTGTTTTCCTTCCTGCTTCAATTTACATTGTATTGAATTTTTTTATTTTTTTTCATTTTTAAGAAATGATGTGAAATCATGAAAACAAATCCATTAAAAGACTTTTGGAAACAACATTTCTTACATACTCTGTCATAAATTCTTTACATTATTATTTTTCATGATCACCACCGTATTACTGTATAATGAAGACAGCTAAATAGTCGCAAAGAAAAATTATAAAGCGAATATTTTAATGAAGTACTAGTAGTGCGTGTGCACCTGTGTACTGTTAAAACTACAAGAAGTTCAATTGTAGGTTTTATGTATATTTGAAATTTGTAGATCAAATTTGTTCTAAATGTGTGCCACATCTAAGATGAATATGATCCACACATCTTAAATTCAAATTTTTTTTTTAAATAAACAATTTCTGAGTACAGAACACAATTATTTATGCAACAGATAAAACGAAGTTAACTTGCTTTCCTCTCCCTAGTCTCACTTTTATAGCTTTACACTCATTACTAGCAACTATATATATACACATTTTCCAGTTACCACCTCCACACAACAAAGCCTCTCTCTCTCTCTGCGCCTTCAGAGCTACTGATCACCATACTCAAGAAAGAAGAATCAAGAAGAATGTCTCAAAGCAGAGACACTAGCATTCTTTTCAACATAACCCTGGAACATGTCCTGCCTCTACCTCCTCGTGCTCATCTTGCTAGAACTTCCGTGAAGACTGCTACTGATAAAGAAGGGAAAAGGATCAAGAAAGAACAAGAAGAAGAGAAAGGAAAACAAGTCTCCAAAGCAGAAAATGCTTCTTCTTCAACTCCATTGGAGGAGACTACTACTGAAACAGAGGGATCTGACAAAGGAAATGTTGATCTTCTACCCATCAACAAATTGACTACTTGCGATGATGATGATGTTATCCCACAATCGACACCTGGGTAACTATTTGTTCTTCCCCAAGAAACTGATTAGTCTTAAGAGCTTTCTTTCTTGAATTACTTGAATATTTTCTGTCTGTATACGAATGCATGTTTATATACACACATATACAATATGTTCTGAAAAAATTGCTTGCATGCAAATTCCATTGAAGAATAACAAATTTGTTTATCAGTTAAGTATACTGTGAGTTTTTTCATTCCAATTCCTTTCCTTTTCTCGGCTACCAAAGAGAGACCTGGGGTTTTCACCTTTGTGATCTTTCTTTTACTATCTTTTGCACTCATTCAATGATAAAGAGTCACTAACAAATTAATTTGTTGAAGTAAGTCCTGGGGTTTTTTGTTCCATAGTCTTTTTTATTCTTTCTTTTTCTCAAAAAGCAAACAGAGTAACAATCAGGATGATAAAGACTTAATAATTGATTGGGCAGTTGGACTTGGGGTTTACAAGACATGAGGTGAATATATTACAATACAATAACTCTAGGATCACAAAAATCAGTCATAGAAGATAAGATTTTTTAGAACTAGGTCTCACCAACAAATTCTATAAAGAATCTTGTCTATTCATAAATATTTTGTGTTCCTTTCTGTGTTCTTAGCATAACTCATTCCAATATTCAATTGATTGTAGCAAGATAGCTGATACAGAGTAACTAGGGATTTTCATCTTTGTGAAGTTCAGTTCTATCATTTTTGCAACTATAAGGATGAAAATTACTACTAGATCTGGTGAAAATTCTAGTTTCCAATTGACTATAACAACTCATACTGGATTGACTTCATTGCTTTTGTTCTTCCCCATTGTAAAAGTTGTGTGTAGAATTATTTTATTGGATAGATTAGTAATTAAATTAATTTATATGGGTCATTTATTAATATCAAAGAATTAGCTATGTGATGGCATTATATTTTCTATTACTTAGATGGGTAATTTTGTAATTTTGAGAATTAGGTTAATAAGCCCACTTGTTGTGGCTTTATGTCTTGGAAAACAAACAAAATAGAGGCTGGGAATTGCTCCATAGGCGGCAAGGGTTTGAAAAGGTGATAATCCTTTGTAGCTCGAAATCACTCTGCCCTGAATGGCTCGATACCCCAAAACGACGTTGTTTTGGGCTGTTTTTTTTTTTTTTTTCCCTCCTTTTATGTCTAAAGCAAAGAGAGCAGAGAGCAAAGAGATGAGAGAAGAAGAGGAAAAAATGGAGACGGTGATAGCGGAGGAGGAAGATCGGCGGTGATAGCGGTGATTGCTGGTGGGTATCGCCGATCGCCACTCTACTTTTTTTTTTTTTCCCTAATGAATCTGGATTTGAAAATGATGTTGATGAAGATGTTGTTGTTGATGATGATGATGATGATGTGTTGATGAAGATGATGTTGATTTTTTTTTTTTTTTCTAGTGGATCTAGATCTGAAGATAAAGGGTGAGGGGGGAAAAAATTTGTTGGCTGTTGATGATGTGTTGATGATGATGATGTTGATGAAGATGTTGTTGTTGATGAACACAGCTGCTCCCTCTTCTCTTTTCTTCTTTTTTTCTCTTCTTTCTTTCTTTCTTTCTTCTTCTTCTTCTTTGTCTTTTTCTTTTTTGTTCTTTTTCTGCCAGATGGAAAGGATAAAAGAAAGAAAAAAAGAAAAATTCAAAACGATGTTGTTTTGAATTCGGGCCAATTTCGAGCTACGTAGCAGAACCGAAGAAAAAAAAAAGAAAAGAAAAGGAAAAGAGAAGAAAGGTTCAAGTGAGGCAGCACGTTGGGTGATATTGGGACACCTATTAGTGGAGGTAAAAATCTACCTATACTGTTGAATATTAAGTTTATGTTGAGGAATTAAACAATCAATGCATTAAGGGGATTTGGAAGATCTGTAGATGCCTACTTAGGTTTTGAGAATTGTGTGCAATGTGTAAGTGTAACTTTGGGTGGGTAATAGAAATAGTGGAGTTTTGTATCATGGATAAGGGTGTGTTTGGCTATAAAGTTGGGTTGAATGGTTTAGTCACTTGGATATTAAAGAAATACATTAATCTAATATGGTGGGGGCTTTTGTGGGTGTATGTAACACGCAAAAATATTAATTTATTTGAGGTTTTATTTATTAGGTTTGTGTGATTGAAGTGGTGCAGCTGGGTCTTTGGAGTTGGTGTTTGAATATTATTTTTAAGCGTTTGAAGTAACCATCTATCACTGTTGGCTCATTTTTATTTCTACTGAATCGTTTGAAATTATAATTATTTATTTATAGCCTTCCTGTTCTCTTAAAATAAAATATGGGTCAAGTATAAAATAGCATTGGATATTATTATGAAATTTTTTTGAATATTCTGTGAAACTATTCTGAAAATTGTACCAAATTTTTATTCTGAAAATATCGAATATTTTATTTAAAAGTTGTATATTGTTTGAATTTTGAATATCACTCTAGTCTGACTATGATTTGGACCCTAGCCAATGGGGGTTATTTATTGGCACAGAAACTAGTTTCTTTTAGGGCTTTACTACCAACCTATGTGTGGTTTTGGGCCTTGTCACGGGCTAAGTGACCGTAGTCACCAAGACTTGGATTTTGTAAATTGCATCATTGAACCATTTGAATATCGAACCATCAATTTTGAACAACAAAATTTCATCGAATTACCTCATTGTCTTTTCAATTAAAATGTATTGCTACATTGTTTATTTTCAACTATGAAACCATTTTACAAAATAATTGTTTATTTATTGAATTGTAGCAACAATATATTTATTGGTTATTGACTATTTTTTTTGTATACTTGATCCAGCTAGCAGTGATGGTTGGTTATTTACTAGGCTGTCTAGCTTACCCTTATTTGATTTTTTTTTTTCAGATTCTGAGGAGTAGAGCTGGGCGGGGTTTTTACTTGTGGAAGTGCCGAGAGTAGGACTATGATTTAAGCACTTGGATTATTGTTTTGTTAATGGATTAAATTAATAGACTTGGTGGACAATTTCATATAAGAATTATTTATTTTTATGGATTTTGGCATTATGATAATTAAAGATTTAATTTAAGTATTTTATTGTTGGTTTATGTGATTGGACTCTTAGTCTTGCATGTTCACTTAAATGAGTATGCGGCGTTGTCACGGAGATTGGGTGTGAGAATATAGAATATATTATCCTATGTTTATTATCCTGTGTTTTACAAATTAGAGTCCTATTAGAGGCATGATTGTGTTGGAATCCTGTTAGAGACATGATTATAATTGTATTTGTATTTTCCTTTTTGGTTTAGGATTTAGGGCTATATAATCTAAGGTCTGATTGTAATCTTTGAAACAATTGAATATACAGAAAAGTTTTCAGGATTCTTACATGGTATCAGAGCTAGGTTTTAAGCCTAACCATAGACGTTGATGTTGTAAGTATCAAGTGACTACCACAGTTTCCTACGGCTGCTGGATTGCTTCTGGGTGTGTTTGGAACTAGCCTCAGGTTGCAGATATTCCCATTCGAGTTGTTCAAAAACCTCAAATGCATCGCCCTCTCTTCTTCGTGATCATCTAGCTGTTCATTCCACTTCGTGACTCCATTGATGCTCTTTCTCTCTTCGTGGTTTCGTTGTGGTCTGGTTTGGTGGCTTGATTCTTTGTTTTTGTTGCAAAGTTCAATTCCTTAGTTCTTTGCTACGGTTTTGGTTTCTTTGGTTTCGTTGTCTTCCTTACTTTGCTGGGGATAGTTTGATTGCTTCGTTTAGAGTTTGTTGCCTTACTATTGTCTCTCTGTTCTGCTGCTGCTACTCTCTCTATTCTGGTTCTTTCTTTCGACTTCATATTTGTGGGTTAGGGTAAAAAAAAAAAAAGTGGTTTTTATATTTTACATTCAGATCTAACACTCTTTTGATTATTACACTATGGTTTTGGATTTATTGGTCTTACCCCTATTAGATTTCTGTGTATTACCCTTCGACCCCTGTTTTGGCTATTTTGTTGAATATAGGGTTTATTACACTTTAACCCATTCATTTTCTAATTATTACAATGTCTTTGGCTTTTGATGAGTGTGCCTTCTGTCATCAGAAGGGCCATTGGAAGTACCACTGTCCCAAGAAGGGACGTCAGCCTACCTCATTTTTTCCGCAATCTCAGAACCACTTCCGGGCTCCTCCTACTGCATATGTTGCATCTACTCCGACTCTTGATCTTGACTTGGCTTCCTTGACTGCTCAGATTAGTCAACTTCAGCATATATTGTTTACCTCCCAGCTATCTCCATCTGCTTCCGTTGTTTCATTTCTTCCTTCAGGTTTGCTTGGATCTTCTTCACGTATCTCTTCGTCTGTTTGGCTTTTTGACTCTGGTGCCTCTCATCATATGACTCCCCATCTCTCCTTACTTCAAAATTGTACTCCTCCTCCCTTTCCTATTACCGTCAATACTGCTAATGGATCTGGTATGTCTGTTCTATCTGTTGGGTCTGTCTTACCCTCTACCATGTCTGCTGTTACTATTCCTTCTGTTTTTTATGTTCCTCGGTTATCTGTCAGTTTGTTATCTATCAGTCAACTTGATGCGTCTGGTTTTGATGTTATCTTTTCCTTTTCTGTCTGTTGTGTGCAAAATCGGGTGTTCAAGAAGCAGATTAGGACCAGCCGTAGAATTGGAGATCTCTATGTGGTTAAAAGCTTGCATCTCTCCTTCTCCACCTCTCCAGCTGCCCTTTCCTCGTTTCAATTAGATTCTCAGTCGAGTTAGTTTTACTTGTGGCATTCTCGTCTCGGTCATTTGTCTGTTGACCGCTTATGGTCTTTAACTCAATCAGGATTGTTGGGTAAAGTTTCTCCTAGTCAAATTGATGAATGTCGGGGGTGTAAACTTGCCAAAATGTCAGCCTTACCTTTTCGTAAAAGTACTTCTGTATCTGATACACCGTTTTCTTTAGTTCATACTGATGTTTGGGGCCCTTCTCCTGTTTTCACCAAAGGGGGTTCTGCATACTATGTGTCTTTTGTTGATAACTGCACCCGTTACACTTAGGTTTATCTTATGACTCATAAATCCGATTTCTATCAGATATACCGTACTTTTCAGTCTATGATTACTACTCAGTTTGGGTCTACAATTAAAGTGTTACAGTCTGACTTGGGTGGGGAATATTTTAAAAATGAGTTCTGTGAGTATTTGGCCAAATTGGGTACCATTCACCAAACTTCCTGTATAGATACACGTGCCCAAAATGGTCGAGCCAAGTGTAAACACCATCATCTTCTTGAGACCGCTAGGTCTCTTCTTCTCTCTGCCTCAGTTCTGGCTCTATTCTGGGAAGAGGCAGTTCTTACTGCTACTTTTCTTCTCAACCGCATGCCTACTCCCCTTCTTTCTGGTTGGTCTCCTTATGAGGCTTTGTTCTCCCAAATTCCTAACTATTCCCTCCTTCGTGTGTTTGGGTCTGCCTATTTTGTTCTTCTTCCTCGCAAAGATAAGACCAAACTTAGTGCCCGGTTTGTCCTCTGTGTCTTTTTGGGTTATAGTCCTACTCAGAAAGGTTATCGGTGTTACGACCCTATTTCCCGTCGTCTTTATGTCTCCCGTCATGTTGCCTTTCTTGAACGTTTATCTTACTTCCAGCTTCTCCCTCTCATTGCTCTAGTTTCCAAAGAGGATTTGGTTCACATTGACCCATTTCCTTCAGAGGTCTCGTCCGATGAGTACATCTCCACTGTTCCTTCTGAGCTTGTTCCATCTTCTCCTCCTATACCTCTAGCTGCTTCTCCTTCTTCGGCTTCTTCTCTTCCCTCGGCTTCTTCTCCTCCTCCGTTGCTAGTTTATTCTCGTCGCAAGGCTCCTCCTCCACCGGTTGTCTCTGCCCCTGCTGCTGCTCCCTCTGCTTCTGACGACTCTGATTCTACTGTACACCGATATCCTTCTTGAGCACGTCATTCTCCAAACAGGTTGGGTTGGTCTAATACTTGTTTTTCTACTACCTATCGTACCTTTTTGTCTGCTATTCACTCTTTTGTAGAACCTCAGTCTTACAAGGAGGCCTGTCAGGATCCTCATTGGGTTCAAGCTATGGAGGATGAGTTGTCTACTTTACAAAAAACTGGTACTTGGGAGTTAGTTCCTTTGCCTGCTAATAAAAATCTGGTTGGTTGTAAATGGGTCTACAAAGTCAAGACTCATTCTGATGGTTCTCTTGAGCGTTACAAAGCTCGTCTGGTTGCCAAAGGTTTCTCTCAAGAGTATGGTATTGATTATGAGGAGACATTTGCTCCTATTGCCAAAATGACTCCTATTCGTACTTTGATCTCTGTTGCTGCTGTTCGTTCTTGGCCTCTTTATTAGATGGATGTTAAGAATGCTTTTCTTAATGGCCATCTCACTGAGGAGGTTTACATGCGTCCTCCCCCGGCCTTCACCATCCCTCTGGTCAGGTTTGTCATCTAAGGCGTGCTCTGTATGGTCTGAAGTAGTCTCCTCGTGCTTGGTATGATCGATTTCAGACTGCTGTTACCGAGCTTGGGTTTCATCCTTCTGCTTCCGACTCTGTTTTATTTCTGCGACATGCGTCAGTTGGTTTTGTTGGTCTCTTGCTTTATGTGGATGATATGATTATCACTGGTTTAGACTCTTCTGCTATCTCTGAGGTCAAGCAGCATCTCTTTCGCACCTTTGAAATGAAGGATCTGGGTCCATTACGGTATTTTCTGGGTATTGAGGTTGCTTCTTCTCCCAAGGGCTATTTTCTGTCTCAGGCTAAGTATGCTAATGAAGTCATTCATCGTGCTGGTCTTACTGATACTAAGGTTTCTGATACACCTCTTGAGCTTAATGTGAAGCTTAACTCTACTGATGGTGTCCCTCTGGATGATCCCACTTTATATCGCGAGCTTGTGGGTTGTTTAGTTTATTTGACTGTCACTCGCCCTGATCTTGCTTATGTTGTTCATGTGGTTAGTTAGTTTGTTTCTGCTCCTCGCTCTACCTATTGGGCTGCTTTGGTTCGCGTTCTTCGCTATCTTAGGGGTACCATCTTTCAGGGCTTATTTTTGTCCTCAACTTCCTCTTTGGACTTGGTGGCTTATGCTGACTCTAATTGGGCCGGTGATGTTACTGATCGTAAGTCTACATCTGGTTTCTGTATGTTTCTTAGAGATTCCTTGATCTCTTGGAAAAGTAAGAAATAATCAGTTGTTGCTCGCTCTACTGCCGATGCTGAGTATCGTGCAATGGCTCATGCCACTGCTGAGATTGTTTGGCTTCGTTGTCTCTTGTCTGATTTGGGTGTCTCTTAGTCTTCTCCGACCTCTCTCTATTGTGACAATCACAGTGCTGTTCAGATTGCCCACAATACTGTCTTTCATGAACGGACGAAACATATTGAGATTGATTGTCACTTTTTTCGCTAACATCTGCAGTCTGCCTCTATCTCACTTCCTTTCATCCCTTCGGCTTTGAAACTTACGGACTTCTTCACCAAGACTCACACTACCGCTCGGTTTCAATTTCTTCTTAGCAAACTCTCAATGTTTTCTGCTAAAACACCTTGAGTTTGAGCGGGGGTGTGAGAATATAGAATATATTATCCTGTGTTTTACAAATTAGAGTCCTATTAGAGGCATGATTGTGTCAGAATCCTGTTAGAGACATAATTATAATTGTATTTGTATTTTCCTTTTTGGTTTAGGTTTTAGGGCTATATAATCTATGGTCTAATTGTAATCTTTGAAACAATTGAATATACAGAAAAGCTTTCAAGATTCTTACAGGGTGACACCCATTGTAGTGACTCATCCGACAGAGCTGCTATCAACGAAGGAGTCTGTGGATTCGATAGGGAAATTTTTCTCTTCGAGGTTCAGTTAACACGCAACAATATTGAACACGAAAGGATTTCCATTCCTGCGGGTGGAGCATTAAAGTATTTCCCTCCTATGGAGATGGTTAAACCAAATTATGAGCAGCAGATAGAAATTTATGACAATGAGAAAGAAGATTGGAAAATGACACTCACTTACAATCACCTGGAACACACCTTTGTGATCACAAACGGGTGGCAAGGGTTTGTTGATTGGCATGAATTAAAACCTATGGATGAGATTCGCTTTTACAGAACTTTCTCCCATTGCAGAATCAGCATTTCTTGATTGAATTTGTCAGAGGAGAGGAATCCGAGACCAACTACCTTATTCATGAATTCAAGTAGAAAAATTTTCTGTTTGAGCTGCAATTGAGCCCTAGTGACATCGGAGATGGCGTGTTCATCGTTCTTGATGAAGAAGTGAGAAATCATTTCCCTGAAATTAATATCCTTGCCAGAACTAGTGAGGTTGAGAGACTGACCTTTACTGATACTCAAAATGTGGATTGGTGCATGGAAATCCTTTTCGATGGTGCCTACATGCTTGCTGATGGGTGGGATGGGTTTGTCAAAGAGCACAAGTTGGAAACCATGGATATGATTAGGTTCTACAAACCAGTCCGGCCTTTACACGAGAGGCACTTCCTTATTGAATGTGTGAAAAGAGAGCAGGCTGCTTCTGGGACTAACTAGATTTGGTTGGGTGGTGCAAAACATGATTGGGAGGAAATGGCTATATCTCCCAATTAGTGAACTCTTGATGATTTCATCTAGGATTTTGATTTTCAAAACAAGATTGGTGAAATTTGAAGTAAACAGTGTGAAGTGTTTGTACACACATGGATATTGAGATTTGTGATTTTTCATACATACATTGGTTAAATTCAAAGTAAACAGTGAATTTTATACTGAGTCTACATGGTGTGGATTATTTTTTGTCTAAAATATATTCTCTGTTTGTTTTTATTTTTGAACTAGCATTAAAATGGATTCTGAGACAGTAATATAAACCTTGTTGTGCAGAACTTTGATGTGAGCAAGTTGAAATTAGGATATAAGTAGATGTGTTGAACTCAGAAATGCATCAATGGTAGTTATGCCCTTTTCTTCTATATATATATATATATATATTGGTCCTTTAAAAAAAAAAAAGGCCGGTCAAAAGATCTGAAAATTATGTAAACTCATACATTCTGTTTGGGACGTATGATGACTGGTATGGGAAAAGAAAGTGACAAGGAAACGAAAATCCTTTTCCTTCTTTATTTGTGTACTGATTTTTTTTTTTTTTTTTTTTTTTTTAAGAAATGATGTGAAATCATGAAAACAAGTCATTAAAAAAAAATTTGGAATGATAAGAAAAAAAAAAAAAAATTGGAAACAAAAAATCTCACATATCATATATTATTTACATCATTATTTGTCATGATAACCAAATAAGCATTAACAATTTCCTTTGCATTTTCATTCTCCTTTTTCCTTAACAAATTCATAATCACCACTATATTACTGTGTAATGAAGACAACTAAAATAGTTGCACAGAAAAATTTCAAAGTGGATATGTTAATAAATATATTGATGTGTAGTTCATTGAATTCAAGCAAATAATTGGAACAAGAGAAGAAATATTTAAGTGGAGGCCAGGGTGAGACAGAATTCCCATTCAAGAAATGCTATGCACTAGAATTTTTATTCAGAAATTATTATTATCTTTTAAATTTGAAAATTGTAGATCAAATTTATCTTAAATGTAAGTCATGTCCACACATCTTAAATTGCAAATGGGGCCATTTCCCAAAATAAGCCTAACAACTAACCTATTTCCCAAACTAAGCCTTGTTTGGTCGAAATTTCCAAAATAAGCTGAAGCGTTATTCCAAACCACGCTTTCACCATATTTCTGGCCTACACACGGAAAATTTATAAAATCATAAAAGCGTGGTTACATACCACGCGTTTAAAGAAATCTAATCTGTATAGAAAACGTGGTTAGGAACCACATTTTTCAAGAAAACTGTTTTGTAAATAAAACGTGGTTAGAACCCACGCTTTTAATGAAAATTTGCTTTTAAAGGAAAAACGTGGTTAAAAACCACGCTTTTGATGAAAATTCGATTTTAAAGGAAAGTGTCATGACCCGCTCTCCCGTACCCAAGGGTTGAGTATCGTGATGGCCAGTAACTGAAGTTACCTACGGCCAATTCTTAAACAAATTAATAAACGCGAGCGGAAGTAATATTAAAGTGAGGGTACCAAAATAATCAGTGGAACTTCTATTTTTATTACAAAAATGAATTGACCAAAAAGGTCGATATTTACATAGAAAAATATTATAAAAGTGCTGTGTGTCTCTATTCCGTAGCCTCGCATCTAAGACTTTCCAAAAGCTAATTCTGAATTGCATTATTCCCTGAAAATTGGTAAACAGCTATAAGCACATTGCAGAGTGAGAAATATTATACCAAGAGTATAAGGGACACGAAATAACCATAGATAGTTAATTAGGCCAAAACATTTACATAACTCAGTTTGGTAAATAAATCATTTAAGTGGCAGAAACTGAAATACATAAATTATGTAAGTAAATGACCATAACCACAAGATCAGTAATGCAGAGGTCATGAGTGACAATGTATGAGATACGGATTCAAGAGATGGCTTGTACGGATTCTAGAGGTGGCTCCCACAATAGTGTAGCACTTAGCTCCGCACAGCACTTTGGTCTGCACAGAACAGAGGTACGGATTCAAGAGGTGGCTTGTACGGATTCTAGAGGTGGCTCCCACAATAGTGTAGCACTTAGCTCCGCACAGCACAGAGGTCAATGGATCAGAAGGCTACAAAGTAACCAAACAAAGGCCAATGGTTATTTAAGTCCCCCAAGGCGTGGGACTCCCGTTGTGGTACTTATAAAACATAATTCTATATAAGGTCATAGCCAAATATTCCTTAAAATATAAACAAACATATCCATGCATTTTCTTTTAAGTAGATAGGGTTCAGAAATAAAACCACGTAACTGAAATCTTTATAAAATATAACTTTTATTAATATATTAATAAAACATACTTGTATAAAATAGATTTTGGTAAGTCAAAACATACGTAAAATACATTTTAGTGACTCAAGGTATAATATAATTCACCTTAACTTTAATACCTTACTCTTTCTTTCCACTATCAAAAACCCTTTTAACTACCATCATTTTCTTTTCCTTTTCTTTCTTTCTTTCTTTTCTTTCTTTCTCTCCTTTCTTTTTCCTTTCGTTTCTTTCTTTCATAGGTTTGATCAGCTCCCTTATTTATAAGGAGGAAAATCCAATATGTAGCCAACACGTGGCTAGTCGAATCAACCTCCTGATCTGCTTCATAACTTCATCAGATTTGTTTATTATGAGCCTAGATTCATATTTATCTTATATTTAAGATAATTATATTTTGGCTTAACTTGTTAATATAAATATATAAATAATTTAATTTCTAATTAAATTACACTTTATCTTATACTAATAGAAAATTAATTATTTGTTTTTGTACCACACCTATTATTATTATTATTATTATTATTATTATTATTATTATTATTATTATTATTATTATCATCATCATATATATTATTATTATTTATATTTTGACCCCTAAACTTTTAATAATTATATTTTTTTACAAAATTACACATAATAATATATAATAAATTATATATTTTTCGAACTGAGATTAAATAATATTAGTATAAATTCTATAGAATAATTAAAAATCTGGGTTGTTACAGAAAGCGTGGTTTAACCACGCTTTTATAACTTATATAAAAACACCCACCCCCCTCATTTGTAACCATGCTTTTTATACTTCATTTTTTTCCCCTCCGAACCACGCTCTGCTCTCTCTTACTCTCTGCTCTCACTCTCTCTCTGCTCTCTCTCTCCGTGGGTTCTTTGCTCTCTCTCTCTCTCAGTGGGTTCTCTGCTCTCTCTCTCTCTCTCAGTGGGTCGCTCTCTGCACTCTCTCTCGCTGGTATAACTGCCTGTCTCTCTCTTTCTCAGTTTGAATTTTATATGTGTTTATTTTGTTTGTAAAAATGTGAATGTGGGTACAATGTGGGTAGAATAGGGTTTGTGAATGTGAAAATGTTGGTAGAATAGGGTTTGTGAACGTGAAAATGTTGTGAATTGAAATTGATATCAATGTGGGTAGAATAGGCTTTGTGAATTGAAATTGTGGTTTTGAATCGGTAAAATCTTGTGGTTTTGAATTGTGAAAATATTCTTGGGTTTTTAATTGAATTTGAAATCAGAAATTAGGGTTAGGGCTAACCCAAATTTTTGTTTGAATTTGTCTGACAATTCTAGGGTTAGGGTTTCATATCCATATCTATATGTATATTTGATTTGTTTGGTATTATTATTATTATTATTATTATTATTATTATTATTATTATTATTATTATTATTATTATTATTGTTATTATTATTATTATTCAAAATTAAAGAAAGGTTGACACACTTATATAATTTCCATTTTAGTGCAAAAATAATTTTTAATTTTAGAAAAGAACTTTTTATTGTTTCCTAAAATGTGAATTGGTATTAAAAAAAAAATAGTATACAAACTATAATTTTTGAAAAATAAAAACAAAAAACGAATACAATCTTAAACAAATAATTAGGTTGTATTTAAATGTTAATATTTTAGTCCAGTTCTATTGCATACACGCATTTTTTACTCTACTTGTTCATAATGGGTGTGCGACCCAAATCATTTGAAATTAAATGCATAACTTAGGCTTGAAGTTATTTGTATAGCTTTTCTTCACAATATAATTATACTTTCTCCAAAATTTTAACAGTAAGTCCGAGAATTCAAATCTAAACATAAAATTAGACACAAAAAATAAATAAATAGATAAGATCTTGTAAAAGTAGGTTTCACCAACAAGTCTTAAAAGTATTCATCTATACACCTTTGTGGCCGATTCTATACTTGATTTTTGTATTCCTAGCATTATTGACATTGTAAAGCCTGATCATTTGATATTATTTTTCTTGGTTAATTACACCAAGATTACTTTAATTATTAGCAAATATTAGTTTACCGCTCCTTATTTATGAACTTATGTACTTTCACTCCCAATTATAAAACTTGTACAAATGGTATTTTATTTTTTTATTTTTAAGATAGGACATGTGGTATTCTTTTTAAGAGGTGAAAATAATGCATTTTTATAATTGAAGGATAAAAATATATGAGTTTAAAGATGAGTAGAATCATTAATAGTTGAGAAGGGTTTTTATTTTTTGATTGTCAGACAAATGTTTACAAAAATAATGACAAATAAAAAATTTAAACTCTCTTAAAACAGATAATAAGAATCTTATAAAAATTGTAAATTCTGAAAAAAAAAAAATGAGTGCAAGAGAGAATGAATAATTCTTTAAACTCTCTTAAAGACTTTTTTTTTATAATTATTTTTTATATTTATTAGTATTGTTTGAACATAATGACTAAAATTTGCGTATACAAATTAAGATATTAAGGAATCATTTCAAGAACTGAAAAAGATAAAAATAAATAAATAAATGATTTTGTTACTTCATAGTTTACCAAAATTCAGTACACAATTTTTAAAAATATAAAATTATATGAAAAAATAATTTAAATGCAAAAAATTTTCACTTAGATTTGGATTTTTTATTTTGTTGCAAAATGAATTGAAGCATATACTGTAACAACCCTCATTCTTGTCTTAGTTACGATCATGTACATTTGCATGATTTTGTCTTGTTAAGCTTGCATTTGTAGACTTTGACTTGTTTTGCCTAAGTAAAGGACCCTGTCTTGTTTTGTGCTTATGTGTTTTGCCCAATTATTGTATGCATGCTTTGTTCCTTGCTTGGTGCTGCCTCAAGCCTAGGTCATCTCAAGCCTAGGTGACGTTAAGCCTAGGTCATCTCAAGCCTAGGTCATTTATCCTTGTTGTCTCAAGCCTAGGTCACACCTTTGAACCTCTTACACCTAGGCCGTTGAGCGCCAACACCTCGGACCATCTTGGAACCACCTTGGTTGACCTCTACCATCACCTAGGTATATTGGCCGAGATATGCTTCACCTAGACCGAGGTGTGTATCATCTAGGCCGAGATGTTAATCATCTGGGAGTCCTAGATCCTTGATCCTTGAACCTAGCAACCTTTTATTCCAGGACTGGTATGACCTAGACCGAGGTGTGGCACAGCTAGGCCAAGTGTTATCCTTCCTGGCTGAGATCAGTGAGACCTTACTTGCCGAAGCCTATGTCCTAATCCGAGATCATTGCCTTGTCAGAGTGCCCATGTCACCTTACTTGTTATACACCCTTTGTCATGCTCTTGTCTTGTCACTTTGGCACCTTTTTAAGGAGACCCAATCAAACGTTGCCACGTGTCCCAGCAGAGGGTTAAGTCAGCTAGCAATGAGAAACCCATATCATTTGCTATATCTTTTCCCTAGAAGAGAGGGAAGCTCTAGGAAAGAGGAAGAAGGAGTTCTTAGAGAGAGAACTAGATTTCCAAGCTTGATGTTCACACCTTGAACCGTTAGATTCGTGTTTTGAGGTTAGATTCTTGATCCACTCTTGTTGTTCTTTATATTGATCCGATCACATTGCATGATCTAGCATGATTCATGAGCCATGCATTAATTTAAAGTTTGTTTTAGAAAGAGAAAGTGATGTTCATGTGTTTTTGAAGAAAAACCAAGTTTTGATCCGAAAGTTTATAACGAGTCTCATGTTTTTGTGTTTGTTTTCATGAGAACTTCAAGTATGGGTACCCAGGTCCATGTTTTTGAACTCATACCATGAAATCTCAGATTTTGTAATAACAAGTTATGATTTTAGCATTCATGTTCTTCATGTTCATGTTCATGTTCTCCATGTTCTTCAAGAGGAAACCCAGATTTCCAGACTTCATTTGCCTAAGTGTGGTCGCTGAGACCCACTCTTGCCTAAATCCCACACCTAGGCCAAGCATCATATCTCACCTTGGCCTATCTTGCATGATCACTTGCACCTTAGTCTATCTTGTATGTACCTAGGCCAACCACTACACACCTAGGTCGACCATGGTACACTCTTGCTGGCACCTTGTTACATCTTGGCAGGCAGCCGCACACCTAGGCCTAGGAGACCACACCTCGGCCAAGAGGTATGGGACCTCGGCCAAGACTTCCTGAGTTCACCCAGCTAGGCCATTTTGGCCTAGATCATTTATGTGCATCCATTCCGAACCTGGTTGGTACCCAGCATGTTTTCCCTAGAAGAAAAACAGTGTTTTGATTCCCAACACATGTTTGCTTTATCTTGACTTGGTTTTGGAAAGAAATGCCGGGATCATTTTCATTCATGTAAAGCTTGTTTTAAGAATGCATTGCATAACCATCTTGAGCATTTTTTCTTGTCTTCTTGAAATGCATTCAGTGGACTTTGCTATATGATTGTAGGTCTTGGACTCTTGCCTTAATCCCTACACCCGAAGAGCTATGTGACTAGTATTTTTAATAAAGCTATGTTATAAATTTTTGATAAAGCTTTGCTTCGTTTTGGAAAAGTATTTGATCAAGCATGAATGATTATCCTTTAGTTTTTGTATCAAGTATTATGTTTGTTTTGATGACATTCTTGGAAAGTCCTTAGTGCTAGGGGACTATAATGCAACTAGTACCCTTGTTGGAGATATCTCTTTTGCCACTGATGGTCTTGTACGGGTGGGTTTGTCTAATCGATTTCGGGTCGGCCACCGACGGTCGTGAACGGGTGTGCTTCGATTTCGAGATGATTATTCCCTTGTTTTTCCACCAACAGCTTTCCGGTGGGTTGTCTAACCGATTCCAGGTTGGCCACCGACGGTTGTGAACGGGTGTGCTTCAATTTCGAGACGGTTATTTCCTTGTTTTGTCCAGAATGTCAACCCTTGGTATTATGTAGATCTTATTAAACATCCAAGAAGCTTTGAAAGAATTTGATTGATAAACTTGATTCATCCCATGTTTTGTTATAAGCTATGATATGTATTGTTTTGATAAAGATCTCGGATATCATTCATTCAATCCTTTATTAATTATAACATTCACTGAGTATCCAAGCTCACTCTCCCCTTTATATATATGTAGGTGACGAGCAAGAAGGCGGTCACGCTTAGATGTTATTTGCAAGTTGTTTTTGAATTCATGTTTTGTTAGCATCTTGAAGATTATGCTTATTAGCTTTTGGTTCATTTCTTTTGTATATTTTGGCTTGAGAAGCCTTTTGATGAAGATGTAACATGTAGATTATTTTATTTGTATCCAAGTTGTAAAACCATGTTAAGATGTATGACATTTCATTTGATCTATGCATAGCTCTTATGGACTACTTATATTTAAATTTGCTTCCGCACATGTAAACCCCATATGTATACTCTGATTGTGTGAATTTTTGGTAAGTTGGCCTTTGGTAATCTCAGATTACTGGCCATCACGACACCATTCTACTAGGGGCAGAATGGGGTCGTGACATATATAATGAAGATAAAAAATATACCTGACACAACAGAAAAACAAATGGACCTCAAAGAACAGGAAAATGCATTTGTACCTTTTGGTGAGAACATAAATTTTTGGGGGTGAGAGCAGAAATTTTTGGGCAGCTACTCTCATTCTCAAAAGGTTTGAATTGGGCCTTTTTGTACCTTTTGGTGATTACCTAAATTATGTAAGCAGGTCGTAGGTAAAAATGATTAAACTATGTGGGCTGAATTACCTAAAAATTTCTTTACATGTTGACAGCTTCGTGTTTAGAACTTCATAAAATAAAATAAAATATAGTATAATGTTTTACTAAACATGTTTATAACTTTTAAAAATAAACATGTTTACTCTTATCGTATTTGCAGTAGGTTATCAAAAATTTCAGATTTACTGAAACATATCAGGACCTGTGAATTAAACATATGGGGATGGATTGAAGCTTACTTTGGTTTGGATTTTGGATTTGAGTGGGAAAAAATAGGAAAATAAAAATGTAGTGTTTATTTATTTTATTTTTTTGTTGGGTTATGAAAATGAAAAGAAAATGATTAGATATTGGTAAGGAAATTCTAATTTATTGGTTTATTAATAATAAAGACAATTGGTGAAAAGTTTATTTCAAAGGTGTATAAAGTATTAGATCCAAGGTAAAATCTTATTTGGTAATAAGGACAAGGTGAAAAATGTTGACGATGTTGAAAAAGTTGTCGGAAAAGTCGGCGGTGGCCTGCGGTGGCAAGTGGTGATGGTGAGGTAGAGAAATGTATTATATTCAACAAATATGGTGTTAAATGAATGGCATTTATCACATTTTAACACATAGTTAGTTTGGTGAATTTTAAGAGATAGGTTGATTTCAACCGATAGGTTGCAATAGATAGTTGTTTTTTTGGATAAATTGTGTCTGTTTGGTCAAAGAGATTAGAGCTTTGATTTAATAACTTAAAAGATTCAGAAATTGACATGGTTTGAAGCTCCTAAAAAAATAAATGTATTTCCAATTCATATTCATTCTCATTCTCATTATTATTATTATTATTATTATTATTATTATTATTATTATTATTATTATTATTATTATTATTATTATTATTATTATTGTGTGTGGCTATTTTTAACAAATTTTAGATTTATATCATAGAATTAATATTTGTGTAGGTTGCCGCTTTTAATAAATTTTTGACTCGATAACCTGTTATCTTTTGCTTGATTCCTTAATCGTCCTCCCCATCACTTGCAATAAAGTTTTAGAGTGTTTTAGTATGAAGTGGCCAGTGGATTTCAAATAAATTATGTTTGTTTTATTACACACCATAGATTCGTCATTATATTTTTATCACAGAATAACATAATACACTTTTAATAATTATAATTTTTATCATAAAAAATTATAATTATCTTGTAAAATTTATCTAAAATTAATAAAAGATCTTCAGAATAAAAAGTTAGCTGAATTATGACATATTGTGATTAGTTAAAACATATTGTGATGTCAATTATGACATTATTTTGATTATGATCTAAGAGTTGTTTAGTTATGCTTGATTTGATATTCGGTTATAATTCAAATTTTATTTTTAATTAGGACTCCCACAAAAAATTATGTCATTTATAATGATGAAATTTACAAATGACATGACTTGCACATGTTACACAATCTTTAATATTTCCTTATTGATGTGATCTTAAAATTGTACATGGTACATGTAGTATATATCAATAATGATCAAGGAAGCAATAATGGACCTAGAGTGGAGCAGGAGAGGCAATTGTCCTACTCATAAGATTTCAAAAAACTCTTTATACTATTTTTTACTTCTTATGTTAGTAGAAAATAACATTGTAGTTCATTATTAAAAAAAAAAAATTAATGATATTCATGTCTACCTCATCAAGATTAGAAAACATTTCCTAGCCATGTCGACATGTGTATTAAACTCATACTATCTGTCATGACCCCATCCCGCCCCTAGTAGAATGGTGCCATGATGGCCAGTAGTTCGAGACTACCAAAGGCCACTTAGAAGATCACACACACAAATCAGAGTAAACATATGGGGCTTACAAATGCGGAAGCAATAAATAAAAGCTAAGTAGTCCATAAGAGCAGTGCTTAAGTTAAATGAAATGACATACATCATACAATAGCTTATATATAGCAAAATAGAGTACAAAAATTACATCTTGACCAAAAGGCTTCTCAGCCATCAAATACAAAATACAAGGAGATAACTAAGAAGCATGATCTTCAAGATGTTGCAAAACACGAATCCAAAACACATTGGCAAAACACATCTAGGCGTCGCCGCCGCCCTGCTCATCACCTACATATATATAGAGAGGGTGAGCTTGGATACTCAGTGAATGGTATAAATAATAAAGGGTTTACATGAATGATATCCGAGGTCTTTTAAACAAACAATACATGGAATAAATCAAGCTCATCTATCAAATCTTCCAAAGCTTCAAGGGATGCTTACTAACATCAATATAATACAAGAGATGACATTCCGGACAAACAAACCCACGCGGTAAAACCGTCAGTGGCAAGGCAAGACAAGACAAGAGAGATCTCTAAGCAATGGTGTCGTTGCATTATAGTCCCCAGACACTAAGGACTTGTGCTACAAATGCTTATAGTCCCCTAGCACATACGGACTTCCAAACTTTGTGCTACAAACGCTTATAGTCCCCTAGCACGTACGGACTTCCCGAGAATGTCATCAAACAAGATATAGTACTTATTGCAAGCAGGAATAATCATTCATGCTTGTAAATAGTTTCCGAACAAGGCAAAACAAGGTTTTATCAAAGCTCTACAACATATCTTTATTAAAATACCACTCACTTATTTCTTCAAACGCCGAGGTCAAGGCCAGTCCAAGTCCTACAAACACATGGCAGAAATCTGTTGAATGCACTTCCAAATAAGTTTCACAGTCATGCAAATGATCTCGGCATTCTTCAGATGCTAGGTCGAATCAAAATAAGACACTGTCTCCCATCTCAGGAAAACATGCTGGGCACCAACCAAGTCTTGGCCGAGGTCCCACACCTTCTCGCCGAGGTGTGGTCCCGAGGGCCACTTTCAAGGAAATGAAGTCGGGAAAAATCTGGGTTTTCCCTCTGCTCAAGAACATGAAGAACATGAACATAAAGATCATGAAGAGGATGAATGCAAGGATCATAACTTGTTATTACAAAATCTGAGATTTCATGCTATGAGTTTGAAAACATGGACCTGGGTACCCATACTAGAAGATCTTTGGGAAAACAAACACAAAAGCATGGATTTTAGTGTAAGCTTTCGGATCAAACAAAGCTTTTCTTCAAGAACTCATGAACACTAACTTTCTCTTTCTAAAACCAACTTTAAATCAATGCATGGCATGCAGAACAGATTCAATCATGCAATGCAGCTAGGTGGTCAATAAGAACAGCAAGAGTAGATTAAGATTCTAACCTCAATACTCGAATCTAACGGTTTGAACTCTAAGGATCAAGCTCGCTATCTACTCTCTCACTCTAAAATTCCTCCTTCTCCTTCTAGAGCTTCTCTCTCCTCAAGAACAAAGATATGATACAAAATGATACATTTCTAGGTTTGCCGGCTGACTTAACACTCAATCCGGACACGTGGCAATGGTTGGTTGGCTCTACTTGAAAAGGTGACTGATTGAAAAGACAAGACTATGACAAAGTGTGTTCAACAAGCTAGGTGGCAAGGGACTCCGGCAAGTAATGACATCGGCTAACAACAAGACTTCGGCAAGCAAAGGGACAATGACCTCGGCTAGAAAGGTCAACACTTGGCCCAGCTGTGCCACACCTCGGCCTAGATGTGCCACACCTCGGTCTAGGTTGTACCGGTCTAGGGCAAGATCACTTGGGTTCAAGGGCAACATCTCGGCCCAGATAGTACACATCTCGGCCTTGGTGATGAACACCTCGGCCTAGATAATGGTATCTCGGCCAATATGTCAGGGTGCGGATGGAGGTCAACCAAAGAAATCCCAAGATGATTCTAAGTATAAGAGTATCAAAAGGGTGACCTAGGCTCAAGATGACCTCGGCTGAAACACATACACACCAATAAGGAACACACCATTCAAGTAACATTTATGCAAAGCAAATCAAGGAATGCAAATGCAACACATTGGGACAAGATCATGTAATACATGCAAGCATGACTAGGGTGGAGTGGGGGTCGTCACACTATCCAACCACAACCACTTTGGCCATAAGAAAACACCTACTTGTGGCAAGATGTCTCAACTAAACTAAATGGAAAAGTTAGGATAATAGAAAAGATACTCGAAAATTATTAGAATTTTAAATTGGGTGATTTTATTTATACATTATTAATACTCTTAGTACAAAATATTACTCAATACATATACAAAATAATTTATAAAGTTTAAAAATGAGTGTTGTTATTAGCATCTACTTAATTTCTTTGGATCCTTCCATTCTCACTCATTTTTTTTTTTTTTTACAATTACATGCTAAGGTAAAATTACATTAAATGACAATTTTAAATGGAACACCCTCTCACCAAATCAAAACAATTACAATGACACTATACAATATTATACACCCATCTCCATCCCCATCTATATAGATTCCTTATCAATTTAAACTCTAATCATATTCTTTTTCATCACCATCCTAAACCTGTAACGCCCTCAAATTAAATACATAAACTATTCATTCATGATATCCATAGACATAGGGGAAATAAACATATTTTCATTTATCAAAGTGTTCATTACAAAAAGTATTACATGTTGACAACAAAAGTAAATTCCCCATGGGCTCACAACTTTCCAAGTCAACACTTGGTTACAACAAAAGAGAGTTCTAACTCTAAACACATTAAGCCATTGGCTTAAATTTACATTTAACATCAAACAAAATCAAAATAACCAAAAGAGTCTTCAACTCCCAAAACCTCTCAAGCTAAGACCTTGGAGGCGGCATATCACCTGTACCTAAAAATGATGTCCTATATAGGGTGAGCCAAAGCCCAGTAAAAATACGCTAAACATAATATGAGAATTAACTAAAACATTAGCATTCGATTTACACCATTTCTATAACCCATCCACATTTACAACCGTGTTTCAATTCATTCCCATTTCTTTATCTCAATCAAGTCAATAACATGGTACATTATTTATCCAAACAATTCAAAATGAGACTACAACTCAAATTATCAACACTTATATAATCAATAATTTCAAATGAGACTACAACTAATAAAGACAACACTTCAATTCATCAACATCATTCAGATATATATAAGGTTTCGGGATTTTCTCCCTGGACACTCCGACCAACTTAATTATCAATGGAGTCCATCCCCTATCTCCTCCCAAACCATGGAGTACATCCCCTATCTCCTCTCAAACAAAGATACATATGCAATGTATTTAAACACTTTATCATATACAATGATCATTTAATGCACGTATTCAATGTGTTATTCTAACCGTCATATTCAATGACATATTCCAGGTGATTAGTTTCAGTTTACCTAATCATCATGCAGTGTCTACAACAATCAAGACTATCCTCCACCGATAGCCCAAAACAATTATTTCTAAACTGATAATAAATTTATCAAACAGATAAATTATCAACATTTTCGTAGGTGAGTGATTCATCAATCCAACTACACCACTCAATCCCATAATTTCCCAATTTCATGATTTTCAACTCAATTTCATATCTCCATATTTCCCCAAATTAATTACAAAAATTAATTATTTAATTTCAATTAGGGCTTTTTCCCTCTTTTCTCGAACATCAACCCTAAGGTTCAATTTCATCGATTCTACACCAATAATCCCATTTTCCAAGGTCATGGTGCTCAACAATTGAAAACCCCTCTTTATATATTTCAAATCAAACACTAACTTTCCAAAATTTCCATAACTTCACCATTTAATCAAAATGACTAAAATTTATGTCAAAACTTATAAAGACGAATAGTTTATCCCTACCTCAAATGGAGAGACTCAAAGGAGTAGAATGATGAAACTCAAGATGCTCCAAATCCCAACTTTTTCAGATTAAAATGTAGCCCACGCAAAGCTCTACCCTTCTTACAAAGGGATTAAGGTAGAGACACTCTAAATCAAGTGTATTTGTAGAGAGAATGAGTGTATAGAGAGAGAGTCGGATCTAGGGTTTGGATGAAAGAGATGATGAAAAAATGATGTATAACACGCTGCTGCCAACTGATAGATGTGAAGCTCGCTTGAGCGAAGAAATGGTCGCTCGAGCGACCAGACACAACAAACACCTTGCTCGAGTGCACAATTCAAAGCTTCAGGTTTGCGACCCAGACGCACGCTCAAGCGCAAGAGTGCTCGCTCGCTCGAGCGAAGGAAAGCTCGCTCGAGCGGAGATTATCAACCTTCAGGTCCAATCTGGACGCAGACGCACGCTCGATCACACAAGTGCTCGCTCGAGCCAAGAGACACATCAAAGAAAGCTCGCTCGAGCGCAAGAAGCCTCACTCGAGCGAAGAAGCAAAAACCCAAGGCTCGTTCGAGCGCAAAAAGCCTCGCTCGAGCGAAGATGCCAAATTCTGGACAACAACCATTTGTTTCAACTCACAACCAACCTGTTCCAAACTTACCCAACACATCCCAAAGCTCAAATACAAGGAATTAAAGGATCGAAACAAGATATAGACAACAACAACCAACCACGGAAACTAAGTCCGGAATAAAATAAATGACAGGGAAAACTGGGATCGCTATAAAACCCACATATTCATATTCAATAAAAAACATTTGAAACTACGTAATCAGTCAACATTTTGTTCGATGGTTTCAAATGTGTTCGGTATTCCAAATCAGTTAACGTTACAAACAATCCTTTTATTATTATTATTATTTTTCAAAATTTTATCTCCCACCATCAATGACACATTTGTTTTTCTTTGTTTCTTTGTTTTGTTTGTATCGAACAAAAATTGGAAAATTTTTGGGAGTTAGTGATGTCCATGTTTCGGCCTTTCCAAGTGGAAATAATCTGTAATTATAGGTATAAATCGCTAGCACAATTAGGGTTTGAATTATCAGTCGTTATTTAACCCATTTAGTGTCGAGGTTTTAGATGTGTACTGAATTAATTAAGTGTGTGAAATTAGAAGTTCCCTGTCCCCACCATATTTTCTCATTGAAGTGATATTGGGAAAAATTGTCATCTCTATTCAAAACTCAATTAAGTTATTATATTGAATTTTGTATGTAATTTATTTAATTTTTTAGGTACACTGCACGAAATAGAATAGCGTGGTCTGTTCCTATGGGTTGGACTGAGATTTTTCTTCTACGTGGACCTAGGATGCGCTCTTACCATAAAAGTTCTTGAAGTGGACAAAAAGAGAGTTTTTTTTTTTTGGGTAGTATACCAGTTTTCTAACAAATGCAAAATATACCTAATTCATCTAACTCAGAAGTACGTGCAAATGTTATGAATTTATAATTTTATATTTAAATTTGTAGATAGTTTTTGATAAATAAAAAGAATTATTTAACAATGTTAGTCAGTTTGATTAATAAGAACAAAAATCCTTAAGCAAATATTAAATATGACAGTGATTGTATGCAGGGAGCGTTCTTTTTTTTATGTTATTTTATTTTTAAATGTGAAATCCTTCATTTATATAATAGTGAGAAAAATAAAAATAGAAGAAAATAAAAAAAAATAAAAATAAAAGAGAGATGAAAGTGGGATTACGGGGTCATAAAATGATGTATGAGAAAAAGAAAATGTAAGAGAGAGAAGCACGAAAATAGAAAATGTACATTTAGAATATTTTTTGTAAAATATATCTCAGCCATTGTTTTATATGAATAAAAATAAGTGAACAAAAATGTGAAAATAAAAAAAAAACAAAAAGTGAGAAAAATAAAAATGGGAGAAAATAAAAAATAAAAATAAAAGACAGATGAAGGTGGGATCATGGGATCATAGAAGGATGGGTGAGAAAAAGAAAAAATAAGAAGAGAGAAGCGGGAAAATAGAAAATGTACATGTAAGATATTTTTATAGTAGGATATTCAAAAATCATCCTGCTTTATTATATAAATATTTGGGTTTGACTATTACTTTTGTGATGCCAATTTTTCAGTACATGATTAGATGGTCAGTGATTAATATTGGGTCAACTATTGGGTCCACAATAATTATCTTCATATAATTGTACATCGGAAATATTGGAAATGGAATTGTTTTAGGGGCAGGATAAAAATAATTAAGTGTTTTCCTTGTCTCAACTCTCATCTCATCGCAACTTTGTACTATTTGATACATCTATTATATTTTTTTATTTGAAAACAAATATATATATATATATATATATCCTACTTACAATAAATGAAAAATATGTATACCTACTGAGTATGCAATTTAGTATCATTATGTTAATAACTTAAACTGTTTGTTTGATATTAGACCAATTCATTTGACTGAACTTGAAAATATTACGAGATGAAATTGATAAAATTAAAACTTAAAACATCAAAATAGTACAAAACTCATATTTTAACAACTATAATTGCATTCCATCCTTTCTTATTTAGTGGTCTTGAAGTAATATTTCACATTCTATGGTATATCATTCCATACCATTATACATTTAGTGGTCTTGAAGTAATGTTTCACCTCTAGAGTTCCTTGTACCCTGGAAACTATAAAATGACAAAAATGAGAGGGCTGATTTTTATAGGAAAATGTCACTTATGATATGAGCCACATTCATCAACCAGATAGCTCAGTGAAACCCTCACCTTTTCATAGTGCCTTTCTTGGAGAGTCATCTTCTCAAACTTGTCATGCCCCCATTCCTGTTGTGTTTTGACTCCCACAACTTCCTTCCACCAAGTGTCTGTCTAAACAAATTCAAATAACCAACACAAAAATAAAAGCAGGTTAATTTAAAAAAAATCAAATCAACATTGAAATATCCAATTCATAGACAGTTATGTCAAAACAAACCAACATTTTTTATGTGTTGTAAGGTTTTTTCTTAAAAAGCTAAAAAATCCAAAACATAATAATTATTTTAACTCATATTTTAATTAAAAAATCAACAATGATTGTTGGATTACAATTGCTGATTACTTAAATAAATTTCTTAACTCACAAGTAATTGTAATTGAATGAGTTAAAATCCATATAATTCTTTTAGAAGTAAAATCCAATACGAGTACGTTGTTGATATTTTAATGTTTTTTGTTTCATTGAAGCAAGTATATGGAGACTGTTCCAATTATCTTCTACTGGGGGGGAAACATAATTCGGGATCCCGATGAAGGTGTGTTATATGATGTTGAGCCAAAAGGGATATATGGGGTGCAACTGGGCACCACGCTTAGCAATTTGGAGGAGATGTTCATGTCCAAGGTGGCATGTTACGGCGAAAGTGTCCGATTGAACTTCAAATGTAGATATCCTTATCGCCAGTGGCAAGCAATCAATGTTAGGTTTTTATTCTTGGCAATCCCGTTTGACAAAACTCCTTTCAGTTGTACCTATTTTCGCACTTTTATTTCAGTGAAGTTATGAGTTTTTAGATGCGAATCCAACCCGAATCGTGCCTTGCAGAGAAGTTTGTGGTGTTTAATTCTTTAAAGATTGCCACTTCGTTGATTATGACGGGGATCGAGTTGCCCGGTCAGCTTGCGGGGGTCGAGGGGGCAGCGCCCCTTGGTGGGTCCGGGGCAGCGCCCCCAAAGCAAAATGTAAAAATGCATTCAAAGTTGCCTATCCACTCGAGCGGACATTCCCCCTCTCAAGCGGAGAATGTTGAGTTCCAAAAGTTTATTCGCCTGCAAAAAATGCTGGATGTTGTTTTTTCCCGCTCGAGCATAACTTTCCGCGCTCGAGCGTAGGTTCGCTTGAGCGGCCAATCTGACGCTCGAGCGGAGATCGCGGGACAGTTTTCTATAAATACGTGATTCAGTCATATTTTAGGATTACTTCTCTAGATCTTCTTCTTGGGTTCTAGGGTTTATATCTAGGGATATTTTGCTAGTTTTCTTTAATGTTTTGATTGAGTATTTAACTCATGGGTTAAGAAGAATACATCAAAGGTTTGTTTGTTCATTATATACAAAAGAGAGAGTTGTTCTTCGGTGGATTCTGAAGAATTCGAGCTTGAAGGTTTGGTGGATTCTGGAGTGGCTCATCGTCAAGACAATTCTGAGGTGAAGACGGGGCTGGAAGAGGCACGTAGGGGTTAGTTCAATTCGGGCGTGGATTCGCTAGGTAATTGAGAGTATACCTGTGTAATTCCTTTATGTTTTTTTAGTGGATTGTTCTGTTGCTTTTGCCCGTGGTTTTTTTTTTAATCACAATTGGAGGTGTCCTATTGTGGTTTTTCCACGTAAAATCGTTGTGTTGACTTGCCTTGATTGTTTGATTGAGATTGTTATATACTGCTTAAAATTGATACATAATCACAAATCAACATCTAGGGGATTTCTAGATTTTTTAATTGGTATCAGAGCGGGTCGTTTTTTTTTTAAAAACGTTTGAGCGTGATCTTGTTTGATTTGTGATAATGGATTCAATACATGAGGGAAATTCTATGGTTCGACCACCCCTACTTGACGGATCCATATATTCTTTTTGGAAAGCTTGGATGAGATCGTTTTTGAAATCTATTGATGAAAAAGTTTGGCAATCTGTCATGTATGGATGGACCGAACCAACGATTACCGTTGATGGTAACTTTTCCCAAATCAATTGATAAGTGGGACACAATTGATTTCCAAAATAGTAGCTGGAATAGTAAAGCTATCAATTCTCTCTTTTGCCCTATCACACCTGAAGAGTTTAGTCGAATTTGCAATTGTGAAGTCGCAAAAGAGGCTTGGGATATCTTACAAACTATTCATGAGGGCACTCCTTCTGTTAAATGCTCAAAACTTCAAAGGCTCACGTCTTGTTTCGAAAACCTTTCAATGAAAGATAGTGAGACCTTTGATGAATTTTATGCGAAGTTGAGTGACATTGTAAATTCCAGCTTCAATTTAGGTGAAAAAAATACCATAATCCAAAGTTGTGGGAAAAATTTTGAGATCCTTGCCCAATCGGTTCCAACCTAAAGTTATGGCTAAGAAACAAAAAGATGCTATTGCTTTTAGTAGTGCTCATAGAGTTGGAGAGGATTCTAATGAGGATTGTGAGATAGATTCCAAGATTACGGCTGCTTTTGTTAAACAATTTAAAAAATCTTTTTGGAAAAGAATCCTAATCTTTTGGAATCTACTCATACTTATAAATCTAAAGGCAAAGATAAACTCAAAATTAATTCTATAGCCAAGAAGGAGAAAGGAAAGATACAAGAGAACTCTGAAAGAGTCCAATGCTATGAATGCCAAGGATTTGGTCACTTTGTTTCACAATGCCCCACTCATTTGAAGAAGAAGAAAGCCCTCGCCATCACTTGGGATGATGAATCAGAATCTGATGAAAATGAAAGTGACAACGAAGACCAAGGTGAAGAGGGACATAAACAATTCCTTGCTTTCATGGCGGCTTCCGAAACTGAAGGACGAACAGAGTATCCGAAGAGGTCGGTTGAGAATGCCACTGATGACGAATCTTCGGAGAGTGATGATGAAGAGCTTGAGCAAGCTTATGAAAAGTTATATAAGGAGTCTCTTAACTTATCCAAATTGAATGACAAACTCACAACGAAACTCAAAGCATGTGAAAGTGAGAATGTCAAACTTAAGCAGGAGATTTCTGAGGTTAGGATTGATGCCATCAAGATAGCTAATGATCAACAAGCTCTTTGTGCAAAACTCTTGATTTGTGAGACAGAGAGGAATGAGCTACAACAAATCTATGCAACATATGAAGAAAAAATTGAAACTCTCGAGATGTCTCAAGTTGCTTTGGAAGAACTAATGATCAAGAAAGAGGAAGAACTAAAGTGTTCTATGACTACCATTGGTCTTTGGAATAGAGGATCAAAGACTTTGGACAATATCATTGGGTCTCAACAAATTTGTTCTGACAAGAGTGGCATTGGCTATGGTGGTAAGAAAGAGCAAAAACATTCCACATCTCATGATACAAGAACTCAAGGAAAGGGAGAACAAAAAATTCAACATGAGGATGGACTTCTCAATCTTCCTAGAATTGGTATGGTCAAAGAAAAGAAGGTACATCCTATACACCCTGTTTTATTTGTCATCATTGGTGGTAATGAGGTTAAGGGTCATATTAGACCTCGTTATTTTGATTTGCTTGAGACCAAACATGGAGCGAGTTTGTATTTGCCTAGACCTAGAAATAGGAAGTTGGAAACCATGTCGAGACAGGTTCCCATTGAAAGGGAAGGGAACCACAATGTCAAGACACCACCCAAGAACTGCCATTTCTCACAACTTTGTTCATACTAAAGCGGTTTGGGTGAGAAAACTTGACTTGTGTTAATTTTTTATTTGTTTTAGTTTTTGGGTTTCTGTGTGTTTTTTTTTTTTTGAGTCATTAAATGTGTTCCTGTTCGTTTTTTGTCTTGCTTTGTTTAAAAAAAAAAAATCCAAAAAGATTTTCTTGTATGGTTTTGCAAGCTTGAAATTTTTGAGTAGTCCTTGGTGCATATTGGAATTGATGAGAATATCCATTACCTGTTAATATGTGTGTGTTTTCTGTAGTCATTACTCATTTTGAAGTGTGTGTTCTTTGATTAGTATGTCTCATTCTGTATACACTCTTGGATTAGCAAATTTTGGAGTCTTCCGCCTTAGTGATCATTTTTCTCTATGGACTTCTGGCATTATATCTTTTGCTTTTCTAGAGAAATTGACCTATACTAGCATATCATGGGTGATGTTGAGTCTCTTAACCACCTTCCATCTTTTTGCATCTCTACGGCTTTTCCCTCTGTTCTTTGGACTCCAGCCATGAGGAAAAGGCTACCTCAGAGTCACCAACCAGGCTATCCTTATTATATCCATGCTTCTCTGGTTCGGTTTCCATACTCTTGAGTGTGTCAGCCGCCAATGAGTGTGCAAAAGAAAGAAAAAATGTGCAAAAGAAAGAAAAAAAAAAAAAAAAGATGTGCAAAAGAAAGAAAAGAAAAAGATGTGAAAAATAAATAAATAAATAAAGGATTCATTGATTGAGGGGGAGCCTCCGCTTTTACTCAACAAATACCCCTTGATTCCTAGTGGTTTGACTTTCCTTAGTTGTGCTTAGATTGTCTAGTCAGAGGTCCAGCTTTCATATCACTACTAGGATTTGCATCTTGTGTTTGTCAAACTCCAAGAGTCACACACACACTTTTATCATGGGATCTATGCTTTTCACATATTGCATCGCTTTCTTTTGTGAGGAATCTTCTACTGGCTGTGCACATTGTGTTTTCTTGTGATTGTGCTTCTTGGATAATCTTGTGTGTTTCAAGGTACAAATCAGAAATTCCTTGCTTATTCCACCATATTATTTTTGTCGTTTTCTTCATGTTCACTATTTTCAGTGCTTGTGGTTACTTTTAGTGAGGGAGAGTTTGGTTTATCATTGCAAGAGTTTGTTAGGATGAACACTTTGATTTGTTTGGTAAGGGAGATTGACATTAGTTGGTTTGCATGTTGCTTTGCATTGGCTTCTATATTGTTTGAGCTTCCTTTGTCAATTTGTGACAAAAATGGGGAGATTGTTTCGTCGAGTGCATGTGTCTTGGTATTCATCTATTCATGCTACATGTTTCTACATGTTTTTAAAAACTCCAAGTCGCATCTATTCATGTTTTTCATCTCATGCTTCAAGATAATCTAGCCATATGTTTATTGCTTTTCATATACTCTTGTGGGACTAATAGTTGTTTTTGCAGATCATGACCTTGAGAAAGAAGTTTGTTTTTATTGGCTATAATAGGTTGGGGTGTTTAAGATTTTATTTGTTAGGTGTGTTTTGTCATGACATTGCCAAAGGGGAAGATTGTTAGGTTTTTATTCTTGGCAATCTCGTTTGACAAAACTCCTTTCAGTTGTACTTGTTTTCGCACTTTTATTTCAGTGAGGCTATGAGTTTTTAAATGCGAATCCAACCTGAATCGTGCCTTGCAGAGAAGTTTGTGGTGTTTAATTCTTTCAAGATTGCCACTTCGCTGATTATGATCGGGATCGAGCTGCCCGGTCAGCTCGCGGGGGTCCAGGGGGCAGCGCCCCTTGGTGGGTCCAGGGCAGCGCCCAGGTAGGAGCAAAATGTAAAAATGCATTCAAAGTTGCCTGCCCACTCGAGCGGACATTCCCCTGTTTGAGCGGAGAATGCTGAGTTCCAGAAATTTATTTGCCTGCAAAAATACTGGATGTTGTTTTTTCCCGCTCGAGCGGAACTTTTCGCGCTCGAGCGTAGGTCCATTCCAGCGGCCAATCTGACGCTCGAGCGGAGATCGCGGGACAGTTTTCTATAAACACGTGATTCAGTCATATTTTAGGATTACTTCTCCAGATCTTGTTCTTGGGTTCTAGGGTTTATATCTGGAGATATTTTACTAGTTTTCTTTGATGTTTTGATTGAGTATTCAACTCATGGGTTAAGAAGAATACATCAAAGGTTTGTTTGTTCATTATATACAAAAGAGAGAGTTGTTCTTCAGTGGATTTTGAAGAATTCGAGCCTGAAGCTTTGGTGGATTCTAGAGTGGCTCATCGTCAAGACAATTCCGAGGTGAAGACGGGGCTGGAAGAGACACATAGGGGTTGGTTCAATTCGGGCGTGGATTCGCTAGGTAATTGAGAGTATACATGTGTAATTCCTCTATGTCTTTTTAGTGGATTGTTTTGTTGCTTTTGCCCGTGGTTTTTTATCACAATTGGAGGTGTCCAATTGTTGTTTTTCTACGTAAAATCGTTGTGTCGACTTGTCTTGATTGTTTGATTGGGATTGTTATATACTGCTTAAAATTGATACATAATCACAAATCAACAGCTAGGGGATTTCTAGATTTTTCAACAAATACAAGATATTATCGATCAATGACAATGAGACGTTGAACACCGTATTAAGTATCGGTGCAAGTTTTCGACCACCAAATTGTTTGGAAGTGTACATTGATAAAGAGGTTGTACATAATGCCCCGAATATGACATAGATGGATTCTCGTCTCTTCACTACATTGCTTACATAGGGGATTGCCACGATAGCATTTCGGTCTCCTATGTACGCATCAGATCAATGTTATTCAGTAGGCTACACATAACAGACATTTGAGGGCTATGGTGTGGAATCAAGTTCACATGGTGGATATGATTATGAATTTCGTAATAACACAGAAGATGTGCCCATCTGCAGCCATCATACCACTCCAGTTGAAGTTGCTAGTAATATGGCGGAAACAGTGAACTACGTACAGTTTGTTGACAATGACATGTATGGTCCTAATGTCGCCCTAGACAATGATGAGAATGAAATGTGTGATGGAGAAAATTTATTGGCTGGATCAGATGATGATGATGAAGAAGATGATGCCGATGCCCCTGTTGACCCTGAAAATGTCCCCATTCCACCAAGACCTGAAATTCCTTTCTATGAGAACATTCACATAGGTGGTGATTTTGACATGAGTAGTCGTGATGTCGTTCCCCATAACCGGATCTAGAACACTGAAAATCCAGAGTTGGACAAAGGGATGGTTTTCGTTGATAAGAAACAACTTGTACATGCTGTGAAATTGTACCATGCCACAAATAATCGGGAGTATAAGGTCATAACCTCCAAGTGAGACCTTTGGGTGTCTGCTTACAAGTATGATTGCAGTTGGTGGTTGCGTGCATCTCTTAGTAGGAAACATAGTCTTTTTGAAATAAAGCAGTACAAGGGTCCTCACCATTATTTATACCCACGAATAAACAGGGAACACACTAATATTAGCTCCAGTTACATTGCTTCTCATCTTTTGGGACAAGTTGCGGTGAGTATACAAAATAAATATATATATATATATATATATGTTTGTTTATAGTGTTCACACCCAAATAATCCAACTCATATTTGATTGTCATATACAGAATGAACCTGATATGCCAATTAAGAATGTCATCGAAGATATCAAAAAGACCATGAACTACAGTATATCATACAAGAAGGCGTGGCATGCAAGGGCAATGGTATTCGGGGATTGGGATGAATCATATAGGTAGTTGCCTAAATTCATGCATGCATTACAGACATCTAATCCTGGCACCATCGTTCAATGGAAGCATAGATATACCGGAGGTACAACCATTGTGCCCGTCTTCCACTTTGTTTTCTGGTCTTTCAAACCCGTCATCGATGGATTCAGATATTGTAGGCTTGTTATAACCATAGATGGTACATTCTTATATGGCAAATACACTGGTGTGCTGCTTGTGGCAACCATTGTCACTGCCAATGGCAAAATATTACCACTTGCATTCGCTATTGTCGACATGGAGAGTTTGGAGTCTTGGTCATTCTTCATTTCAAATATCAAAAACATATTGTCATGGACCGACAGGGAGTGACTTTGATATCTGATCGAGCTGAGAGTATTTTAGCAGCTGTGAGGTGACATTGGCTGAATCCCTCACTCCAATTTGTTGGATATCATTGGCACTGCCTTTGACATGTTTGTAGTAACTTTAACACAAAGTTTAAAAATAAGGAGCTAAAACAACTTCAATAGAAAGCAGGGAGTGCTCATCAACGACGAAAGTGTAATGCTTACTTAGAACAGATACATGCTATTAACCAAGATGCCATCGATTGGGTCCGCAAGATGAATCCTATGGAGTGGGCCCTTGCGTATGACGGTGGATATTGGTGGGGGGTATTGACCAGCAATGACGCAGAGTGCTTCAACAGTGTCTTGAAAGGTGCAAGGAACTTACCTATCTCAGCTATGGTTGAGTTTACATTTCGATGGCTCGTAAAATATTTTGACAAGATGGGAGCCCAAGTAGAAATAGATGTACGAAATGAGTTCCAATACCCTAAAGAGATGCAAAAAAACTATCGAAGAGGGCATCACAAGGGGAAATACTTTCCAGTTCATATTGTACGACATGTTAGTTTGTAATGTAAACTAAATTGTTCTTATTATGTTGTGAAGTTAATTACACCTAAAAACATGAACTTGATTAGTTTGTATCAATATTGTCTGATAGGCCCCGCTGCGTATTTGAGGTACAAACATCTTTTCGCCATGGACGAGGTCGCAATACACAGTGTGGGGGCTGAATATTAGGAGTCATAAAGAGGCCGAATAATTGGACCCGGAGAGTCAAAATATATATATTGCATTCGGCCCCGTCTTGCACATTTAAATCCTGCCCTATTCGGCCAAATAGCCGGTTGAGTAAGGGGCTGAGTGAAAAGCGGTTTGCAACAAAAGGAGCCGAGTAAATAGTTATATGGCAAACTGAAAGTGGGCCCAGCCCCAGGCTCAAAAAAGAAAAGATATAAATAGAAGAACATCAGCTAGAAAGAGGTATGTGAGAATTAGTATGCTTAACTTAAAATACAAGTAATCAAGAGAGTAGATACTGACTTGACCGTCAGAGTGCTAATTCTGGCACCCCCGATCGGAGTGTTCATCTTTTTTCAGGTTACCAGCTGAGGATCTCCAGCGCCCCATTGGATCAAAAGAGTATTTCCAGAATCAATTCCCCACAATTGGCACCGTCTATGGGAATACTCAAGCATATCCATGGCGGGTGTGACGGAAGATCCTCTAGTGGTCGCTGGCGACCCTACGCCACAAGACGAAACCACTCGAAGCAACATGCTTGGGCCAGAGAATATTATTGTAAGAAGGGTCCTGAACTTCGATTCACCCTCGACATCCGCTCATGAGACAATGCAGGTGATTATGGAGCAAGCAAAGCAAAACGAACAAAGGTTGGAAAACATGATGGCTGAGAACAAGCGCCTTCGACAGGATTTGGCTTTGGCAGTGGCAAAGTCTAAACAAGTTACACACCTAGATTCGGGACGACCGCTGAGAGCGGATGGTCGAAGACCTCGAGCTCAAAGACAAGTCAGAGTTAGTGACAGTGACTCTGATTCATTATCCCCAAAGCCCAAAAAGAAGGGTTGACTTGAAACTACCAGTTTCTCAAAAAAGAGTCCACGTATAAGGCATAAGCGAAGAAGAAACAGTTCAGACGAAGAAGACCAGCATGATCCCTTTGTACAACGGATTGCAAGGGCAGTGCTGCCCAAGAAGTTCAAAGCACCGTCATTCACCATGTACGACGGTAAATCAGACCCCACTGATCACATCCGCCATTACAAGCAAGCCATGACGCTGCATGCAGACGACAAGGCTCTCATGTGCAAAATATTTCCGAGCTGTTTGGGACCACTGGCTATCAGGTGGTATTATAAACTGGAGCTGGCTTCGATCAAGAGCTTCCACCAACTCCAGAAATCCTTCAGGTCAAGGTTCATCACTAATGAGGTTTAGCCAAAGCAAGCCGATTCCCTCTGGGCAATGCAGATTTAACCGGGGGAAACCCTTCGTGCGTATTCGACGCAATATTGGGAGTGTTTTAATCTGGTAGATGATGCTTGCAATGTCTCCATGGCCATTACCGCCTTCAAGATGGGGTTACATCCCGACAGTGCCCTCCGCAGCTCTTTGACCAGACGGCCCCCAAAAACGGTCTGGGCATTGATGAAAAAAGTTGAGGAATACTGTAAAGTCGAAGACGATGCCCTCTGGGTCAAAGACGGGCATAAGGCAACTAAGTCGGCCCCCGCTTGAAGTCGTGCAACCGATAAACGCTGTACCACCATGGAGCCCTGAATCATGAAATCGAGCTAAGCGAGATCGAAGACGAGATTCACGCCGATCAAACGACCAGTGTCCACACCGAGCTAATGAGCAGCTTCAAGTGGATAGCAGGCGCGCGAGGCGCGCTGACAAAAAATACACGAAGTTATCAGAGCCGGTCAGTGCGGTTATGGCTAAGGTTCAACACCTCCCATTCTTCAAATGGCCATAAAAAATGACAGGACCTCCCGATACGAGAAGACGGAATAGGCGGTGCGAATATCATAAAGACCATAGCCATGATACCGATAGTTACTATGCTTTGAAAGACCAACTTGAGGAGTTGGTACAAGACGGTCAACTCCAGCAACATGTCTGAAAGAACTCAACCAAAATAGTTGCCCTTCGGTAGGACTCACCTCCGCTCGGCGTCATCCATATGATATATAGCCTGCCAACAGCCCCAACGGTGCATGCAATTCAGTCGCACCTAATCCCCCAAAAGCACGTCACACCAGCAAAACGGCCCCATAAAGCTTTGAATATTACCTTCGACGATTCTGATTTAATCGGCGTAACACTTCTCCACATTGATCCGTTAGTCATTGAACTACACGTAAACCGATTTACCGTTGTAATGGGTTCTCATAGACCAAGGGAGTACTTCAGAGGTAATGTATTACAAGACCTTCATCAAACTCAGGTTCGTCGAGTCAGACCTGTCTTTGGCTCCTTATCCATTATTCGGCTTCAACGCTAATCCAGAGTACCCGTTGGGCAAAATCACACTACCAGTTCGAGCGGGCTCCCGAACAATGGATGTAGAATTCTTGGTCATCAAGCTGCCTTCGCTATACAATCTCATCATGGGTCGAACTTGGTTGCATGCTCTACAGGCCGTACAAAGCACTTATCATCAATTGCTCCGCTTCCCGACAGACCGCGATATTGAGCAAATCCGTGGTTCCCAGAAATCGGCACAAGCATGCTACCTCCTTGCTGCAAAAACACGAAAAGAGTTGGAAGTGAATTCTATTGAGGTGACGGATCGAGAGAGCCTCGACGATGTTGGGTGGCTCCCCAATGAAAAGGCCACGGAAGCCCTGGATCGAGTTGAGATTGACGGGAATCCAGGCAAGTTCTTCATGGTCGGCGCCTCCTAAAATGAAGCCAACAAGAAGTAGCTAATTTCCTTCTTGCTCGGCAACCTAGATGTATTTGTGTGGACACCATATGAGATGCCGGGTGTCGATCCTTCTGTTTTGCAGCACCATTTAAATATTGACCCTAAATGCAAGCCGATTATTCAGAAAAATCGGCGGTCAGCCGCAGAGCACACTGCCGCCATTGTTGAAGAGGTTGACCAGTTGCTTGATGCCGGGGCAATTAGGGAAGTGACCTACCCTACATGGCTCTCTAACACTGTGGTTGTGAAGAAGAAAAATTGGACTTGGCGAGTGTGCGTTGATTTCACGGACCTAAACAAAGCCTACCCTAAAGATTGTTTTCCTCTCCCCAGAATAAACCAACTGGTAGATGCTACGGCACGTCATTAGCGTATGAGCTTCCTTGATGCCTACCGAGGCTACCATCAAATTGCCATGCATCCGGAGGACCAAGAGAAAACTACATTCCTCACCCTAAGAGGAACCTATTGCTATAAGGTCATGCCTTTTGGGCTGAAGAATGCAAGGGCAACTTATTAGAGGCTAGTTACTGCCATGTTCAAGGAGCAACTCGGCCACACTATGAAAGTGTATATTGACGATATGGTGGTCAAGTCCAAGGAAGAGCAAAATCATCTAGCCGATCTGGACGAGACATTCGGCATTCTACTCAAATATAGAATGAAGTTGAACGCTTCTAAATGTGCCTTTGGGATCGGCTCTAGCAAATTCTTGGGTTACATTGTCAACCACAGGGGAATCGAAGCCAACCCAAGGCAAATCACAGCAATCCTGGAACTCGACTCCCCACGATCGGTGAAGGAGGTTCAAAAGTTAATGGGGATGGCCGCCGCACTCAACAGGTTCATCAGTCGCTCCACGGACCGCTGCCGACAATTCTTTCACACCCTACGGCAGGGTAAAGCTTTTGAATGGACCTCTAAGTGCAAAATCGCTTTTAACGGTGTCACGACCCAAACCCGGCCCTATGGGTTTAGTCCCGTAACCGGCCAGTAAATCCGAGATTACCAAAGGCCTACTGAACAGTAATACAATCAATCAGAGTACAGGGCCTGGCGGAAGCCAATACAGTAAATAACTAGTGTCCATTGAGTCAGGAAAATCTGTATGTCAAAAACATTTTCCATACATTTATGCATTCAGACCAGTACAGTATATACAAGCATTACAGATATTCAGTACGGGAACTCAATCCCTCAATAACAGTACAGTAAAACAGTCTATGCAAAAAGTACAACAGTACAAAACAGTAGGAGACTAGTGGGGACACAAAAACACCCCAAGCCATGGCATGGCGTCTCGGAACCTCACAGTGAGGCACATAGGCCGGTGACAAATCGGGGACCAATCCCACGCTCCTAGCTTCGTCCGGCGGTGAGAACCTACATATATATATATGATGAGCTAAAGCCCAGTGAATAACATAACGTAAAGAGGTTATGAATGAATGTCCCTTCTGATAATGAAATCAGTTCATTATACTGAGATTTCAATCTTCAAGATATTTGATCAATCGATTTCAATCAATCGGTCATATGTGGTACATCCATTAGCCTATAAACAGAGGGTCCAAAAGGACCGCCTTAATGCATCTCCAACAATAATGATGGCCATCAATCAAGATGGTTCCACAAGGAAACCGACAGAGCTCAGAATACCAATAAGAGGTGCTAAGGATGCCACAATCTGATTCAGAAATAGGACATACATTCATTCAAGAATAATATCGATTCAAGATGCTTGATTCGGTAAAGATTCAAAAGATAACCATTTTGAACATATCTTTACACAACTGTTACTCACAAAGGATTGGGCTATCAAGAGCTAGAGCGTCCCGAGAAGTCAACAACCTAAACAGTCAATCAATAGAACACACACTAAGTTTACAGTTGGAAAGGATGATAATTAAATCTCTAAATTCCCTCGGTGTGGTTCTATGTCTAAATCCTCATTAAGATGCATTAAACTAGGCCTAAGAATGCCTAGGATGAGATGAGGATGCAAAAATACAGTTGGAAGGCACTTTCAAAAGTTGCTGAAAACAGGGGCCTCGCTCGAGCGAGCCTTCTTTCGCTCGAGCGAGGTTGCAAAATCAAGGCTTCGCTCGAGCGAACAATCCTTCGCTCGAGCGGTCTGATGAAACAGTAAAAGTACTGGATGTTCGAATTTTACGCTCGAGCCACCAATCTTTCGCTCGAGCGTGGCTCAGAGTAAACGTTGGTCGCTCGAGCGAGGAATCCTTCGCTCGAGCGAAGAAGCCAAATCTGGAATTTCAGTTGCCTTCCAACTTCGAACCAAGCTTCCTACCACTCTATACTCGACCTCTTGGGCCCAAATTGTCGAAAACACATTTAAACTCAATATACAACAAGTTTTAAAGCTCAATTTGAGAATTCAAAGCCCAATGGGGAGTCAATTAAAGTCAAGTTTCAAACCCATTTTATGAACATGAAGAACATGCAAACAAGCATGGATTCAAATCATTTCAAAGCTCCAATTTGATGCTCTAGAGAGCCAATTGTTCCAAAAACAAGTTGAAAACATGGACTTAAGCTTAAACATGAGCATGCATGTACAATTCTACCATGAATCCAACTCAAAACTCATTAATTCAAACATGCATGCATGATATATACTATAATCCAACATATTTGAACTCAATCAAGTCTTAGCTCTTCAATTAAACATGAACCATGCACGAATCCACTTAAAGGCACAATCAAGAGGATGAAATTCATACCTAGGTTCCTTAATTACTAATCTTGAGGTTCAATTTGCCAATACACACTTCAATTCTTCAAGTTCCCCAAAGTGTAGCCAAAATCTCCCTCAATTTCTAAACATACAAGATGAATTCACTCAAGTCCCTCACTCTCTCTCTCTAGAATCGGTTGAGTGCAAGGAATGGGAGAAGAAATGTTTGATTTAGTGCATAAAGGCTCAATATAAGTGATTAAACAAAAGATCCACTCAACATGGCAATTTGGTAATTATGGCCAAGTTTGCAATTAACTCGTTTTAATATAATTTAATCATTCCTAATCAATTTTCAGATAATTATACCATTAAATCACATAAATTACGATGATCATAAATCACTAAACAATTTTCAGTTCGACCGCCGATAAGGCCTTCAATTAGCCGTTTAAACATGTAACCATGAACAGATAATCGGACGGTCAAACAGATAAACATGCGATTGAACGAATACGGTCAATCGATTGACCTCAAATTTCCGTCGTCGATTCAAGAATTTAATTCATTCCGATTATCGATTATTATCGTCTCGATTAACGGTCGATGGTTAGTTCAAGAATTACTCGTGTCGGTATGAGGTTGTTACAAAGCGATGCAAGTCCTATCTCTGATCAGTTCCACTATTGACAACACCAGTGGCTGGCGACCCGCTCATTTTATATCTGGCTGTCTCCGACCGGGCTGTCAGCGCCGTACTGTTAAAGGAAGAGCTTGGAGAGCAGTGACCAGTGTATTATGTGAGCAAGGCAATGGTTGACACCGAAACACGTTACCTTCCATTGGAAAAACTCATCCTAGCCCTCGTCATGGCAACAACAAAACTGATGTATTATTTTCAGGGGCATACCATCGGGGTACTAATGGACTACCCCCTCCGGGTAGTACTCCACAGTGCAGAAGCATCAGGGCACGTTTCAAAGTGGGCTTTTGAACTCGGCCAGTATGATATTTAGTTCTTGCCTAGAACTTCAATCAAGGGTCAAGTGCTTGCTGACTTTGTGGCTGAATTCACTGGAGGTGTTGCCGACTTGAAGTCTGATCAAGTTCAACCTAAGCCGAACTGGAGAATTTATGTTGGGGACATTTAGTAGTTATACTGTGATGGGTCGTCCAATCAACATGGCAGCGGAGCCGGAGTAATGATCGTGGCTCCCGACGGAGCAATAATTAAGCAGGCTGTCAAACTTGGCTTCGAAGCATCGAACAATGTGGCCGAATATGAAGCCCTGCTAATAGGCTTGCGAAATGTGCATCTCCTGGGTGCTCGGCGCTTGCTTATATTCTGTGACTCAAAACTTGTGATCAATCAATTAAAGGGGGAATACGCGGCCAAAAACGACCGTATGGCCGCTTGCATGAAAATGGCAAATTCCTTGTTGGCAAAATTCAATTATCATGAATTGAGCCAAATAACTCATGATCAAAACACACATGCAGACGCCCTGGCTTGCCTAGCCTCAGCCGTTAACTCAGAGATTAAACGAACAATCGAAGTGGGCTTCATCCCTAAGCTGAGCATTGGCCCTTCAAAGGTAGCCCAGAGCAATGTCATAGAGCCAGGTCCGAGTTGGAAGGACTCCATTGCTGCATTCCTATCTTCCGAATAGCTCCCACCGGATAAGAAAGAAGCGCACAAGCTACGAAACAAAGCACTATGATACTACTTGGATCTGCAAGGAAAGCTTTATAAAAAAATCCCTTTGTAGCCCATACTTAGAATGCGTTCATCCGGATAAAGTCGAGGAACTCCTGACTGAAATACATGAAGGTAACTGTGGTGCCCATTCTAGCGGGCACTCTTTGGCCCATCGAGCTATAACACAGGGGTATTATTGGCCGATAATGAGAGCAGATGCTGAATGCTATGTGAAAAAATGTGAACAATGCCAGAAGTTCTCCCCCTTAACTCATCTGCCTGTTGAAGAGTTAAGCTCTGTCACTAGTCCCTGGCCGTTCGCCGAGTGGGGACTTGATATCGTTGGACCATTGCCGAGGGCCCCAGGGAACAAGCGATACTTGGTTGTCGCAACAGATTACTTCACAAAATGGGTCAAAGCGAAGGCACTAACTCATATTCGAGATGCTGATATTAAGCGCTTTGTATGGAGAAATATCATAACATGATTCGGCATTCCAAGAGCACTTATCTCAAACAATGGCACTCAGTTTGATTGTGGCGTCTACCGAGAGCTATGCAACAAGTATGGTATCCAGCCTTACTTTTCCACGCCGGCTTACCTACAAAGCAATGGTCAAGCTGAAGCCTCTAACAAATCCATCTTGGATGGCATCAAAAAGAGACTGGAGAAAGCTAAAGGCAAATGGGTCGAAGAATTGCCGAGTGTGTTGTGGGCTCATCGAATTACGCCGAGGCGATCCACTAGGGAAACGCCGTTTGCTTTATGCTTTGGAACCCAGGCAATCATATCCTTGGAGATCAGCCTCCCAACCTTGAAATCGAAAGTTTTTGATATGGGCCAAAACGACATGATGCTGGCCTTGGACTTGATTCTGATTAAAGAACGAAGAAACCGTGCCTTTCCATCCATGGCACGGTATCAGCAGCAGCTTGTTAAGTCGTATAATCAACATGTTCAGCTGCGTCGCTACACACCAGGAGAGTTGGTCCTGAAGAAAGTACTTCCAGCTGCCAGGAAACTGGCTGATGGAAAATTGGGTCCTAACTGGGACGGCCCCTATCAGATCGATTCGATCGTGGGAGTAGGGGCATATCAGCTGAAAGACATGTCTGGAAGGAGTCTGCCACAACCTTGGAATTCAACGCACTTGCATAAATTCTATCATTAAACCCGACCTGTGGGGAATGATACTAATTTTGAATGGTTCACCATGTACATATTTCATTTTTGCAATGCAAAGTTTCCTGTTTCCTCATGGCGCAATTCAGTTCAAAAGCCTCCGGATTCGGGGCGCCCTTCATGGATATCACGATTGGCCAAGTCAAGTCTCCAGATTCAGAGTCCCATCGGTGCATGACACCTTTGGGCCGATTAAGCCTCCGGATTCGGAGCGCCCTTCGTGGATATCACGATTGGCCAAGTCAAGTCTCCGGATTCGGAGCCCTATCGGTGCATGACACCTTTGGACCGATTAAGTCTCTGAATTTAGAGTCCCTTTGGTGCAGGACACCTTTGGGCCGATTAAGTCTCCGGATTCAGAGCCCCTTTGGTGCACGACACCTTTGGGCCGATTAAGCCTCCGGATTCGGAGCGCCCTTTGTGGATATCACGATTGGCCAAGTCAAGTCTTCGGATTCAGAGCCCCATCGGTGAATAACACCTTTGGGCTGATTAAGTCTCTAGATTCGGAGCCCCTTTGGTGCACGACACCTTTGGGCTGATTAAGCCTCCGGATTCGGGGCGCCCTTCGTGGATATCACGATTGGCTAAGTCAAGTCTCCGGATTTGGAGCCCCATCGGTGCATGACACCTTTGGGCTGATTAAGTCTCCGGATTTGGAGCCCCTTTGGTGCACGACACCATTGGGCCGATTAAGCCTCTAGATTCGGAGCGCCCTTCGTGGATATCACGATTGGCCAAGTGAAGTCTCCGGATTCAGAGCCCCTTTGGTGCAGGACACCTTTGGGCCGATTAAGCCTTCGAATTCGGAGCGCCTTTCGTGGATATCACGATTGGCCAAGTCAAGTCTCCGGATTCGAAGCCCCTTTGGTGCATGACACCTTTAGGTTGATTAAGTCTCCGGATTTGGAGCCCCATGGGTGTATGACAAATTTGGGCCGATTAAGCCTCTGGATTCGGAGCCCCATTCGTGCATGACACTTATGGGCCGAAGAAAACTCCTAATTCGGAGTGCCCTTCGTAGATATCACGATTGGCTGACAAAAAGCCTCTGAATTCGAAGCCCCAGTCGTGTATAACACGTTTGGGCCGAATAAGACTCTAGATTCGGAGCGCCCTTCACAACGAAGGTTAAAGCATACAAATATTCAAAGTGCAATGCTTCGTTAAGTAGAGTCGGCAAAAACCGTTTACACTAAAACATACAAACATTCAAAATGAAATGCTTAATTAAGTTGGGTCGGCATAACCGCATAAACAAATTAAAACATGCAAACATTCGAAATGAAATGCCTAATTAAGCATGTAAACATTTAAAATGAAACACAAATATTTAAAATAAAATATTTTATTAAATTAGCTAATAGATACATAGCTGACGCCCAATCTGTGTTGGAGCGTTTACAATATATATTCAATTCTATTTGGCATCGCCCTCGTCATCGCTCTTCTCAATTTCGAAAGCGCCAAAAGAAAAGTGATGATGTTGATATAATGGCGACACCGATTCAACTCCTGCTCCTTGGAGTGCCTCTGAGGCTTTGAGAGCCTTAATCCACCCATGCTTAGAGGCCCGATTCTCCCATCAGCATACCTCCTCTGCGAGTTTCTCCTTGGTCTTCTCTATCCCGACTTTCTGGCCCTTGTGGAAGCCTCATTCATAGGCCGCGGCCTTCACATTCTCTAGTGCGAACATACTTGCCATATCTCGATTAGCAATCACATGGCTTAATAGCCGTTGGGTCACTCTTTCATCAACGATCGGGTTGGATTGTACGGCCGTACGCGGCTCGGCCGTTTGGGCCTTCCTTAGCTCGCGTTCGGCATTCTCCGCACGAGCCTTCAAGTTTTGAATTCGTTCGTCCTTCTTCTCTATCTCCCGCTGCGCGGTGCGTAGACGCATGCTGACTTCATAGGTGGTGTACAACCCTCTCATTGCTCCGTGGATGCCCTCTTGAAATACTTTGAAATCCTGTCGACCAACCATCGACTGCTAGACTTCCGGTGGAAAAATCTTTCGAGCGAACTCGATTGCTACACCTGGGTCGTTGACAATAGAATCCGCCTCCGTCATCTGTTTATTCCTACAAAAACTGCAAAACTCAACGGTCGCGGCGTCACGTCGGCCTTATTTCTCAGTCGTGGTCGTGGGGAGCTTCCCCGTTGCTGTTTTTCCTTTCGGGGTGATCTGCTTTGACGACTTGGGGGCTGACATTTTTCCCGTTCCCTGGACGCCCTACCTCCCGTGTGTGTGGGCTGGCTGCTGCGATTCATTTCAGTGTCAAGCTCAGCCAATGTTCATCCTTCTCCTCTGCTGTTCAAGAACAGTCTATTTAACATTCGCACTTATCTAACCTTACGCAACAAACTGGTTTAAATTGAGTCTAAACACAATAAGTGGAATCACTGGCGCAAAGAGCCCACCCCATTTATTCCTAATGCATGCAGCTCCCTCGAGGCGATTTCATTAATGCTAAACTCCAAAAGCTCGATGCCGATCGACGTGCGCCGCAACCACTCTATGAACTAATAATATTCGGCTTTTTGGAGTTCATGCATTGGCTGGGGCAAGGGCATATTTATTAATCTGATCGGCCAAACATCTTTGCCCGATGCCGATCGATCTGTGTCGTAGCCACTCCATGAACTAATAATATTCGGCTTTTTGGAGTTCATGCATTGGCTGGGGCAAGGGTAGATTTATTAATCTGATCGGCCAAACATCTAAGCCCGATGCCGATCAATCTGTGCCACAGCCACTCCATGAACTAATAATATTCGGCTTTTTGGAGTTCATGCATTAGCTGGGGTAAGGGCAGATTTATTAATCTGATTGGCCAAATATCTAAGCCCGATGCCGATCGATTTATGATGCAGCCACTCTATGAACTAATAATATTTGGCTTTTTGGAGTTCATGCATTGGTTGGGGCAAGGGCAAATTTATTAATCTGATCAACCAAATATCTACGCCCGATGCCGATCAATCTGTACCGCAGCCACTCCATGGACTAATAATATTTGGCTTTTTGGAGTTCATGCATTGGCTGGGGCAAGAGCAGATTTATTAATCTGATCGGCTATTCGACGAGGATAAATTGTTAAATTGCCTAGTTATCTAAGCGGCAAGTGTACATGAATGTTTTATCCAAAGTAGCAAAAAGCAATACCATTCATCAATAGCAAAATTAAGCACAAATAATAGCAAAGTATAAAGGAGATTTTCATTAGTAAATTGGGCAGTCTGTAGCCATTTTACATATGAAAACTACCAAATAAAAAGCTACAAGTTTGCATAAAAGCGCCTAGCAAAAACCTAAAAACTGTAGTCATTTTATACGTAAATAAAAACTACTAAACAAAAAATTCCAAATCCTTAAACAAAAACAACTAAAGTGTCGCCCTAATCAATCCTCGGAGTCAGACTCCAGCGGCTCAACATCCATTTGCTCATATGGAATCGGCATAGCCAATGTCACATCAACAGCAGCAAGGGCTTTGAGCCAGTCGTGTTTGAATCCCCGATTTTCAAATTTGGGGACTTCTTCCACATAATTTGCGAGAGCAGCGCTTTGCCTGGCCTCGTACACCTTGGAAGCCTCGGAGTCGGTAGCTTCCTTCGCCTTCTTTGATTATTCCAATTCAGCTTCCAGTTTGGCAATCGCCTCTTGGGCTAACTTGAGCGCATCTTCGCTCGCGTCCGCCCTCTTCTTGGCGGCCAATCTCAGCTAGTCCACATTTCTCACCCTCTCTATCTCGGCCTCGACCCTTGCCGCATCGAAATCGGCCCTGTTCCTCTGGCCCTCTACTTCCGATTGTAAACGGCCAAGTCGTTCGATGGCGTCATGCTGGTGACGGCCTATCTCGGCTATTCTTCCGACCGTCTGCAAAACAGGAAATTAGAATCAAAAAAATATTCTCATAAAAGGGAAAGGCGAGGTCAAGGTATATACTAGAAGAGCCGATTGAGTGGCTAATGCTATTGCCAGCAGATTCGGCTCTGCCCAGAAAATCGCCTTGTCAGCCGACAATAAGACGGATGTTGCCATGCTCATCGCGATGGCTAGGTCTTTAATAGCCGACGCGTCAGAGGAGATTGGCGTGTTTTTTTTTTTTTAATCTTTGGTTGAATGACAAAAGGCACAATCACATCCGACTCCTCTAAACGCGGCCGTTTGTTAGCACAGTTTTCTTCTGAGCCGGCCTCGACCTCGGTAGGATGCTTCTCCGCCCTTCCCTCAGCCTCTTGATTGGCTTGCACAACCACCTCGGACTCGGCACTTCGGGTTTGAGACGTTTCCTCCTCGATAACAGGTGGGGAGGGCTGAGCTTCGGTAGGGGTGAGCATGGTCCGGATTGGACCGAATTGGGATAAAACCAAGACCAATCCGTTATTTACGGTTTCTGAAAAATTGGAACCAATCCAATCTGTTTAAATCATAGAACCAATCCGAACCAATCCATTTAAATACGGATTGGATCAGTTTAGGACCACGGATTCACATAATTAAATAACAAAAAAATATATATAACACTTTAATTTCATAAAAATATAAACATAGCGTTATATTAGTTCCAGAATAGCAACGTGTATTTCTATAATAGTAACATACTGTTCTAGAATTTAAACAACCATAAGAAAATTGGTTTCACCATAAGTATTTAGACTATTACAAATTAAAACTAAAAACTAACAAACAAAAGTAATAAAAGAAGATATGATGCGGGTTTAGGTTTGAGTTTAGTTTTATATGGAATAAGAGAAGATACTATAGGAGAGGATATATAATAAAAATATAGACTATTTGTATATGGTCCGAATCGGTTCCAATCCGGAACCGTAGGGTTCAATCCGGAACCAATCCGTGGACTACGGATTTTTTATTTTTCAATCCGGAACCGAACCATGGATTCAAAAAACCAATCCAAACCTATCGGATTGGATTGGACTGGATCGGATTACGGATTTCACGGATTCTTTGCTCAGCCCTAAGCTTCGGCGGTAGGTGGCACTTCAGATCGAATGGCCTCCACTCTTCGCCGCACGGCGATTCTTTCTGCGTTTTTCTTTTTGGCGAGTTGTGTGAGGTTTAACCCAGCCATGTCTTCGGGGTATGCACCGAGAAGGTCTTTCAAACCGGTAAAAATGTCGTCAAATGGAAGGTCCACTCGGCCCCGAAGTGGACGGAGGGTTGGCTGAATTGAGGCCGGCTTCCTCGAAGGCCAACCTCAAAGCCTCGTCTACTTCGGCTTCGGCTTCGTCTACTTCAACCTCAGCTACTTCCGCCCGCTCCGAATCAGACCCCTTGAAACCAACTTGCCGCAAGTTTTTCAAGTCGGTCAAAATAAGAACCGAAGAAACTCTTCACCCCTCGGAATTGGGATGTTTTCTGCCGCTGAAAACGTCGTATATGTTGGCTCGTACTGAAGGAGAATGTGGGCCGCCCTCCTTTGCTTCTGAAGACTCGGACGGTTGAAATATTTGAGCGCGACTTTAATTTCCGAAAGAATGGTGTCGTCGGTTGAAGTCAAGACTTTCTTCAAATCGTTTCCTGCACAAGCAAAACCATGAGATCTAAAAAATGAAGCTTTATAAATATAAGAAAAATAAACGCAAAAAGCTATATGGCCACCTGGTTCGCCCCTCCGTCTAGGAATAGAATCAAGGCGATTTTCCCCTTCGCCGAATTCCCAGTTACCTCGGACAACGACCATAACATCATCGACTAGCTTGCCAGAGCTGGAAAGCATAGTCACTAGTTGATGGTTGGTGTCCTTAGCCCTAAGGAAATAGCGTCCATGTCGACCAGAAGACTTGGCCAAGGCATAACAATACCGAATAGCAAGTATGCCAAGGTTAATCCTAAGGCGACGGTTTAGCTCTATAATCCCCATTACGATTCCAAAAAAGTTGACATTGGGTTGGGAGGGGATTAGACCCCAATGGCGAAGGACAGCCCTAAGAAATGGATGAAGCGGGAAACAGATTCTACCATCTGCAATTGATAAGAGAGGGAAGACGATTGTGCTTTCATCATCCCTCTCTATATCGAGGGTGCCGTCTGTCACAAGTGACAGACGGATGTCATCAGGGATAGAAAAAATGGCGTCAAAAGCCAGATATTCGATCCACGGAGTGGAGGTCTTTCAGATGTTTTGCCATTTCGATCAGCCTAGAGGAGCATACTAAACTAAAGGCAAACCAGGAAAAGGGATTCAAAGCAGAGAGGAAGAGAACTTACAAGAGACGGAAAGGACAATAAGGGATGAATGGAAGTTGCAGAGGTGAGTCGGAAGGCAGTCCAAAAACTCTTAAGCATCAAAAAATGTGTGTTCGAAAAAACGACAAGATTTTAAATCACAATAAATGGAATCGTACGAAGGGGCGGGAAGTTGAAATGATAACTGAGAGGCGTGTGCTCTGACATCCATGTTGGAATGAGGTTAGCCACTGAATTTCGGCTCTGACTTTTCGAGTTTGAAACCAAACACTCCAGCTAACTGTCGTTAGTGGAGTGCTTGGGAGGCAATTGTGGGGGTCAAATATTGGGAGTCGTAAAGAGGTCGAATAATTGGACCTAGAGAGTCAAAATATATACATCGTATTCGGCCCCGTCTTGCACATTTAAATCTTGCCCTATTCAGCCAAATAGCCAGTTGAGTAAGGGGCCGAGTGAAAAGCGGTTTGCAACAAAAGTAGCTGAGTAAATAGTTATACGGCGAATTGAAAGTGGGCCCAGCCCCGAGGCCCAAGAAAGAAAAGATATAAATAGAAGAACATCAGCCAGAAAGAGGTATGTGAGAATTAGTACGCTTAACTTAAAATACAAGTAATCAAGAGAGTAGATACTGACTTGATCGTCGGAGTGCTAATTCCGGCACCCCCGACCGAAGTGTTTATCTTTTTTCAAGTTACCAGATGAGAATCTCCAGCGCCCCATTGGATCAAAAGAGTATTTCCATAATCAATTCCCACACACAGATTGTGCGCATGAATCAACCCACGTGCAGTTCTGGCAAATATGAGATAAGACACTATCCATGTTCCCATATGCTCGTTGTTATGTCTAAATGCGATGACAATCCATTCGAGTACGTTGATGCAGTATATAGGCTTCCTGTATACATGAGGGTTTGGGAAACTAAATTCAATCTAATACTGCATCAAGATTATTGGGATGATTCGCAGTGGACCTTAATGCCTAATGTACTTCGTCTGCGAAAAGTAAAACGGGGTCGTAAATCTATGTCCCATATTCCAAATGAGATGGATATATTGGATAGGCATTTGACCGCTCGTTGCAGTGTGTGTCAGCAGACAGGTCATGACAGGCGAACATGTGCGACGCGGCTTGGTCAATGAAGACTACGTAATGCTTACATGAGTTTCGTGAATTGTAAAATTGTAAAATGATTGTGCTTTTTAATTGTGAGATTGCAATTGGACAGCCCATGTGAATTTTTAGCTTGTAATGCAAATGACACAATGTTAAACTATATTGTAATTGTTAATTTTTAATTCTTTAAATAGATCATTTTTTATTTGTAATAGATCATTTTTAATTTTTAATTCTTTATATATTGTAATTGTTTTACGTTAAAATTTTTTTTACAACTAACATACTAAGAAAATAAATTAAACTAAATATGTATGCAAAATTATTTAACTGTAGCACACAGGCCTAAGTTTTTTATTGTGTACTTGATTGAAAATGTGTATTACAAAATTCTATACTTAATCAAATAGTTCTTTTACCATTTGAAAATTTAATATTTATGAATAAATTTAATATTTTCAAATGCTCCAAGCATTTTTCACATTTACAATTATTGAATAAATTTATGTAATTTAAAAATTTTATACTTTATTAAAACTTTTAGCATTACAAAATCAATAATTAAGTTTTGTCAAATATGCCATAAATGTAATCATCAACCTATTTTTGAAAAAAAAAATTCTCATTCAATTTTTTGGCAAATATTTATGTAGGAAAACTATCCACATGTTGCTGCACTATGTTCATGGTCATTATTAAGCTTATGTAACTGAGGCCCTACAATTATTTTGAAAAATATTTCTATATTAGTTATAGCATAGATAACGGTAGGTTCTGTTGAATTGTTTATTATATTTAATGACACATAATTTTAAATCTTAAAGAACAAATATATATATATATATATTTAAAAATCATAAATTATGGAATAATTATAGTTTTTTTTTATGATTATAATTAGATTTTAGTGAATTGCTTCTATGTTAGTGGCACACAAATTTATAATTTTAAAATAACCGAGCACATTTTTTTTTTTTTTTGTTGAAATCGTCATGTATGGAATAATTAGAGTTTAATTGTTATAGTTAAATTACAGATAACCAATAGAGTTTTTTGAAATAAAAATTAATTACGTTTTAGTGAATTGCTTCCATATATGGTATCACACAAATTTAAATTTTGAAATAGCTGAGCATACTTTTCTTTTACAAATCGTAATTTATGGAATAATTACAGTTTTCCTGTTATGATTAAATGAGAGTTTTGTTGTTATGATCTAGTATTTCACTTGTATAGGCTTCATGGCACATCTACCTAAGGAGGTCCGACTTTTCATTTATCCACATCGGGCCGACAGTATATGGGAGCATCCGGTATGCAATAACGTTTGTTGGACTTTACGCTTACAATTAAAATACCCTGGATTTTGTTTGATCTTACGTGATAATGCTATTATTTAAACTAGTCATTCTGTTATGCAGGAGGAGGCACACACAGTGTTGACATGCCGCCGGGCAGATTTTGGCCTGTGGGAGCATCCGTTGGACCATAGAGTCTTGCAGTATATGCTACGCATAGGATTCTATGGTGTCTACCATATCGATCATATTAGACTGGACCAACCACTCATCATTGCTCTGGCCGAGAGGTGGTGCACAGAGACTCATATATTCCATTTCTTAATCAGAGAGGCCACGGTCACATTGCAAGACGTATCTGTTCTATATGGTTTATAGATTGACGGGCGAGTAGTTACTGGTGTTGACCCATCATTGACGAGGGAACAGTGGATAGCTCTATGTGGTGAGCTATTGGGAGTAGCACCTACACCTACAGACTTACAGGCAGGTAGACTGAGGGTGAGGTGGCTGGCGGAGCAGTTTGGTCCTCTTCCAGAGCAGGCTCCAGATGAGTTGGTATAGCAGCATGCCCGAGCATATATTATGTGGCTTATTGGGAGGGGTACTTCTCCCTGATAAGTCACAGAACCTGCTCAAGCTTATGTACTTGCCACTATTGAGAGACATTGACGAGATCGGTGAGTATAGCTGGGGTGGCGCGGCTTTGGCATGCTTGTATAGGATGCTATGCCAAGCAGCTCAGGTGGGTGCGAAGGAGATCAGAGGACCACTTGCCTTGCTACAGGTTAGTAAGAATTTTATTACATGTCAATTCATATTGTATGACATATATCAGTATTGTAATTGCGTTCAAACTATTGTAGATTTGGGCATGGGAGAGATTCATTCTCATTGCCCCATCTAGGCGGCAAGTGGTTGCTCCTGGTGAGCTTCTCATGGGCCAGGGAGACATGCAGTTGCCACCCGGACCTCGAGGTAGCTGGTGGAGGGTTGGCTTCAGCCACGAGGTCGTATCAACCCACGTAATCGTCGTTTATAGAGACCAGTTCGACCGGATGATCGAGGGCGAGGTATGAAATTTTGCTCTCAATTTTAGTTGTCTTGTTCATTGTATATGCTTTGAGTTCACGAGCAAATTTTAATATACTTGTCATTGTTATAGCTTATATGGCATATGCTCCCAGACTACTACCGACTAGGTCAGGAGATATAGACGGTGAGAGTGCCACTTATTTGTTTTGACGTGGTTGAGTGGCATATCCCCGATCATGTCCTCCAACAGTTTGGTTGGGTCCAGTCCGTGTCGGATCGGTTCAACACTGAGTAGCGGTTACATGTGATAAGGCGTGGTGAGCCTTGATTGAGTCTGTTTATATCGATATATATCTGAGATGGGATGCCCGTCGAGACACGATGTGTACAAAAGGATCGAGCGATGAGGTGCTCCCCTTGTCCGACCTTTACATGTTGTGGTATCGGCGACATACACGTCTACTAGTCGGTAATCCAAGCCACCTGTCTGAGTCTGGATATTAGGGAGTTGGGCCTTCTCTTGAGGCATTGGTGAGTATCATAGTATGTGTCAGATAATTATTAAGATCATAATTGATTTACTTTCAGTGAACTGTAGACTAATACGTCTGAATTTTTGTTCAGGTGGTTAGAGCTGGGAGGTCATATCACTTGGCTGAGGACGCCCTTTTCAGACGTGATGGACAGCATGCCTTACAGGCCATTACAGAGATTTGAGACTTATTGTACGAGGCGATCCAGCATGTCCATCGGGGAGATCGTATGTATTTTGGTCACTACGGTGTACACAGTGCAGCAGCTGCTCCAGACACATCAGTGCCGTCCATGTCAGTGCCTTTCACTTTAGCGTCGGCCACATCAGGTCCTTGGACATCAGTGACACCACCGCATGCTATCCCATACATATCTCTAGATTCCCTCTACGTACATCCTACCCAGCATATTGGCATACCTTATGTAGCTGACCCTGATTGGACACCTCCTCCATACATGCATGAGGTTGTTACCCCACCCACCCAGTTACCACCACCACACAGTTCAGGTGTGTGTAATGTTGGAGTTGATACATGTACATCACATACTCCCACACTACATACACCTACTTTTGTGGGGACTAGTTCGACCGCGACCATGAGTACACATGATGTAGTTCTCACTGACATCTCTCACGTTTAGGATGAGGTCCATATTGAGGCCCACTCAGAGCGCGAGGGAGAGACCGAGGTTATGGTCGTAACGGACGTTGCGGCCAAGGTCAGGGTGCGGGCAGAGGCAGAGGTCAAGGTCTAGCTACAGATCGTGATACAGTTGCACCAAATGAGGGAGTTTCACAACTCACAGCAGTATCCGATGTTGGGCCAGAGAGAGGGTCAAGGGCAGCACAGGCAGGAGAGGGAGGGTCACAGTCACAGGCTCTACATGCAGTCGGTAGAGGGCCACATGAAGGGGAGGGAGTGCCATAGGATCCGCATTTACGATTGGGGGAGCCACATATCCAAAGAGTCTACGGCAGGAGACTGAGGAGAGAGGTCCATGGTCAGGATTGTGGGACTGGGGGCAGGTTAGGGCATTAGAGGGTGTGTTAGGGCATTAGAGGGTGTGCTATGGAGTGTATAGTATTTTTTATTTATAGTTTTTGATATAATTTTTGTAAATCAAACTTGTACAGAGGATGTAAATGTGCTATATTTATTTATTCCAAAATAGAAATACATAAATTTTTGATTCTTACTTATTCTGAGGCTTTCCTAAATACTTCAAATATTCAAATCATGATGTCACAATGGGTTTAAACAGGGTGATTATATACATAAGAGATTGAAGTTGTGCTGCATTTGGTACCATATGGATTTTCATTTTACAATAATAAACTATATAATTTTTTATACAGTTTTTTTAAAAAAAAATTCTTTTGAAGAACAATGAATTATTTCTTTACAAAAAACACAAAATAAATAAATAAATAAATAAATAAATTTTATTTCTAATTATGTACTTTTTTCCCAAAGAATTTGATAACATAATGGAAAATTTAAGAACACTTTTTTTTTTTTTGGAAACGCACACACACACAAATTTAAGATTAAATAAAACTACCGAAAAAAAAGAAGGTACAGAACCTGATAATATAATACAGATTTTAAGATCATTGATTTTTTTAAACAACATGCTCACGTACACACATACAACATTAAGAAAACAAACACAAATTTTTTATACTCTGCCTTTTTTCCCCCAAAAAACAGAAAGAAAGAAACAAAGAAAAAAGTTCTTGAATACTTGAATAGTCTTTCTCCAAAAAAAAAAAAAAAAAAAAAAAAATTTAGTTTTTAAATAGAGTGAAAATGATGAACTGTGGAACTTACACAACAGTTTGTTATAAATTTAAAATATACAATAAAAAATTTAAAAAAAAAAAAGAGAGAAGATGGTGAAACGTGGAACTGCACAGCAGTTTCTAAAATATGGGAAATGGAAAAGTGGAAGTTATTTACTGAGTTAGTAATTTATGATTTTACCCATAATTACAAATTGATATAAGTTTTAAAATAATAGATTATTTAACAAGTTATGGTCATTTTAGAAAAAATAGAAAAAAATTTGTAAACCGGGCTTCAGATTCATGACACCAAAATTGGTGTTCCCCTTTAATAATAGAATAGATTAACCCCCCAACTGGACCAACAACTTGCAAATGAGATTGTTTCAACAGCTCCCAAACTTTGTAATTTGCCAACCCCACAATTATTCCTTCCCATCATCATCGTGGCCCTCTTCACTCGAAGAACCCCAACTCCCTCTACTGGACCCTAAGCCATTTGCCTTTGACGTTGTGTTGTTCCCCAAAATCTGATTTTTGTCAACAGCCCACTCGTTGCCACCATTGGACTCGCTATTTTTATTACAACTCCAGATATTAGCGGGTGACTCATTCGCATGCCTGGTTTGAGATTGTATTTCAACTTTACACCCCTCAGTATTCGAAGAACCCCAAACAGCAAAAGTTTTTGACTGAGGTACATGCTCTACATCTTCTTACTTGATTGTGTGAGCTCCCCAATTGGACCAACCACTTGCTTTGGACATCGTAGGCCCTGACCCCAAATTATCTCTTCTACCCACGTGTCAACTGGGTTACGAGCTTGCAGAACAAGTTCATCTGGTGCTATGAACAAGTTCTTAATTAATGGAAGTTCAATCATGAAGAAGAAATTTTTTATTTGTGAAATAGAATTGAGCTTCTCTGTAATTTTGAAAGAAGCCATTATTCCATCCTTAATAATAAACAATTTCTCCAGCACCTAAATTCTATATTCCGTCTTTAATAATAAATAGTTTCTCCACCACCCAAATTCTATGATTTGCCAACCCCACATTCCTTCCTTCCCATCATCATTGTGGTCATCGTTGTTACTCGATTTCTTCTAGGAATCGCCTGGTGAATCTTTCTGCCATCTTGTTTGCGACTGTAATTCAATTTTATTGTGGCCCTCTTCACTCGAACAACCCCAACTCCCTGTACTGGACCCTAAGCCATTTGCCTTTAACGTTGTGTTGTCCCCCAAAATGTGATTTTTGTCAACAGCCCACTCGTTGCCACCATTGGACTCACTATTTTTATTACAACTCCAGATATTAGTGGGTGACTCATTCTCATGCCTGGTTTGAGATTGTATTTGAACTTTACTCCCCTCAGTATTTGAAGAACCCCAAGTAGTAGAAGTTTTTGATTGAGGTACATGCTCTACATCTTCTTACTTGACTATGGGTGACTCATTCTCATGCTCAGTTTGATATTGTATTTGAACTTTACTCCCCTCAGTATTCAAGGAACCCCAAGCAACATAAGTTTTTGACTGAGGTACATGTTCTACATCTAGGTACTTCATTGTGGATGTGTTTCACAGTGCTATCTGCGACTAAGAAAATAATTTTGTTTTTATCTCATGTAACTTAGCTTATAGGCATTTCAAGACACTTGAGGGTATTATGGACATTTCAGTATTTATTTTTGATGACATCAGCAGCTTCGGTTAGTTGGGTGGACAACAGTACAAAAATAACAGAATCTTGATATTGTCAGTTAAAGTAGGGCAGACTTCTGTCATTATTAAAATTACAGGAGAGATTTCTGTATTTCTCAAAAATGTCAATGGAGGTAAGTGTAATTTACCGAATATAAAAAGAAGCAGAAAAAGCAAAGAGAAGAAAAGGGGATGACTGTGAAGTTTCATAAAGTGAAAATAAGATAAAATATAGGCTACAGTGCCAATCTTCTTTACATATCAGGTGTCCATTTTATTGTTTTGTTTTGTTTTGTTTTGAACGTTGTTTTGGTGAAAAAATGAACGATAGTTTTGTAGGTCGAAGTGTGTAGGAAGGTTGTGTTTTTACTTGTACTCTGTTTCATAGTTGTTTATGAACTGTATTGCTTTAAAACAAAGAAAATTAAAGCCTCTGTTCCATTTTATATTTTAATTTATAATTTTTTGCAAACACTAATTTGTACTGAAATCGTCAGTTCGAAATGACTACTTACTATATTAAAAAAGCAAACATCAGAAAATAGTTTATTGTGGCGATGTGACAACTCACTGCTCAAATATGAAGGGATTGCAATATGAAAAAGACAACCCACAATTATTATTTTATCTAACAACCACGTCTATGACTGCATCACAGGTACATAAAGTCACAGGTACTCAGGATTACATGAAATGAATAATATAAAATAATATCACGGGTATCACTTCTTCCACAGTACTCCAACATCTCAATTATCATCACCAGGTCATCTCTTTTGCATGTCTATAAATAGCACTACCCCCAATATGATGTTTGTTCAAGTCATAACAATAGTAATATATCTACAATTACTATTATTATTAATTTTTTTTATTTTATGAACAATGTCTTCAAGAGGTGCAGGAAGTTCACGCCGTCAAAGAAATCCGAAAGTGTGGCTACTACCTCCATTTACTTATGACTATAAGAGCGAGAAGTACTCGAGTTTGAAGGATTATTATTTTCATGACCCGAACCCGCCCCTATGGGTTAAGGCCATAACTGGCCAGTAATCGAGTGATTACCTACGGCCTTAACCAAATAAATCAAAACTCATTAGAGATAAAGGGGCCGAACGGAAGCAATTCAAAAACTTTGTCCATAGAGCCGTGCTTAAATGCACATTGTAACATTCCAAATATTTATATGTTAATAACTCACATCAAAATATGTACTAACACAAAACACTATACATATAGGATCATACAGATTTAAGTCAGTCAGACCCAAGACTTATATACAAAAGTAGTCCAACATATTCGCCAACATAACAAAACTATAAACAAGGGTCAAAGATGAAGACAGTCTCGTGTGTGAGACGTTTGGGTTGACTCCTCAAAACTTTAACTGTTTCTCACAAGTTCACCGAGGCTGGTTCTGGATGTCCCTTGGCTCACCTACATGTACATGAATGAGCGTGAGCGAATGCCCAGTGAATAATAGCAAACAAGGAAGATATATAAGTAATCACTGTAACAGTTACAACAAATGGCCTTTGGCCTGATCATATATATCTATCGGCCTTTGGCCCAATCATCTATATCCATCATTCATGCCAATCGGCCTTCAGCCCAATCATTCATATCAATTCGTTGTCCAACACTCAAATTAATGAACTTACATATAAGTAAACAATTGGAGAACAGTATATTTCAAATATCTTGTTAAGATATTACTCACAGTGATTGGCATGTGGATTTGCCTTGGAACTCAACCCTGCACATGCCATGAACATAAAAGGGTCACTAACAATTCAATCTGTTCAAAATTCACATTTTCCTCTTTAGGCTTCATTCTTATCTCTTTAATTCAATTACAATGCTCAAGATATGCCTAAGAGTGTTTAGGAGTGAAAGGGAACGGAAAACAGAACACAGAATACATAAACAAAATTTCAGAAAACAGGGTCCCCGCTCGAGCGTCAACTTCCCCGCTTGAGCGAACCCTTAAGGCCTGCAAAAGTACTGGTTGTATCAAAATTACGCTAGAGCGTGAACTCTTCCGCTCGAGCGGAAGGCCTGTCTATAAAAGCTCCCCGCTCGAGCGTTAAATATCCAGCTCAAGCGAACATCCAACTCTGCAAAAAGTGCTGGGAGCATGAAATTTACGCTCAAGCGGCGATTTCCCCGCTCGAGCGGGCACCAAAATTCTAGAAAAACCCAGAATTGTTCTTGGGCTTCAATTTCGATGTTCAAAGGCTTCAACTCATGATTTTGGTCCCAAAAACATATAAACACATTATATTGTATGACAGTGTAAGAATATTACATCAATTCATTCAAAATCATCATCTAATTCTCAAACAACTCTCATTTCTTAAGTATGAACAAAACTCCTATATTACAAACTCCATATAAGCTCCATTCCTTCAAAAATCAAACATGCATGCATGTTTTGGCTCCCAATTTGAGTTCAAATGGTACAATTAAGGCTTATGATCATGGAACTTAGGAAAACTATGCATGCATGTGATGTTTGGTGCCCAAATCCTCTTGTTCAACATGATTCATGCATGAATATGAAAAACTCTAGCAATTATGCACATGCATGTTCACATAACTCCCAATTTAACAAATTCAACTCAAATTATGCTCTTGATCACAAGTAGACTTTGAACTTACAAAATTACAAATTCAAACTCATGAACCAAGGGGGGGGGATTACTCACCTAGGAGCTTAATCCTTACAATTTATGGTTGGTTCTTGAGCTAGCCTTCAAGATCACCTAGCTACAATGATCAAACTTCAATTTTGAGTTCCCTCACTCTCTAGAGCCGACCCTCTCTCACACTAAGGTGTAAAAATCATATTTTTGATCCTCCAAACACCAAATAAGGGTGTATTGCCTCTCCAACAAAACCCACTAACTTTAATATAATATTACTAAAGTAATTGGGCACTAATTTTACAATTTAGTCAACTTAATCTGGCCCGAATCAATTTTTCAATTAAATTTCACCATAGGTTCTAAAAGTTATGCCAATCACAATGGCGTAATCGATTTCGGGTTCTGTGGCTGATAAGGCCTCCAATTAATTTCCAAAGCAGATTATTCAAACAGATATTCCTACGGTGAACATATAGAATTTCAAAGTCGCATATATTCACAAAATGGCACATAAAATCGTGCTAAACACATAATCATGCACAAATTAAGGACCAATTAACATACTACGGAACAAGGGTATCACAATTATGCTGGTATCCGAGCATAATGGGCGTTTAGGGTAATGGAGCAAAAAGGATTGTTTAATGATCTACGTAACTTTGGGGCACCGGTACCTCATCGTCGTTCATTGACCATGGCTAGACGAAACATGAGTGACTATGAAAAAGCAGTTAGTAGAATTAAGAAGGAGAACAACAGAATGTTGGTGCGGAGATGTCGACATTTCATGCTTCAACTAGCCACCGAAATGGCAGAAGCAAGCAATAGAGAATTGATAGTGATTGAGCGAAATAATGTCTTAAACAATGAAAAATATCTCTTTGACTACTACATGTAAGATGAGGAATGAGAAATTAAACACCTTTATCTTTCATATATGTTTGTATGTTGTGTCGTATCTTCGTTATTGGAGTGTAAGACAATGTTGTTGTTCATCTAGCTTACGAATATATTTCAACTATTTGTTATATGAACCTGAAGTTTATGAAATCACTACATTTATAAGTACACATGTCAAGATTCGTTACGAATTTCTCTTCCTATTAATAACTCATGTATAAGCATTGCAAAGCCATTACAATGAATGAAAACATTTGGTCATACATGCAACCAAGTTCATTTAATATCATCATTATATTCAACTTCAATAATGCATGAAATCATGAAAGCCTAGTTCAATTAGCGTTCTTCAAAATAACAATAATGGGGAGAAAGCAAAGGTATTTGTTATTTGTAAAATTACAAGAACTATTGAAATTTCTCCCTTCATTGATAAGTTGTGGATAAGCATTACAAATCCATTACAAGATAAATGGCTTGGTCATTCATCCAAATAATTTCATTCATTATCATCATCATCTGACATCTCAATATCAGATTCATACATAGCATCCATGCTCCAGGTGAAATACTGGTGCACATCATCCATTAACCCATCTTCGGCATGCTCATTTGCAGTCTTCATTAGTTCGGACCTTTGCAAACGTTGGGTCATGCGATTAACTTCGTCATGCATACGATGCAATGCCCTTTGCAACAATTGTGGAGTGTCAGTTGGCATACACATGGCTAACCGGTGAGGAAATTTAATATTAACTTCACGACATAGCTCAACGAGAACGTTTGCTCGAGTTATGCGAAATTCCTACTCAGCTCTCATGGTATTGACGGCGACATGTGAGTAACGCAAATTTGGATTTAATGGGTATTGAAATTCATCTCCATCTGCAACCTAATGGCGACCCATTGCTGAATATAGATCAACCACCGTATATCTCATGATGATATCGCTCGAAATAGCTATAAAACTTTTGTTGTGGTATGATGCGATATTTATACCACATATACATAGTTGTTGTAACATGCACAAATTCAAAATTGAGATGGATGCAAGTATTCATGTCTTATGAACTCTAAACTCACATGCCGACAATGAAGTACTGATACTTCAGGAAGTTCACATGGTAGTTGTATGTTTGAAATTATTGTAAACAACTATGCATCATAGTTGTCATGTCAACTCTAATGACCTAAACAACTATGCATCAACTTTATAGGAGTTGTCACTTCGACTTGTATTTACCACTCAGTGCATATCTGAAGGTTTTAAGCAAAGTTCAAATCCGCTTAGAAATTTAATTTCACTTTTCCGCTTACAAATATAATTCAATTTATTTTGCCTTAACAATATATTTAATTTCACTTTTCACCTTACATATTTAATTTAATTTAATTGGAGAAATTTAACCAATTTAATTTCAAGTTAACTATGTGTTGATTTAAGTCGGTGTTGTTCTTGTCTGCATACTAGACTAGCTTTTATTTGTAACACTTTCAAGTTCTATACATCGAAAAACCCATTCATTCTAACTCTACTACAAATTAATCTTCAATACATTCTAACTCTATAATATTTTTTCTTCAAGGTTTATGAATCTATTTGGAGTTGCAAAGGGTGGCTTTTTAAACACAAAGGGTCTAATTGTTTTGTTTTTTTGTTCTAACACCCCCTCATCCTATTATGAATTGCAAAAATTCACATGGGCACAGTAGCTATGGTACGACCTCTTGTTTTTTTTTTTCATACAGTGAGTAGTCTCATCAAAGTCGGCGCAGTGATACGTCCAACATTTCTCAGTGATACAGTGACTTTAACAGACATAATAAATTGTATGCTTTGTTTTTGCCTCAGATGCTATATGACTTTGTGCAGCGATGCAGTGATGCATGTGAGTTTTTTCCTCAGATGCAGTGATACATGTGATGCATGTGACTTTGTGCAGTGATGCAGTGATGCATGTGACTTTGTGTAGTGATGTAGTGATGCATGTGACTTTATGCAGTGATACATGTGACTTTCTAACTTTGTAAATTATATACTTTGTGACTTTTTTCTTCACATGCAGTGATGCATATGACTTCATGCAATGCAACGTAGATGCTTTGTTTTTTCCTCACATTTCAGAATTCATCTAAGTCATATTAATACAACCACATGGCAATAGTGTTGACAAACAACTACATAAAGGACTGAAGGAGTGATGGTAAACACACAGCCTTTCCACTCAGTTCACCCTAGGAAACTATCGTTCATCTATTGAGAAAAAATCAAATGGAGTATAGATTCACGGTAGGGGGTAGGAATCGCAGAGGTAAGAGGTCATGACGAGGAAAAGGAACGGGAAAGGGGACTCGCAGGGGGTAGGAACTTTGAAAGATGTGAGAGTTCATGCCGAAGAAGAGGAACGGGAAGGAGAAGTGGCGATGCTGAAGATGAAACACTATTTACTTTGTTAGATGCCTCTTGTGCTTATCATGATAGGTTTGGGAAGCAACATTTTGTCATGCCCAAGTACTATCGAGATCCATGTGGTTTCGTGGAGGATTCATCTGTTAATCAAACAGGATATGGTTTAGCAGACGCTAAACTTTTGAAGTGGCCCACACTATTTATAGAGATGGAAAGATTATGTCGAGAAAATTGACTAAAGATGCTAAAAGCACGTTCAGTTCAGATCCAAAAGGAAGATCCAGATAATGTTGATCGACTATGTGAAAGACTTTGACGTGAGATTTCTCAAATGCACCATAGGTCGGCCCGCGATATGAAACTATCTATACTTAAGTCGGATGCCAAGAAGAACGGAACAGCACCAAATGCTGCGGTTATCAAGGACGATCCGATACTTCTCTCTGACCCTGAGCTCTCTGATTGTTCGGACTCTGAGATTGCCGATTTGAGCAAGGATTAGGCGTCTATCTGTCTACTAAATTATATTAGGTTATCCATAATTGTGTGTTGTGTGTGTTAAAATAACTCTTTCGACAATAAGTTTGTAAAAGGTTTGTCTAATATTTGTCTATGTAACTGTTAAGTATTGTACTCGTAGTTTTATTTTATGTACTGTGTTATGTTGAATGTTTCCATAAATTATTTTTGTGAGATATTTATGTTTCAACTAGTTACATCGTTCTAAAGTGTTATAAGTGTTATAGTCATACCTTTATTTTGTTTTCCTGTTCGTAGTAGTAATTAGCAAATTAGATACTTTGTATATGCTGCGTGAAGTTTTATTTAAATATTTCTTGGCAACAAAAATTTAAGGGAACAACAAATATTTAGTTTCAAAAATTCCGTAAAAGTAGGCTTAGTTTGGAAAATAAATTAGTATTGGGGCTTAGTTTGGGAAAAACCCTAACAAAATCTCTCCGAAACTGCGCAAAATGTTCTCTGGGGAGGGTGCGTGTCTCAAGGCCATTATTTTCTTCTTCTTTTTTAATTTTTAATTTTTAATTTTTTATTTGTTGTTTTTATTTTTGTCCATCATTGATCTTTTTAAAATTATATTTGAATTATATAACAAAATAAAATTTTAATTTAAAATTTTATATTTAAATAACAATTTAAAAAATATCAGGTAAATTAAGCAAATATTTAATTTTCATTTTTTAGACAATTCACTACTCTTTAGACGACGCATGCTGTTTATTTTTTAAAAATTTTATGTATAAATTATTTATGTAAATATCAAATTGATATGATAATCGTACATATAATTTTATCATTTTTAAAAAAAAATAATGGATGCGAAACATAATTTCAAAATTACATAATTTATTTTTAAATATTAAAATAATAAAATTTGGTAGCTAAGATTGTTTATCAATACCATATTTTATATGAATAATTTATATATATAGATCTACAAGATGACTGAGTCAATTATAGAATGCGGATTGAATAATAATAATAATAATAATAATAATAATAATAATATGTTTAAAAGTGTGGTTATGAACCACGTTTTTCGTAAAAACCAAATTTTATTTAAAAGACCACGCTTTCTTTACAAAATAATTTTCTTTAAAAGCGTGGTTTCTAACCACGCTTTCTTCACAACATAGATTTCCTTAAAAGCGTGGTTTGCAACAACGTTTTTTTAATTAAAAGCGTGCTTTGCAACAATATTTTTATGATTTTACAAATTTACCACGCCTGGGGTAGAAATATTGTGAAAGCGTTGTTTCAAATCACGTTTCAGCTTATTTTGGAAATTCCGCCCAAACTAGGCCTAATTTGAGAAATAGGTTACTATTTTAACTTATTTTGGAAAAAGCCCCTTGCAAATGTTTTTTTTTTAAATAAATAATTTTTCTCAGAACACAAAATATTTCTTACAGAAAAAATGAACTTAATTGCCATTTCTTTCCCTAGTCTCACTTTTTAAAGCTACAAATAACAAGAAGCCTCTCTCTCTCTCTTCCCTTTAGAACTACTTATCACCATATTCAAGAAAGAAGAATCAAGAAGAATGTCTCAAAGAAGAGACATAGATAAAGTTCTCGATGATGAAGAAGAAGAATGGGAAAAGATGGAGGAGGAGGTGGAGGACTTAATTCCTAGAGCCAGAAGATCCATTCCTTTCAACATAAAACTAGACCATTTCTCTTCTCTGCCTCCTTTGTGCCCTCCAACTTCTACTTGTCCTACTGCAACTACTTCCATGGAGACTGCTACTGATAAACAAGGGAAAAAGATCAACGAAGAAGAAGAAGAAGAAGAAGAAGAAGAAGAAGAAGAGAAAGAAAAACAAGTCTCCAAAGAAGGAAATCCATCTTCTTCAAGTTCAACTCCATTGGAGGAGACTTCTACTGAAACAGAGGTGTCTGGCAAGAAGACTGCTACTAAAATAGAGGGGTCTGGCAAGACGACCGTGAAGCCTTTCGGCAAAGGAAATGTAGTTGATCTACCCTTCAAGAAACTGACTATTCGTGATGATGTTCATATTATCTCAGAATCAAAACTTGGGTAACTACTTGTTCTTCATCGAGATACTGATCAGTCTTAGGGTTTTCTTTCTTGAATTTTTTGAATCTCTTCTCTGTCTCTGTATCTACATACCAATGCATGTTTATATATGCACATATGAAACATTTACTGCTAATTTTTGCTTGCATACAAAGAAGAATAACGAAAATTAATTATCACTTATGAATATTGTGGGTTTTTTCGTTCCAATTCCTACTCCTTTTCTCGGCAACCAAACGGAGACCTAGGGTTTTCACCTTTGTGATCTTTGTTTTACCATCTTTTACACCCATTTCAATGATAAAGATTTACATATAAATTAATTTGTTGGTTATCACATAAGAAAATTGTGGGGTTTTTTTTAGTAATAGTCTAGTAGATATATATATATATATATATGCATACACAGGTATATTTGAAATGTGCTACACTTGTGTTTGACTCTCAAGAAGATGAACAAAACATGGAATCGTATCATTAGATGAAAGATTATATATCTTTTTTATTCTTTCTTTTTCTCAACCAAACAGAGTAACAATCATGATGAAGAAGACTTAATCATTAATTGGGTAGTTGAACTTGGAGTTAAACTATCTCGTAATACAGAAATGACTTCATTGCTTTTGTTCTTCCCCATTGCAGAGAATCATCCGAGAGGGAAATTTTTCTCTTCGAGGTTGAGTTAACTCACAGCGATGTTGAAGGCGGAAGACTCTCCATTCCTACAACTAGAGCAATACTACATTTCCCTCCCATGGCAACCGTTAGGCCAAATTACAAGCAAGAGATAATAATTTCCGATACTGACACTGATGGTGAAGATTGGAAAATGCTACTCACCTACAATCGCATACAACACACCCTCGAGATCACAAAAGGGTGGCTGGGGTTTGTTGATTGGCACAACTTGCGAGCTACCGATGTGGTTCGCTGCTACAGGCCTCCTTTCCCGCATTTGCACAACAGGCATTTCCTGATAAAATTTGCCAAAAACGAGGAACCTGAGATCGAATTCATTCACGAATTCAAGCAGGAAAATTTCTTGTTTCAGTTGTAATTGACCTCTAGAGACATCAGAAATGGCGTGCTTTTCGTTCCCGAGCGAGAAGTGAGAAATCATTTCCCTGCAGTTAATATCCCTGCTGGAACTAGTAAGATTGAGAGACTGACATTTACTGATACTCAAAACATGGATTGGGGCATGAAAATCCATTTCGATGGGGTCTCATGATTACTCATGGGTGGGACAAGTTTGTCAACGAGCACCATTTGGAAGCCATGGACACGATTAAGTTCTACAAAGTTGTTCGGCCTTTACACCACACGCACTTCCTAATTGAATGTGTGAAAAGAGAGGGGGCTGCTGGGACTAGTCAAACTCATGCAAAGGATGGCAAAGGGGGATGTCGAAGATATAGATTTGGCATAAAGAAAGGTGGTGGTGGTGGTGCTGGAGGGTCTAGTCCTGATAGTGGTAGACGCGGAAAGTGGAATACAATGTGTTGTTGGACATGGAAAAACCAGCCTAGGGGGCGGGAAAGAGCAGTTATGATCCTGGAAAAAGTCTTACAAGTGACAGTACTTGGGAGGAAAAATGAATCAATTAGTAAACTCTCGATGTAGGAAAGAAAAGGAGTTCAAATATTATTAGTACACACATTAACCTGGATATTTGTGATTTTTATACATACATTGGTTCAGTAAACTGTGATTTTTTTACAAGCGTATACATTTGTTGTTTGGAACTTGCAATTTGTAAGGAAATAGGATAGGGGAAAAAATTCCCTTCTATGTTTTCCTTCCTACTTCAAATAACACTGTATTGAATGGTATTGAAGCATTCTTGAGAAATGATATGAAGCCTTGACAAGAAGAAAGAAAATGATATCTGGAAATAAATAATAAAAAAAATCCTCCCATAGTTTTACCATATTTTTCTTTACATTATTGCTGCTGGAAATGAAGAAACAGAGCCAATTAATTGGAACATGAAAGTTTACATTTAGATTGCTAAGACGTCTGCATAATGTGCGATTGTGATCTTCCATACATATCTTGATTAGTAACCATTTGGGGATATAGGCATATGGGTTCTTGTAAAATCAATTCGGGATTTAACAGCTGATACCATCACTCGCCTGTAAAGGTAGGGTAGGGCACTTGTCATGACCCAAATCCGCCCCTATAGGTTTAGCATTGTAACCAACCAGTAATCTTGGGATTACCGAAGGCCTCTGAGACAGATCAACATAATATTAGGGGCTAACGGAAGCAAATAACAAATATACAATGTCCATTGAGCTGTGCAGACTTATATGAGACAAAAAAATTTAAACTTTATATACGTACATTTACACATCATCATATATATAGGCTAGACAAAAAGGGACTTAGCCTTAAATACATAATAAACAAAAACAGTTGTTAAACCTAAACAAGAAAACAAAACTTAACTTTATGCACATAGCCATAACCACTTGACATATCAGGAACCTCCACGAGAGGCACATAGGTTGGCTGACAAAACAGAGTCTAGACAGAAGCTCTAGGCCTGGTCACGCGCCTGATCACCTACATACATAAATATAAACAATGAGCTGGAGTCCAGTGAATAATAACATAGTAAAAATTTTATTGAATGATGTCCATAACTGATTCAGAAATCAGATTTCAAATCTCTTATCAAATCAGAAACATAGTCATGTTCGTATTCATATCAGAAACAGAGTCATATTCATATTCAAATTATGTGTGGTACATCCATTAGCGTTAACAAATCATATTGGTCATTCATAATGTGAGAACCCGAATATACAAATGTCACGCCCCAAGCTCCATGACAACACCGCACACTCATTTAAGTGAGCATGCAAGGCTAAGAGTCCAATACATAACCAACAATGTAAAATACTCAAATTAAATCCTTAAATATCATAATGCTAAAAACCATACAAATAGATAATTCTTATCATATGAAATTGTCCACCAAGTCTACTAATAAAAATAATAATAATAATCCAAGTACTTAAATCATAGTCCTACTCTCGGCTAGACAGCCTAGTAAATAACCAACCATCACTGTTAGCTGGATCAAGTATATAAAAAAAAAAAGTTGATAACCAATAAATATATTTTTTGCTACCATTCAATAAATGAACAATTATTTTGTAAGATGGTTTCGTAGCTGAAAATAAACAGTGTAGCAATACTGTAACGCCCTCAAAATAACAACATAAAACCCAACAATATAGACATGCATTTATATACAAAAGATCCAGATTCTTCTATTTAACACATTTTCATAACATAGGTATTACATGTTAACGACAAAAGCAAATGCCCTAAGGGCTTACAGCTTTCCAAGTTAACACTTGGTTACAAAAAGATAGAGTGCTAACTCATTTACATATTAAGCCCTTGACTTGAATTTACATGTAATATATCAAAAAAAAGACAATAAAAGTTCCGCTTGCCCTAGCCTCCCAAGCTATGTCCTTGGAGGTGGCATGCTGCCTGTACCTGAAAATGATGTTCCCATATAGGGTGAGCCACAGCCCAGTAGAAATATACTAAACCAGTTATGAATAATGACTAAAAGATTAACAGTTGATAGTTGGTCAACACTTTCACACTCTTTCATAACACATTACAGTTCTAAGACTTTCAAGTCTATGTTCAATTCGCTCTCCATTTTCATTAAATTCCCAATTCATCATTCATGGCTCAGAACCTGGCCAAGCAATTCATATGAGACAATAACTCATATTAACCACTTTCAATTTCATTACTTCCACAGATAAGCATATTAGCTATATCACATTTCCAAGACAAGCATATGAGCTCTGCCAACACACTTCTAGATAAGCATATGAGCTATATCCACGGAGTCCATCCCCTATCTTCTCCCAAACATCATCCGGTTTAGAGGTACATCCCCTATCTTCCCCTAAACCGTGGAGTACATCCCCTATCTTCTCCAACACAACACAATGCATATAAACAATAACTATATACATCACAGATCAATACATAAAGTGAATGTATTCTTCAAGCTCATACTCAATGACACAGTTCAATGATTGGTTTTAGTTTGCCTAATCATCATGCAGTGTCTACAACAATCAAGACTATCCTCCACCGATAGCCCAAAGCAGATATTTCTAAACAGAAAATAAATGCATAATGGATATGTAATCAACATCTCAATTCCACAATTAATTATCCCAATTAATTAAATAATATAATTATAGCATTTTCCATAATTAACATTCAACCCTAAAGGCTCCATTTTCATCAATGATTCCACATTAATCTCATTTCCATGTACTAAACATACATATTGGTTTATTTAAAACAAAACCCCAAACTTTTATAAAATTGCATAAAAGCCCCAAACTTTCTCGAAATTACACAACTATCCCCAACACATCAAAATGTCAAAATTCAAAGACAGAATCCATAAAGAGGAGTAGGATATCCCTACCTCAAGGTTTGAGCTCAAAAGGAGATGAAAACCCAAGAATCAAAGTGCTCCAAACACCGACTTTTTCAGATTAAATCGAAGCCCTCGACAACCTCTACCTTTTTAACAAAGCAAGATGGGAAGGAAATGATCCTAGATAGATCAAACCTTAGAGAGAGTGTAAAGTTAGAGAGAGAAGCTCTTAGATCTTGAAGATTTGGACAAAAAGTTATAAAAAATCTAACTTAAAACTTCGGTCATGCCTTGATATAAACAGGCTCGCTCGAGCGAAGACTTGGTCGCTCGGCGACGCAACCTGAAAAAACCCCAGCTCCAGCCACGAAGGTCTCGCTCGAGCCAACAACCCAGAAGCTCGCTCAAGCGATATGTAGCTCGCTCGTGCCAGGGGCTCGACCCTTCAGGTCTGCAATTAGACGACGCCGGCGACAAACCGCTTCGCTCGAGCGAAGACCGAACCAGATCGCTCGAGCGAAGAAAAGCTCGCTCGAGCCAGAAGTCATGGTGTTCAGGTCCAGTACCAGACGCAGTCGCTCGCTCGAGCGAAGCCACTCTGGCTCGACCCACCAGACACAAAACTCAAATCTCGCTCGAGCGACCAACTCCTCGCTCGAGCGAAGGACAAAAATTCTGGGCAGCAACCCTTGGTCCCCAAACACAACCAACCTGAAACAAACCTGCCCAACACATTCTATAACTCAAATACAATATATGAAAGGAAGTAAACAAGACAACAATCCACTACCAACATCCACGGACACATGTCCGGATCACTATACAACAAGGGGTAAACCCGGGATCGCTATAACCTCCCCCCCTTAAAGAATTTCGTCCCCGAAATTAAAAACAAGTTTTTTTTTTTTTTGAAAAGCAAGCCTTTTTCTCCATTCTAAACAATGTCATAACACAACATTTAACAATTCGACCCATTACCGGTCATCCATCTCTTATCAAGAGGCATTTCACAATATACCTTTTCAAGCGCATCTATAACATGCATTTCCCTTCCATTTTCCAACCATTTTCAACATACATGGTTCGCAATTCATATCATAATAAAGTTTCATGATACATAATCAGTCCTACAATATAGCCAATAAATGCAATATTACAACCCACTTCCATAAACCAAAACATATGCTATGTTTCACAACTTAAGACACAAATAAAGCTTAAGTCCAGCAAGATTATAAAATCTGTATACATGATTACACATCAATAAACAAGTCCGGATATTTCTCACGGACTCCCAACTCACGTTCCCAAGTGGCTTCCTCCACTCCGTGATGCTCCCACAAAACCTTCACCAAAGGGATGGTCTTGCCACGCAGGACTTGATCCCGCCTATCCAAGACCCGTACCGGTCTCTCCTCATACGAGGCATCCTCATCTACCTCTAAGTCGGTCCAATCCAACACGTGTGATGGATCTGGCTCATACTTCCGAAGCATACTCACATGAAACACGTCATGAACTCCGGACAACTGTGGCGGCAAAGCTAAACGGTAAGCAACCTCGCCAATCCTCTCAAGGATCTCAAAAGGACCAATAAACCGAGGGGATAACTTTCCTCTCTTCCCAAACCTCATCAATCCCCGCCTGGGTGATATCTTCAGAAAGACATGATCACCTATCTCAAACACCAACGGTCTCCTCCTACGGTCAGCATAAGATTTCTGACGACTCTGGGCTGTAACAAGCCTCCTACGGATAAGCTCAACTTTCTCCGTCGTCTCCCTAACCAACTCCGGACCCAACAAAGGTGTATCACCCACCTCGGCCCAACAAACCGGAGACCTACAAGGTCGGCCATACAAGGCCTCAAACGGTGCCATACCGATGCTAGACTGAAAACTGTTGTTGTAGGCAAATTCCACCAATGGTAGGTGCCTCTCCCACGTCCCACTAAAGTCAAGGACACAACCCCGAAGCATATCCTCAAGAATCTGAATAGTACGCTCGGACTGCCCGTCAGTCTGAGGGTGATAAGCTGTACTAAAGGTCAACTTAGTGCCCAAAGCACTCTGCAAACTCTGCCACAATCTAGCAGTAAAACGAGGGTCTCTATCTGAGACAATCGTCACTGGGACCCCATGTAATCTCACTATGTCCCGAATATACAAGTCGGCAAGGTGATCTATCGAATCTCTCACGCGCATAGGAATGAAGTGCGCCGACTTCGTCAACCGGTCTACAACTACCCAAATAGCGTCACTACCCCGCTGAGTCCTCGAAAGACCCACAACGAAGTCCATAGTGACATGCTCCCACTTCCACTCGGCAATAGACAAGGGTTGCAACAAACCCGCTGGCCTCTGATGTTCGGCCTTCACTTGCTGACAAGTAAGGCACTTAGACACGAAGACTGCCACATCTCTCTTCATGCCTCGCCACCAAAACTGACGACTCAAATCCTGATACATCTTAGTACCTCCCGGATGCACCGCAAGGCGTGAATGATGGAACTCTCGGAGTACCTCCTCTCGGCTAGACTCCGGCACAAACAAACGGTCTCGGTATCTCACACTCAGGTCGGGATACACCGTCAAACCCTTCTCTACCTTCCCACTGGCGATCTTCTCTCTAAGGGATTCTACCTCAAGGTCACCCCTCTATGCCTCTAATACTCGAGTCACAAGTGTAGGGCAACAGAACAACAGCACAGGCCGCAATTTCAACAGATTCGCCGAAGCAAGTCAAACTCGCCAAGTGCCCCCAACATCTCCCACTCCCGGATGGCTACACAAGCTACATCACTAATGGATTTCCTACTAAGAGCATCGGCCACAACATTGGCCTTCCCTGGGTGATAATGCAACTCGAAGTCGTAATCTTCTATAAACTCCATCCACCTCCTCTGCCTCAAATTCAAGTCCTTCTGTGAAAACAGATATTTCAGACTCTTATGATCCGAGAACACCTCGAATCTCTCACCATAAAGGTAGTGCCTCCAGATTTTCAAGGCAAAAATCACAGCCGCTAACTCTAGGTCATGTGTAGGGTAATTTTTCTCGTGTATTTTCAACTGACGTGAGCCATAAGCTACCACTTTCCCTTCCTGCATCAACACACAACCCAAACCCTCTCGTGAGGCATCACAATAGACTGCATAACCCAACCCTCTCTCCGGAATAATCAAGACCGGGGCGGTGGTCAATCTAACTTTCAACTCCTGAAACGACTTTTCACAAGTCTCACTCCATACGAATTTGACTCCTTGCCGAGTCAATCTAGTCAACGGTGAAGCTAACCTGGAGAAATCTTTCACAAACCGACGGTAATACCCAGCCAATCCCAGAAAACTGCGGATCTCAAACACACTCTTAGGCTGCGCCCAATCTTGCACTGCCTCAGTCTTGGATGTATCAACAGACACCCCTTCCCCGGAAACCACATGGCCTAAGAACTTGACTTCTTTTAGCCAGAACTCGCACTTCCCAAACTTGGCATACAGCCTATGGGCTCTAAGCAACTCAAGCACCACTCTCAAGTGTTCCTCGTGCTCCTCCTCTGAGGGTGAATAGATAAGAATGTCGTCCACAAAAACGACCACAAAACGATCCAAGAATTCCCGGAAGATCCGGTTCATCAAGTCCATAAAGACTGCCGGTGCATTGGTAAGCCCAAATGGCATCACCAGAAACTCATAATGGCCATACCGCGTACGGAATGCCGTCTTCGGAATATCCTCCTCTCTGACCCTCAACTGGTGGTAACCCGATCTCAAGTCTATCTTAGAGAAACAACGGGAACCCTTCAACTGGTCAAACAAGTCATCTATACGGGGCATAGGGTACTTATTCTTAACCGTAGCCCGATTTAACTTCCGGTAGTCGATACACAATCTCAAGGCACCGTCTTTCTTTTTAGCAAAGAGGGCCGGTGCTCCCCACGGCGATACACTAGGGCGAACGAAGCCTTTATCTAGCAATTCTTGGAGTTGAACTTTCAACTCAATCAACTCTGCTGGGGCAAAACAATAAGGTGCCATGGAAATCGGCGCCGTGCCGGGCACTAAATCAATAGAGAACTCTGTCTCTCGGTGAGGTGGCAAATCAACGAGTTCCTCGGGAAAGACGTCCGAGTACTCACAAACTACCCTTGGCAACTCAATCTGGGTCTCATCACACTCACCACTCTCAAATGTAGCAAGTAGACCACTAAGCTCACTCCGCCCTCGCGGGCCATACCCCGGTGGCACAACACTACCAACCCGGTCTCCCAAGAAATGGAAACACTCCCCGCTCACGGTACAACAAGTAACCCTCTGGCGGTAGCAATCAATCACAGCCCGGTATGACGATAACCAGTCCATACCTAAAATAACATCAAAGCCCTTCATGGGCATAACTACAAATGGAAACGGAAGTCGATGATCGTCGACCTCTATATCACAACCTCTACATCCGTGCCTCAAAATTAGCTCACCCCCAATAGGGGACACCACACAAATAGGAGATGCTAATAGTGCTAACTCCAATTCCAACACAGATGCAAATGCAGCAGATACAAAAGAATGAGATGCACCCGTGTCAATCAACACTCTAGCAACTGAGTTGCAAAACAAAAAGGTACCTCTCACTACTGATGGAGTTGGTACTAAATCTGTGCAACAAAGATACACGCGCTACTGTGGGACCTCGGTCCACTGCTCACCCCTAGGAGCATAAGATTGCTGTCCTGATTGGGACGACGGCTCCGGATTGGCCCTTGAGGCTGCCTGACAGATCGGGTTGAAATCCCTGCGTCTGCCTAGAACCAGACGCTCCTGAAGTGGCACTCAACTGTGGGCAGAACCTCTTCAGGTGCCCAGGCTGTCCACACTGATAACAAGACAAGGGCTGCCCCCTGCCCAAACCCTGACTCTGTGGTTTGGCTGAAGAAGATGCAGCCCTCTGACCTCCGCCCTTCAGCGGGCAAACTGAAGCCTTGTGACCCGGCTGGCCACACTTGTAGCAGGTAAACTCTCCCTGATTGCCCCTCCCGGAGCCTGCACTCGGTACTGGGAAAGTCGACCTAGAAACTCCACCCTGAGACTGCTGAGGGTTATAACCCCTCTGTCTCCTACTATCACCCTGACCATCCTGACTCCTCTTGGAGCCTTTCTGCCCTTCCTCCTCTTCTTGCATCATAATTTCAGTATGAGCTGCAGCATCAACTAGTCGCCCATACTCTCGGATCATAGACCCCACAATTCTCAACTTGAGGCCACGCCTCAACTTCTTCTCAAACTCAATGCAACGGCGTTCCTCAGACGCCACTAACTCAGGTGCAAACCTGGACAAACTAGTGAATGAGGCCTCAAACTCAGCCACTGATGAACTGTTCTGCTTGAGCTGGCAGAACTGATCTCTCAACTTCTCCTGAACAGCCGGAGACAAGAACTTCTCCTGAAAAGCGTCAACAAAAGCCTTCCAAGTACCCCCAATACGACCCTTGGTGAACTTCTACCACTGACCCGCATCCCCTTTTAGCTGAAAAGATGCCAAGGTCACCATCAATACCTCGTCTTCGATGCCTAGCATCTCAAACGTTTTCGTTGTCTGTTCGAGCCATTCATCAGCTTTAAGCAGCTCTTTTGGATCACCCACAAATTCATCCGGATTAGACCGGAAGAACTCCCTCTTCAGAAAAGAAGGTCCTGCATCTGCAACAACAACCTGAGCCTGATTCTTCGCTCTGAGAATGCCTACTGACTCCCTGAATGCACCCGCTATCTCTCGGGCTAAAGCGCCCATGGCTCCTTGTGGCAGCTCGGCCGCATTGGCTCGACCAACCCTTCTGAATCGCCGGAATCTCATCCGGTAAAGGCATTTCTGCCTCCTAGGCTCGCCACGCTTCCACCCCTTCCTCGCCCCGACATCCTAATAAAGGTAACAGTAACGTTAGCACATTTATAAACGTGCCAAAACTAAACACTCACGCCCTAATGCATGGACAATCAGTAATTCACTCCACGTAAGCACATAAACACATAAGCACTTTTAATTTCATTTCTGGATAATGATAGTCCCGAGGCGTTACTAGAGTTCCGGTTAGAAACAGCGTTGATCAAGTGCTTTTCCAACAAGACTCCCAGAAACCCAAAGATCCAATCAACATCCTAGAAATTAAATCCCATACCCAAATAATCACATAAGCATGTTATCAATTAAACACATGGCATATGACACTACACTAAGTCTCTATCAAGCGAGACAAACCCATTGTGATCCTAATCACTTCCCACGTACCCAAAGTATTCGAACCCGGTACGCTCTGATACCAAGTTGTAACGCCCTCAAAATAACAACATAAAACTCAACAATATAGACATGCATTTATATACAAAAGATCCAGATTCTTCTATTTAACACATTTTCATAACATAAGTATTACATGTTAACGACAAAAGCAAATGCCCTAAGGGCTTACAGCTTTCCAAGTTAACACTTGGTTACAAAAAGATAGAGTGCTAACTCATTTACATATTAAGCCCTTGGCTTGAATTTACATGTAATATATCAAAAAAAAGACAATAAAAGTCTGCCCCGCCCCTAGCCTCCCAAGCTATGTCCTTGGAGGTGGCATGCTGCCTGTACCTGAAAATGATGTTCCCATATAGGGTGAGCCACAGCCCAGTAGAAATATACTAAACCAGTTATGAATAATGACTAAAAGATTAACAGTTGATAGTTGGTCAACACTTTCACACTCTTTCATAACACATTACAGTTCCAAGACTTTCAAGTCTATGTTCAATTCGCTCTTCATTTTCATTAAATTCCCAATTCATCATTCATGGCTCAGAACCTGGCCAAGCAATTCATATGAGACAATAACTCATATTAACCACTTTCAATTTCATTACTTCCACAGATAAGCATATTAGCTATATCACATTTCCAAGACAAGCATATGAGCTCTGCCAACACACTTCTAGATAAGCATATGAGCTATATCCACGGAGTCCATCCCCTATCTTCTCCCAAACATCATCCGGTTTAGAGGTACATCCCCTATCTTCCCCTAAACCGTGGAGTACATCCCCTATCTTCTCCAACACAACACAATGCATATAAACAATAACTATATACATCACAGATCAATACATAAAGTGAATGTATTCTTCAACTGTCATACTCAATGACACAGTTCAATGATTGGTTTTAGTTTGCCTAATCATCATGCAGTGTCTACAACAATCAAGACTATCCTCCACCGATAGCCCAAAGCAGATATTTCTAAATGTAAAATAAATGCATAATGGATATGTAATCAACATCTCAATTCCACAATTAATTATCCCAATTAATTAAACAATATAATTATAGCATTTTCCATAATTAACATTCAACCCTAAAGGCTCCATTTTCATCAATGATTCCACATTAATCTCATTTCCATGTACTAAACATACATATTGGTTTATTTAAAACAAAACCCCAAACTTTTATAAAATTGCATAAAAGCCCCAAACTTTCTCGAAATTACACAACTATCCCCAACACATCAAAATGTCAAAATTCAAAGACATAATCCATAAAGAGGAGTAGGATATCCCTACCTCAAGGTTTGAGCTCAAAAGGAGATGAAAACCCAAGAATCAAAGTGCTCCAAACAGGCTTTTTTCAGATTAAATCGAAGCCCTCGACAACCTCTACCTTTTTAACAAAGCAAGATGGGAAGGAAATGATCCTAGATAGATCAAACCTTAGAGAGAGTGTAAAGTTAGAGAGAGAAGCTCTTAGATCTTGAAGATTTGGACAAAAAGTTATAAAAAATCTAACTTAAAACTCGCTGCTGTCGCACTGATATAAACAGGCTCGCTCGAGCGAAGACTTGGTCGCTCGAGCGACCAGACACAGAAAACCCTAGCTCGAGCCAAGAAGGTCTCGCTCGAGCCAACAACCCAGAAGCTCGCTCGAGCGAAGAGAAGCTCGCTCGAGCCAGGAGCTCGACCCTTCAGGTCTGCAACTAGACGCACGCTCGAGCGACAAACTGCTCGCTCGAGCGAAGACCGAACCAGATCGCTCGAGCGAAGAAAAGCTCGCTCGAGCCAGAAGTCATGGTGTTCAGGTCCAGTACCAGACGCAGTCGCTCGCTCGAGCGAAGCCACTCTGGCTCGACCCACCAGACACAAAACTCAAATCTTGCTCGAGCGACCAACTCCTCGCTCGAGCGAAGGACAAAAATTCTGGGCAGCAACCCTTGGTCCCCAAACACAACCAACCTGAAACAAAACTGCTCAACACATTCTATAACTCAAATACAATATATGAAAGGAAGTAAACAAGACAACAATCCACTACCAACATCCACGGACACATGTCCGGATCACTATACAACAAGGGGTAAACCCGGGATCGCTATAAATACATTTTAATTGAAAAGACAATGAGGTAATTCGATGAAATTTCGTAGTTCAAAATTGATGGTTCGATATTCAAATGGTTCAATGATGCAATTCACAAAACCCAAGTCTTGGTGACTACGGTCACTTAACCCATGACAAGGCCCAGAACCATACATAGGCCGGTGGTAAAGCCCCAAAAGAAACTAGTTTCTGTGCCAATAAATAACCCCTATTGGCTAGGGTCCAAATCATAGTCAGACTAGAGTGATGTTCAAAATTTAAACAATACACAACTTTTAAATAAAATATTCAATATTTTCAAAATAAACATTTAGTACAATTTTCATAATAATTCCATAAAATATTCAAATAATTTTCATAATAATATTCGATATTATTTTATACTTGACCCATATTTTATTTTAAGAGAATATGAAGGTTATGAATAAATACTTATAATTTTAAACGATTTAATAGGAATAAAAAATGTACCAACAGTGATCGAGAGTTACTTATCTCAAAAGCTTAGAAATAACACTCCAACATCAACTCCAAACACCCAGCTCCACCACTTCAATCATACAAACCTAATAAATAAAACCTCAAATAAATTAATATTTTTTACATCTTACATACACCCACAAAAGCCCCACTATATTAGATTAATGTATTGCTTTAATATCTAAGAGATCAAGCCATTCAACCCAACTTTAAAGCCAAACACAGCCTTACACATGATACAAAACTCCATTGTTTCTATTACCCACCCAAAGTTACACTTACACATTGCACCCAATTCTCAAAACCTAAGTAGGCACCTATAGATCTTCCAAATCCCCTTAATGCATTGATTGTTAAATTCCTCAACATAAACTTAATAATTAACAGTAAAGAAAGATTTTACCTTAACCAATGGGTATCCCAAAATCACCAACGTGTTGCCTCCAATCCCTAATGTAGCCTCACTTGAACCTCTCTTCTCTTTTTTCTTTTCTTTTTTCTTTTACCTTCTCAAACCCTAGCCGCTTATGGAGCAATTCACAGCCTCTGTTTTGTTTGTTTTCCAAGACTTAAAGCCACAATAGGTGGGCTTATTAACCTAATTTCTCAAAGTTACAAAATTACCCATCTAAGTAATAGGAAATATAATGCCATCTCATAACTAATTCTTTGATATTAATAAATGACCCATATAAATTAATTTAATTACTAATCTATCCAATAAAATAATCCTACACACAACTTGGGTTTTACAACAAATCAAATAAATAATTAAGTAATAATTATTTTACAATCTCAAATATTTGCTTGTGAAACTTTAAGTGCAAACTAAATATTATTGGAGGAATAAATTTTTGGTGAAAGTCTTTAATTTAGAGGCAAGATTTATTATTTTAAAAAAATAAAAAATAAATAGAGAAAATGGTGTGACTTGAACTCTAGACCACAATTAGATAAATATTGGTCTTACCATTTGAGTTGCTTACAACTTATTTAAACATTTTATATATTATTTATTTATTTGACCTACATATGCTTTGAGTGTGCCTAACCACTAGTATTAAATAAAATATACACAAAATCCTACCTTCTTATTTGTTCATCACATGTTAGCAGCAGCCATGAGAGAGAGAGAGAGAGAGAGAGAGAGAGAGAGAGAAACTCTTAGCAAAATTGGTCAACTCTAAGGTATTGTCCTATTTTATTATATCTATATATTGTGATGGTTCATGTGTGTAATCTGTTTGTTGTTGGGAAGGAATAGGAGAAATGGGTGTGTTGTTTGGGTGCCAAGTCAGTGGTTGGTGATGAGAAATAGTGGGTGTGATTCTTAGTTAAAAAAGAATTCTGTACAAAAACACAAACTTTGAAAATCGAGAAATCATATCAAACGGATGAATGTTGAACTGAAATTTTTACAGTAGATTAATTACATACTGAATTGCATATCAGAATTTTCTCATAATTTTTGGGAGTCAAAATCTATATTAACTAGTGCGTTCAAAATCTGTCCAGAAAACTGGTGTAAAACAGTAACTTCGAAAGTGTTGTTCTCTTTGGTTATAAATCTGAAATTTATCAAATCAGCATCATTACAACCGGTTACGAGTCTAATTTCTTACATTTTTGGCCTTGCATTGATTGCTCTTGTATACTAAGAGAACCATTAATTTCTTTAAAGTGCTGCAGAAAGAGACCTGTTTGGATATAATTAATTGTAAATAATTATTTTGACAAGCACATCAAGTAAAACCAATTGGGTTTGAAACTTAGGATATATTAGTCGATATCTGGAGGGTTTTGGAATTTTTTGAACAGTGTGGAGTGGGTTTTGTAATTTTCAAAGTTAGCAAATAGATTGGGAAAGCTTGTTTAAAATTCTGTTTTATCTTGAAGTTACTTTTAATTAAGTTTCGATTGGAACCCATGTCTTAAGTAACTTTAGACCTTGAAGAACCTGAACTTAGGTATTATTTAAGAGTAACGGTGAATGAGGTTGAGCTGTGTTAGTGCGCTTTAGTGTTGGGTACTTAATTTATTATTCTCTTTAATATTTTTAAATTAGTAGTAACGTGTAATTTTCATACTTGGTTCGGGGCACTAGTTAGACTTTCACACTCTATTCGAGGATTATATTATTTCGTTTTCAGGTGACTAGTTGCATGCTACATATTTTTATAAATGTTCCCCTACCTTGAACTATTGGAAAATTAAATTGTCGTTTCAGGACTAAACTGCTTTGATAAATTATTATATTATCAATGGAATTAAATTATTTCTGAAACATGTGTAAACTTGGCATACTGTAAACTATTTATTATGGTCTCATATTCATAATGGTGAACTACCATGTTTTGCGAAACTAAATTATATTAATTATCAAGACCATATGTATATTTTAGTCCAGGAAAATTATTTTATTGTGTGTGGTGACTCTGGCCACTAGCCATGATGACTCTAGTGTTCAACGATTGTAAGGAAAAGACTTAGGCTAGGCTAGGTAACCTTCAATCGGATCGTCTTAGAGAAAAGGCCCGGGTTGCTACCCCGAGGATGACTTTTAGTTCGATATTGGATTCAAGGGGCTTACTGCCTTGAGAACTTTATGGCATGTTACTTGTTATTCTTGGTACCCAGAAAATTATTGGTGTTTATGTTGTAATATATTGTAAGTGGAAATTTTTATTTATCATATTCTTGAGAGACATAAGTATTTTAACTGTTGAACTGTGGAACCTTCTTTTTGAAACAGATTATCTTTATCAAAACTGTATGCCAATCTAGTTTATATGATATATATATCTTATTTCGGAATTGAACCCTGTTTTCAAAACTGTATTTACTATCTGTGTTGCTACTCACTGAGCTATTAGCTGATTTAGTTGTTTATCATTTCCAGGTGTTAGAATGACTTAGAGTGGACTTATGGCGTAGTGGGGATTCAATTGCATGGACCTCTAGGACATTCATTTATTTTGTTTTAGATTGTTATGTCAAGTTTGTGCATATTTCTTTTTATTTTTTTTATTGAGGTTCATTTAGGATTATTTTGATATGTGGGCCGTTTATATTCCATAAGTTTGGATGGTATTATTTACGGTTGGTTTTTCCATTTATACTTATGGCATGTCACTAGATTGAGTTTGGTTATTTATTACTGGACTATTGTATAGTTGTTCAATGTGATTATGGATTCATGTTTAGGCTTACGTGTGCCTTGGGCTAAGGCCTTGTGGGCCACGGCTGATCATACCCAGGTTTGGGCTGTGACACATAACAAGTTCCATAATGGAACCTCCGGTATCGGGTTTCATATAACTTACGTAGGCCACAGTATTGTTTCCCCCGGGCGAGGGCCTTATGCTATAGTATTGTTTCCCCTGGGCAAGGGCCTCATGCCACAGTATTGTTTCCCCCGGGCGAGGGCCTCATGCCATGGTATTGTTTTTCCCAGGCGAGGGTCACATTGTAGTGACCCTCATCCTCGTCTTACTCATGTTCATGTGCATCTGCATGTTTTGTTTTGTTGAGCTTGCACTTATGGTTTTGACTTGTTTTGCCTAAAGTAAGGTTCCCGTCTTGTTTTGTACCTATGTGTTTTGGCTTGAGTATTGTTTGTATGATTTTTCCATTACTTGGTGTGTGAAGCCGAGGTGATCTTAAGCCTAGGTCACGCCTTTGGACCTTTTACACCTAGGACCATCTTGGAACCACTTTGGTTGACCTCCACCTTCACCCTAGCATATTGGCTGAGATATCATTATCTAGGTCGAGGTGTTCACCAAGGCCGAGATGTTACCCTTGCACCTAATTGATCTTGTTCCTGGGCTGGTATGACTTAGACCGAGGTGTGGCACAGCTAGGTCCAGTGTTATCCTTCCTAGCTGAGATCATTGAGACCCCTTTTGCCGGAGCTGATGTTATAACCCGAGAACCTTGCCTTACCAGAGTGCCCTTGTCACCTTGCTTGTTGTATACACTTTGTCATGCTCTTGTCTTGTCAGTCAGTCACCTTCTTGAGAAGGGCCAACCAGTCATTGCCACGTGCCCCAGCAGAGAGTTAAGTCAGCCGACAATGGGAGAAAACATATCTTTGTGTGTCATATTTTGCATGGTAGAGAGAGAAGCTCTAGGAAGAAGAAGAAGAAGGAGTTCTTAGGGAGAGAACTAGATTCCCAAGCTTGATCTTCGCACCTTGAACCGTTAGATCCATGTTTTGAGGTTAGATTCTTGGTATACTCTTGTTATTCTTTATGTTGAATCGATCACATTGCATGATCTAGCATGATTCATGAGCCATGCATTGATTTAAAGCTTGTTTTAGAAAGAGAAAATGATGTTCTTGTGTTCTTGAAATAAAACCATGTTTTGATCTGAAAGTTTGTATCAAGATGTATGTTTTTGTGCTTGTTTTCATAAGATCTCCAAGTATGGGTGCCCAGGTCCATGTTTTCGAACTCATCTCACAAAATCTCAGATTTCGAATAAAGAAGCTATGATTTTAACATTCATATTCTTCATGTTCTTCAAAGGAAAACCCATATTTTTCCCAGACTTCATTTCCTTGATTGTGGTCGTCGGGACCACACCTCGGCCAGAAGGTATGGGACCTTGGCCAAGACCTGGTTGGTGCCCAGCATGTTTTCCCGAGATGAGAAATAGAGTTTTAACTCCCAAGCATATGTTTTGCTTTGCCTTGACTTAGTTTTGAAAGGAGTGTCGAGATCATTTGCACATATGTAAAGCTTGTCTTAGGGATGCATTTCATATCCATCTTTGAGCATCTCTTCTTGACTTCTTGAAGTGCATTCAATGGGATTTACTATGTGCTTGTAGGCCTTGGATCCTTGCTTGTAATCCCGGAGAGCTATGTGAGTGGTATTTTTAATAAAGTTATGTTATAAAGTTTTGATAAAGCGTTGCTTCGTTTGTAAAAGTATTTGATCAAGTGTGAATGATTATCCCTAGTTTTGTATCAAGTATTATATTTGTTTTGATGACATTCTTGGGAAGTCCTTAGTGCCAGAGGACTATAATGCAACTGCACCCTTGTTTTGAAAGTCCTTAGTGCCAGGGGACTATAATGCAACTGTACTCTTGTTTTGAAAGTCCTTAGTGTCAGGGGACTATAATGTGACTGCACCCTTGTTTTGCCACTGACGATTTTCCGCGTGGGTTTATTTGTTCGGAATGTCATCCCTTGTATTATGTTGATGTTAGTAAGCATCCCTTGAAGCTTTGAAAATTTTGACAGATGAACTTGGTTGGCCCTTTGATTTTGTACAAGATATGTTATGTATTGTTTGACAAAGATCTTGAATATCAGTCATGCAAACCTTTATTTCTGATACCATTCACTAAGTATCCAAGCTCACCCTCTATATATATATATATATATATATGTAGGTGACGAGCAGGAAGGCGGTGACGCCTAGATGTGTTTTGCATGATGTTTGGATTCATACTTTTGCTAGTATCTTGAAGATTATGCTTCTTGGCTTTGAATTTCATATATTTTGTATATGTCGGCTTGAGAAGCCTTTTGTTCGAGATGTAACATGTATTTTATTTTATTTGTATTCAAGTTGTAAAACTATGTTAAGATGTATGTCATTTCATTTGATCTATGCACATCTCTTATGGACTACTTAGATTTAAATTTATTGCTTCCACACATGTAAGCCCCATATCTATACTTTGATTGTGTGTGAATCTTTGTAAGTTGGCCTTTGATAATCTTGGATTACTGGCCATCACGGCAACATTCTACTAGGGGCGGAATGGGGTCGTGACACTCATGACCATAAGCCATAGTATTATTTTCCCTGGGCGAGGGCCTTTGCTAAGGGTATCACAACTACATTTCAAAATTTTAGACTATCATTCATTCATACAGAAAATAACATTTCAGGAAATAGATCATGTTAAGTCATTCAGAAAATACTTAAAGTTGAACATGACTTTACGGAGTTATTACTCACAGATAGCTCCGGGAGTAGAACAGACGGATCAGACAGACGATAGTGCGTAACCTACACAAACACATAACATATACACATTGAAACACAATATTACTTCCTTGATTAAACTTGACTTCTCTTGTCTTTTGTCTAAATAATCTGAAAGTCTATTACGATTATTCTTTCTTTATTCAAATAAATCGAGTTCTCATTTCACATATTCTTTCATTACTAAATCATTCTTTTTTTGAATAAACCAATTTCTTACTTAGCTTCTTAATCAGTTACTACTAAGTCAATGACTTATTCTTTAATCAACTAATTAATGTTGATTGTTAGCTTATTAATCTTTATTGAGCCATAAATCATGTCTAGAATGCTTGGGGAGAGATGAGAATTAAAATATGAACAAAGTGTGATTTTTCAAAACATGTTGAAACTAGTTGTTCGCTCGAGCGAACCTTTAGTCACTCGAGTAGTCTGTAAAAGACTGCAAAAGTATTGGAAGCCTTCAATGTGCGCTCGAGCGGTCTATAAAATTTTAGAATTCTAAATTTCTCAAAAATAGCTTCCTAGTGCATTTTCAATCTTTAAACCCATACTAATCTTGATCAAAACTTTGAAAATACTTTAGAAAACATAAACACTTATTTATTTATAAATTATTTGCTCAAAATCTTGAAACACAATATTTAAATCAAAATGATTCTAAAATTCCTTTTCAAAATCAAATGCACAATAAAATTGCATATAATTTATGGAGTTTAATTTAATTACAACTTCCAAAATCAAATCCAAAATAATTTAATTCTAATTAAACTTCATAAACTTGATCTTAGCTCAAATTCTTCATTTTCTTGTAAATTTTCCTAGCAAACATTGCATATATGTAATTCAAATAAAACTAACTAATTTAATATATTCCATAACATGTTTAAATTTAATAAAACTCTTAAATTACATTACATGCATGGATTAGAGAATTAAATCAAACCAATTTTTAGGTTTCAAAACAAAATCAAAACGTCATTTAACTCCATAATTAAACCCTTTTCATGTACTCAATGTTTTCAAAACTTTTTCTTCAAAATCAAATGCATAATAAACTTGCATGGCTCAAATCCTTTCAAAACTCATGGTGCATGCAAATATACATCTCATATATATCAAGGTTTCCAAACCCAAGCTCAATTTGAAGAATTCTTACAATTATTTTCATGGCCATAAACATGCATGTAACCCATTTCATGTTTAGAACCCAATTTTCTTCTAATTCCATGAATAAAATCTCAAATCCTTCTCAATCTCAAGTATTATAAGAAAATACTAAAAAATCAAACCAAAAACAATTAATTTTTTAAATTAATTTCTGTAATTATGAATCTAACTTCTTACCTAAAACCCCATTTCTTACAAAATTCATGAGATTAATTCCATAACTTTCTTAATTCATGATGCATGGAGGATTATCTACGAAATTTAGGCTTAGAATTCTTACCTAAGACTTCAAATTCATAAATTAGAAGTGATTTCCCTTTAATCTTCTTGTTCTTCTTCCATACTTGGGTTCTTTAGTTGCATTTTTCCAGCACCTCTCTCTCTCTCTCTCTCTCTCTCCTTTTTCTTATTTCTTCCAGCAAAGGAATTGAAGGCCATCCCTCAACATAATACATATATACACACCTTCATCTCTTGACCCACACAGGCACACGCGCGCACAGATAGATTTCTCTGCACACACACATACTTCTTAGCATACACACCTAATGTCATATGAAAAATGATTAAGAGTACTAAAAGTGATGCTCTAATAGCACCACTAATGATGTGGAAGTGGGCCCCACCCACTGCCTATACCTTTTTTTTTTTTTTGGCATTTCCAATGCATTAATGCTATTAGTGGTCTTTTTTTTTGTGTGGTATGAATCATTGTTGATAACATATATCCTCAAACTTTAAATCATTCTATAATTTAATTTATGTTTAAGATTAATTTAATTAAATAACACTTATTCTTAGCCCCTGTTTGCGATTTATTTTGGGGCTAAATAATCACAAAAAGATAAAATTGACTATAAAAGTCCATAAGCCAAAATACTACCTTTTACCCATAATCATTACGCTTTTTCTCTCACAAAAGTCAAAAAAGTATCAAAATAAAAACCAAACAAGGCTAAAAAAGCCAGGCTAAAAAAGTCCTAACACAAAAAAAATTGGCTATATTAGCCAATGCCAAACAAACTCTTAATAAATCTTGAATAACACGTAATTAAATTAATCATAACTAATCATAAATCTCACATAATTTAATTCGTCTAATTTGACTTCCTTTAGAGCTCAAGTAATTATATTAAAATTTATCACTCTAAATCAAATTTTTAATCAAACTCTCAAAAGGTTTCAAATATTAAATTAAAATTATTTTCATCCTCAATTTTGGTTTCTTAAATCATTAAGGTCTTTAATTTCATATTAAACTTCAAAATTTTCGCCAATAAATTACATACTCAATTGAATACCTCATAAATAAATTTAATTCATAGTAACCTTAATTCCCAATTCTCATTACTTAATTAACTCCAAATTCGGACCCAATTAATCAAATCTCAATTTTACAAATCTGAATCGAATATTTAATTAAACTTCCATACGATCTGATACTCAAAATTAAAATAATTCAATTCACTAATTACACTCCCTTGAGCCATATAGGCTTTTAATTTCTAATTCCAAAATAAATCCTCAATAAAATCATATACGAATCAGACTGAATAATTCTTATAAATGCCAAATTAAATTAGAATAATAGGCAATTCAAATTCAAATCTCCTTTATTAAATAAGTGTTAATTACTATACGTGATGGGGTCGTCACTGCACTGTTGGGACGTGGTATATTGCCCAACATAATGACAGTATATACAGCAAATATATGGTCCAACAAAATATAAAAATTATGAAATTCTTTGGAACTCAAATTTGACAAAGAATATCAAGTGTATGAAATGTATGAAAAACAGAATTATTATACCAATGCAACATTACTAATTGTCAGTGTTTTTGCTAATTTTGCTTTCAGGTATTTCTATGAAAAGCCTACTGCTTCAACCACCTGAGATTTTGTAATTTTGTTTATCCATTTTTATATACAAATATTATATACATATGTAATACACCTATGCACACATCTTGTGGTCCTCAAAGAAGATGATCAACCCATTAACAAAACAAGAGATACAGTAATAGATGCATTAAGGTTTTTCTCTTCCTAACACTCTTAGTGTCATCTTTTTGAGCAGCAGTCTTGATGTCATCTTGATAGACAGTTATAAAACCCCATTACTATCATCAACTATATATAATCTACCGACTCCCAAAGTATAATCTCCCTCCCTCCCTCTCTCTCTCTCTCTCTCTCTCTCTCTCTCTCTCTCTTCAAGATTCTTAGCACTAGGAAATACTCACCACATTCAAGAATGAATCAGAAATGTCTCCACCGAATAAGAAGCAACAGCGCCAGCATCTTCTTAATATACAAGATCATGATCAGGGCCCCGTTGATGTTATGCAAGAAGGCCATCATCAGAACCCCATTGATATTATGAGGTATAACTGAATCCTTGTTCTTCACCAAGAAATGTTTTAAAAAAACTTGGTTGCATAATTACATACACTAAAAGACTTAATAGATTTTCATTGCAGTTTTTATTTCCTTTTCTCAACCAACCAAACACATTAAAAAAACTTGCTAATTTCCTTTTCATTGCAGTTTTTAAACCCACAAAAAGTGGCTGTGAGGCTACGCTGGTCATTTCCATGAGACACCACATGGTGTAAGCTTGATGAACACCAACAAAGATATCTCACATACTAACACATAAACCAAACATAGAAATTGACACCTGAAAAATCTAGAAACCTCCTAGATGTTGATTTGTGATTATGTATCAATTTTAAGCAGAATATAACAATCCCAATCAAACAATCAAAGACAAATCGACACAATGATTTTTACGTGGAAAAACCACAATTGGACACCTCCAATTGTGATAAAAAAAAACCACGGGCAACTGCCACAAGACAATCCACTAAGAAGAATTAAAGGAATTACACAGGTATACTCTCAATTACCTAGCGAATCCATAACGCCTAATTGAACCAACCTCTATGTGCCTCTTCCAACCCCATCTTCACCACGGAATTGTCTTTCTGATGAGCCACTCCGGATTCCACCAAAGCTTCAGGCTCGAATTCTTCAGAATCCACAACTAAAGAACAACTCTCTCTTTTGTGTTTAACAAACAAACCTTTGATGTACTCTCTTTAAATCATGAGTTGAATACTCAATAAAACATCAAAGAAAAATAACAAAATATCCCCAAATATAAACCTTCAAGAACCAAAAAGAAGATCTGGAGGACTTCAATCAATTACTTAGTTTTGGGAGAAAACCAAGTATTTATAGAGAACCAAAAGTAATCCTAGATTGGGAAGAAAACAAACTCCTTGAGAAATCCGGATTCTGAGGCTCGCTCGAGCGAAGCTTTGTTGGCTCGAGCGAGGAGTGTATTTTTCATGATTTCTACTAGTGCCTTGGCTCGAGCGACGAATCCTTGGCTCGAGCGAGGAATACACTCTTTCAGGTTTTTGTATGGACGCAATCCTTGGCTCGAGCGAGAACTCCTTGGATTGAGCGAGCAAACCTTCGCTCGAGCGAGCTCTTCTTGGCTCGAGCGACCAATGGCAGACATGCAATTTTGAATGCAATTTTGCATTTTGCTTCAGCCGCGAGCTGACCGGACCCCCGTAATAATCAGCGAAGTGGCAATCTTGAAAGCATTAACATCACACACTTCTCTGCATGGCTCGATTCGAGTTTGGATTTGCATCTAATAAACTCATAGCCTCACTAAAATAAAAGTGCGAAAATAAATACATCTGAAAGGAGTTTTGTCAAACGGGGTTGTCAAGAATAAAAACCTAAAGTCCTCCAGATTTTCTTTTTGGTTCTTAAAGGTTTATATCTGGGGATATTTTGTTTTTTTCTTTGATGTTTTATTGAGTATTCAACTCATGGTTTAAAAAGAGTACATCAAAGGTTTGTTTGTTATACACAAAAGAGAAAGTTGTTCTTCAGTTGTGGATTTTGAAGAATTCGAGCCTGAAGCTTTGGTGGAATCCGGAGTGGCTCATTAGAAAGACAATTCCATGGTGAAGATGGGGTTGGAAGAGACACGTAGAGGTTGGTTCAATTAGGCATTGTGGATTTGCTAGATAATTGAGAGTATTCACATTGGGTATACATTCCGTGTCCTGTTTCTCCATATTTCCTCCTTCTCTTGCCTGCATTCCCCAATTTCAGCATCTCTTATGGTTTAATTCGTATCCTTTCCATTGCAGGCAATCAACAGAGCCTGGTGCTCCACTTCCACTTCCATTTCCACCTTCTAATTGGTCAACCAGAAGAAGAAAAAGGTCACACACAATCCACAGATTCACTGGCTGGTGGAATGCACAATTATTTCTCTTCGAGAAGCAAGTTGAGTCAGATGACATTCTACGCAGCAGGCTCGCCATCCCTTGGACAATTGCAGGACATCACTTCCTTTCCCATAGACGGCCCGTAAAACAACGATTCTAATTTCCGACAGTCAAAACAAAGATTGGCAGATGACAGTGGCAATCAATCCACGGGATAGTAACTACTTGATTCAACAGGGTTGGCAGGAGTTTGCAGCTGCCCACAATTTGGAAGCCATGGATGTGGTTCACTTCTACGGAGCTAAGTGTCCTTGGGAGGTTTACCACTATGTTATCAAATGTGTAAAAGCAAAGAAGACTAAGAGTGATGTGAATCAATCGGGTAAGCAAAAACATGATGACAATGAGGATGATGACAGCAAGAAACATGGTGGTCATGGTGGAAATCAAGGACAAGCACCAGTGCAAACCTGAGATATGTCTGAGTGTAGTGTGAGGGGTGATCAAAGAATAGGCCTGAGATTAATTAATAGCTCTTTTGTAAATTCATGATATCTAGGAAGAAATAAAAATATGTTTAGTCGAATGTAAGATTCTTGCAGTGTGATCCTCAATGAAGTCGTACAATGTTGTGAAAATGAAGCGAAGATCTCCATTTTACTTTATATATATAGGATCAAAATCCAAAATTCCAACCCTTCTCAACTCCTGAAAAAACTCAATACTATTAGAAAAATAAACAATTTCACCATCCAAATTTACTCTCTGCATTTTTTTTCTTCTTTCCCTTATGTAATTAACTAGGAAAAAAAATTAAAAATTTAGAACTGAGAATAAGAAAACACAGGAGACCGTAAAGGCCAAATGGATTGTGATTGGTTAGTGGCATGGGTCACGTGGTGTCTCATGGGCACCGAATAATTTTTGTGTTTTGAGAAAAAAAATATAATTTTGAAAAAGAATATAATTTTTTTTTTAAAAGGTGGAAAATAAAAAAAAAATTTAATTAAATTCATACAGGTAAATGTAGTGCATGTACCTCCATCCGTTAGAAATTAGTTTTGCCATTTCAAGAAACAAGAACCCATTGTGACTGCAAGAGGTAACTGCCACTCATACCTGTCAACTATATAAGTAACCACTTCCATTGATTAAAGTCCTCTCTCTCTCTCTCTCTCTTGTGCCAAATACCCACCACCATATTGAAGAACTAATCAAGAAATGTCTGGAAGCAGTGACGAAGAAGGGAAATCAATGAAGAACTCAGATACTGAAGAACAAGACAAGAAAACAGATGCTGAAGAAGAAGAACAAGAAGATGGAGAAATACAAGAAGAAGAAGAAGAAGAAGAAGAAGAAGAAGAAGAAGAAGAAGAAGAAGAAAAACAGATACAGAAGCTGCTGCTGATACAGAGGTCTCGGACAAATTGGTTGTGCTGTCTTCTGGAGAAGAAAATGATGATCTACCATCAAAGAAGCAAAAATATGCAAGCCTTAATCAGTTGAGCAATGTTAAGTCAGGACCAGATCCGAGGTAATTACTTTTCCCTCATCAAAAAACTTGTTCTTTCACCAATGTATTCAATCTTCAATGTGTATCTATCTTTTGTAACCTTTACTTCTACTCTGGATTGCATTCATAGAAGAACACGCAAAACTTGATGTCATAGTTACAGGAAGATTATAGAATTGAATCACAGTTCATTCTTTTTTCTCTACAACAAAACAGAGCATCTATGCTTGTCAACTTTTTTTATTGTTGGGTTTTTCATTTTTCAACCCATTGTAATGAGAAAGTATCATCATATGCAAGGTTAGTTAAACATATAACACGGCAATATCTCCACATTGAAACTTCAAATGAGTGTGGTTGATGTTTGAATATTAACTCATTGATTAATTTAACATAACCCGCACATATAAGCTTAATTGTGTCAATGAAGTTTTGGGGTCTTCCTCCAAGGACTTCTTGATTCTTTTCTGTTTGAATCTTGAATTTGAGTAGAATTTTTTTTTGATCAGCAACATTGAATGAGTAGAAATTTATGGAGGCCTTTCTTTTCTTTACTGGCTGATTATAAAATGTAGACTTCTTGTTTGTTTCATTGTTCTTCTACGTAGTGGGAAATGCCCCCTTGTATGATGTATTTATTTTCGATCTTTATAAAATTTCTTACTTTCCAATAAATAAAATAATAATAATAATAGTAATAATAATAATAATAATAATAATAATAATAATAAGGGAAAGAAAAAGAGAAGGGAATTCATACTCAAATCTATAAACCAAACGCTGAGGTATATCTGTATGTCTTTAGGTTGAAAACAAGAAAAACTGAAAAATGGTGACAAGTAGATGAAATATTTGTAGAACAGCTTAGTTTCACTTTCTTTCTTGTTTATCTCAAGAACCAAACAGAACACCTAGGGTTGCCATCTTTGTTGATTTTTCTGTTTCATAATTTTTGCACCCATTTGGATGATACTCGTGTCTTGCCATGTCTCACAATTGATAGATCAATTTGGTTTCCAATTTTGGCTGATAATTAGACAATATAGTGTTGTCAACACAGTAATCTGTTTAATGTATTTCCTCTGAGGTGTATTGTCTCCCATGTGCTATGATCAGATTGACTGATTAGGTTTTTGGTTGTGTCATTTGCAGACAGTCATCTAGGCAGGACAAGAATGAGGCTGATCAATCTTCTTCTACTGTACCCCAAGGTATTTTTGCTGATTTCAAAAAGGAAAACTTTCTCTTTGAGGTGCAATTATCACCTATCGATTATCAAAAGAAGACGCTCACCATTCCTTGAGAAACTGTAGAAAAGTATTTCCATGCTGCTGATACAGGAAGTCAATTGGAGATCAATGTAACATTTTTCAGTAAACATAACGTGAAGTCACCTTTGATGAAACTCTTAATCTCTCCACAGCCTGGTGCCAACATGGTCGAGATAACTGGATGGTCACAGTTTTTTGCTGCACAGAATTTAAACGCTAAGGATTTGATTCGCTTTTACAAACCTCTCTACCAGCTTCTGGATAATGAGCATTACCTTCTTGATAGCCTAAATTTTCTCTTTATGAAGAAATTAGTGGCTACTGATATTACAGAGAACAAGCTCTATATTGTCAAAAAAGAGGCAGAAGAACACTTCCGTGCTCTAAATACCTCTAAAATAAGTGAAGTGGATATAGAAATTTCCGATGCTGAAAATGAGACTTATCATATGAAATTAGAAGTGTATCCAAAGACTGGTACCAATTCTGATGCCTACAAGATTACCTGGAAAAGTTTTGGTGTCAAACTGATTGAGGACAAAGCTGAAAGTTGCAGCACCGTTGATGTGATGATTCAGAGTAAGCCTGAGTAGTCAGATTAGTGATCTGTGGATAATAGTAGGATTGAAACTTGGATACTAAGCTCATTTTTTGTGAAAATCATTGTATAGGAATTGTTTCATTGAAAAGTGCAGGGTATATGAGCTTACCTATACACATTACTGCACTGAGATTGAAAATTTTCAATTTTCATACATATATTCATCAATAAACAGTAATATGCTTTACAGCCCTTCTTTACATATTGGACAATTCTTTGTTATATGTTGCCAAAATGGAATCTTAGTTAGCAAATAAAAAAACAGCCTAGTCTGCCGAAATCAGTGTTGAGATGCATGTTTCAAAAAACCTTAATTGGTCTTCTTTTCAGATTTGTAGTTAGCAACTTTTTTTTTTTTTTTTTTTTTTTGGGGGGGGGTGGGGGGGAATGATCATTGAATTACTTGCTACTAGTAATATTTTAGTTTGGTGGTACTGCCCGGTCCTTATAGATTGGTGCAAGAACTCATTCATAGGTTTTATTTAGAGTATAGCATTGGCAACCTTGAAAATTATGAGAAAATACGTCAAGTACTTGAAATGTGCATACCAAATGGACCTATTTGATTTATGCTGCTTCAAGTAATAAATGTTCAGTACAGGATTAGTAAGTAGGTTTGATCTATAAGATACGTGGTGTGTGCTATCTTAATAACAAGAGAACAAATGATCACTTGGTTACAGTTGCTAAAACAAGTGTTTCATTGCGCTGATTAAGTACGGATTCATTTGCAAGCAATGTAAATTGAGGCAAGTACTAAGAGCAACTGAATGTTTTGGATTTATTTTTCGAAGTTAATTTATAATAAAATGATTTAAGATCTATGGACACGATCAAACGGCCAACTAAACAAAGGAAAAAATTGTGACCACAACAGAAAACTGTTGAGAACTAGAGTGGTACTAATATAAAGCTTCTTTGCTGATAATTTTCTTTTCTTTTCTTTTCTTTTCTTTTCTTTTCTCAACAAGCAGAGAGCACTTAGGCTTGCCAGATCTTCGATGTTGCCTAAACTTTTGCTGGTGTTGTTAAAAGGCCGCTAAAACTAGAATTTTTAGTAGTGAGATTCAGATCCTTTCCATTTCATGGATAGAATGGAGATCTTTATTTATCTATCAAATACTATGATTCAAATCTGGAAGTGGAACCCCTCATCAACTCTTTGGGAATAAACCTCATGTGAGTTTATTTCTCTGGAGCGTTCCTACAATTAATCTAAATGATGTAACGAAGAGAGAGAGAGAGAGAGAAGACACCCACACCCATACCCACCGGAGACCCTCTCCATCTCCAGCGCCACTCCCCTTTCCTCCTGACGACCTCACCCCTCCCCTTCTCCTTCTACCCTGACAACAACTCAACAGTGTGCTAAAACAGAGGAAAAAGAAACTGCCTTTCCATGAAGCTACGAACAATTCAACTACCGGGTTTGCCCCTCAACAAGATCAACAGTGTGCTAAAGCAGAGGAAAAAGAAATTGACATATACCAAGCTAGTAATCTACAAACAATTCAACACCTGAAACATTTAATAATCCCAATCAATCAGATACCTAATCTATGCATGAGTGTGAAAACCTAAGCTAATTAACATATCCAATTCAAAGCTTCAAAATCATAAACAAAGTACAGCCCAAAGTTCAAATTTGTTTTTCCCCAATAAAAGGAGAAAGAAAATTACAAAATCACATGGCTGCACAAAACAAATTCAATTTTCAACTGCAATAACAACAACTTATCCAATCCTTAATCCTTTTAAGATATAATTTTCTTGGAAACCAAACAAGCACAATAAAGTGAAGAAATTTTCTAAAATGTTCATCAATTATTAGGGTTAGAGAGAGAGAGAGACCTATTCTTCTCCTTCAGTTTCAAAAGATTCCCGCTGCAACAGGCGGCGGAACTCCGACGAGAGATGGAAAGGGTCTCCGGTCGTTATGGGTGTCTTCTCTCTCTCTGTTTTTCAATTGTGTGTTTTTAAACAAGTAAAACACTGTCATTGCGTGCATGAACTGCTTGTACAAATTTAGTGCATGAACCGCTTGTACTGTCATCTATTTGAAATTAGTTTTCCCACCTCAAGAAACAAGTACCCAACTGTAACTGCAAGATGTTAACTGCCAAGAAGGCAACAAACTCATACCTGTCAACTATATATAGTGATCACTTCCATTAATTCAAGCCTCTCTCTCTCTCTCTCTCCAAGACTCAGCCAAGTACCCACCCCACCACCATATTCAAGAAAGAATCAATCCAGAAAAATGTCTGAAAGCAGTGACGAAGAAGGGAAATCGATGAACAACTCAGATAATGATGAAGAAGAAGAAGAATATTATGATGATGAAGAAAAGAAGGCAGACGATGGTAATCAACCATTAAAGCGGCAAAAAGGTGTGCATTTCACAGAAAGCTCTGATCAGAGGCGCAGTGATGTTATGTCAGAATCAGAATTGAGGTAATTACTAGTCCTTCACCAAGAAACTTGTTCTTTCATGAATGTATTGAATTCTTCATTCTGTATCTATCTATAGATACATTCATTTATGCATTTATCTATCCTTTTTAGCCTTTACTTCTACTCTGGGCTACATTCATGGAAGAATAACAGAACTCGTATATATGTTTATAGAGATATGCATACATGTATGAATTCATGGGTCTTTAGGAAAAAATGAAAAATGTTGGAAAAATTATAAAACAACCTCAATTTCACTTTCTTTCTTTCTTAATCTCAAGAACCAAACAGAGCACCTAGGGTTTGCCATCTTTGTGAATTTCTGTTTCACCATTTTTGCACCCATTTGCCAATCTACCATGTTCAATGCGCGTAAAGCATATTACTGTTTGTTGATGTTTGAATATTGGTTCATTTTTTCCATTAACATAGCCCTAACACCGAAGCTTAATTGAAACAATTTTGGGTCTTCTTTCAAGAACTTCTCAATTATCTTATTTCATTCACGGGATATATGTATATTTATATATGTTTATAGAGACATGCATGTGTGATTCATGGGCCTTTAGATTGCAAGCAAGAAAAACTGAAAAATGGTTTAAATTATATGAAAAGATTATAGAAACAGCTTGATTTCACTTTCTTTCCTTTTATCTCAAGAACCAAAGAGAGCACCTAGCGTTTACCATCTTTGTGAATTTCTGCTTCATCCATTTTCCACCCGTTGGATAATACAACCTACCAAATGACAGCATATATATATATGTCACAATTGGTTTCCATTTTTGATGGATATAACAATAGAATAGTGTTGAACACAGACAGATTGACTTTGTTAGGTTTGGTTCTGTCCTTTGCAGACAATCATCTAGGAGGGGCAACAATGAACTACAACGAGGTAGAACTAGAGCTAAAAAGGAAAATTTTCTGTTTGAGGTGCAATTATCACTTAGCAATTTGGACAGCAGCACGATCACCATTCCTTGGGAAACTACAGAAAAGTATTTCCTTGCTGCTGATACAGGAACTCACCAGGAGATCAATCTACAATTTTCCGATAAATATACCAATCGGTGGCGTATGGCACTCTCATTCTCTCCACAGCCTGGTGCTGACTTGGTTATAGGTGGATGGTTAGAGTATTTTGGTGCACACAATTTGAAAGCTATGGATTTACTTCGCTTTTACAAACCTCTCCCCCAGCCTTTTCATATCCAGCAGTACCTTCTTGGATATCTAACATTCCTCTTTAAGAAGAATTTAACTACTACTGATGTTTCGCAGAAGCTCGTTATTCCTATAGGAGCTGCAGAAAACCATTTCCCTCGTCTAATTACCAATAAACCAAGCTATGCTATGCTACAAATTTCTGATGCTCAAAACAAGAAGTGGGAGATGAAATTCCATCTGGCTCCAGTGGCAAACCAGAGTACACAAAATTATGGGTACAAGATGGATTGGACTGAGTTTGTTACTGAGCACAAATTGGAAGCAGGCGATGTGATTTTCTTTTACAAACCTGTCCTGCCTTCAGAAGACAATCACTATGCCATTCGATTTAAAAGGCCCAGCAAGAAGGATGATAGAAAGAAAGGCTCACCATCATATTCAAGAAAGAATCAACCAAGAAAAATGTCTGAAAGCAGTGACGAAGAAGGGAAATCGATGAAGAACTCAGATAACAAAGAAGAAGAAGAATATGATGATGAAGCAGAAAAGAAGGCAGACGATGTGAATCCACCATCAACAAAGCAAAAACATGTGGATTTAGAAAGCTGTGATCAGAGGAGCAGAAATGTTACACCAAAATCAAAAGGGATGTAAGTACTTGTCCTTCACCAAGAAACTTGTTCTTTCATGAATGTGTTGAATCTTCAATCTTTGTCTATCTTTCTATCTATAAATGTATTCATTTATACAATTATACATTTATCTATCCGTTTTATGTCTATATTTATGTATAGTATGGTCATCTATGTTAACCTTTACTTCTACTCTGGGCTGCATTCATGGAAGAATAACAGAACTCACATATATGTTTATAGAGATCCATACATGCATGAATTCATTCATGGGCCTTTAGGTTGCAGGCAAGAAAAACTGAAAAATGTTGGAAAATTTATATGACAACTTAATTTCACTTTCTTTCTTTTTATATCAAGAACCAAACAGAGCACCTAGGGTTGCCATCTTTGTGGATTTCTGTTTCATCATTTTTGCATCCATTTGCCAATATTCCAAGTTCAATCAGTGTGGTAGATGTTTGCATATTGATTCATTGATTCCACTAACATAGCCCCAACACAGAAGCTTAATTGTAAAAATAGTGTTTCGGGTCTTCTTTCAAGAACTTCATGATTATTTTATTTCATTCACAGATATATGTATATATATTTGTATATATTTATAGAGACATACGTGTATGATTCATAGGTCTTTAGTTTGCAAGCAAGAAAAAATGAAATTGGTTAGATTTAGATGAAAAGATTATAGAACAACTTAATTTTACTTTCTTTCTAATCTCAAAAACCAAACAGAGCACCTAGGGTTGCCATCTTTGTGACTTTCTGTTTCATCATTTTTCTACCCATTTGGATAATACAACCTACCACATGGCACAAGATATATATGTCACATTTGAAAGATCAATTGGTTTCCAATCTTTGTTGATAACAATAGCATAGTGTTGAATACAGTAACCTGTTCGATGTATTCCCCTACGACGTATATTGTCAACTACCATATGCCATGATCAGATAGACTTATTAAGTTTGGTTCTGTCCTTTGCAGAAAATCATCTATGAGGGTCGACAACAAGGAGGAGGACAATTTTGTCTTTGAGGTGCAATTATCACTTACCGATTTTCAAAGCCAAAAACTCACCATTCCTTGGGAAACAGTAGAAAAGTATTTCCTTGATGCTGATACAAGAACTCAGCTGGTGATCAGTGTACTATTAACCGATAAATACAACAATCAGAAGCATGAAAGATGCTCATTCTCTCCACAGCCGGGTGGTGATTTCATTATCACTGAATGGTCAAGGCAATTTAGTGCACACAAAGCTATGGATTTGATTCGCTTTTACAAACCTCTCCCCCAGCCTTTTCATAACCAGCATTACCTCGTCGGATATCTAAAATTCCTCTTTGAAAAGACTTTAACTACTACTGATGTTTCGCAGAATCTCGTTATTCCTATAAAAGCTGCAGAAAACCATTTCCCTCGTCTAATTACCAGTAAACCAAGTCATGCTATGCTACAAATTTCTGATGCTCAAAACAAGAAGTGGGAGATGAAATTCCATGTGGCTCCAGTGGCAAACCAGAATGCACAAAAATATGGGTACAAGATGGACTGGACTGAGTTTGTTACTAAGCACAAATTGGAAGCAGGCAATGTGATTTTCTTTTACAAACCTGTCCTGCCTTCAGAAGACAATCACTATGCTATTCGATTTAAAAGGCCCAGCAAGAAGGATGATAACAAGAAGGGAGGAAACAAGGACATACATGCAGAGAATTGAATTCATGCTGATATCAGGGACAACATTGAAAGTTGCAGTACCGGTGATATGATGATTTAGAGCAAGCCTGTGAAGTCAGATTAGTGATCTGTTGTGGATAATAATCAGATTAATACTTGGATACTAAGCTCCTTTTTTTTTTTTTTTTCCTGAAAATCATTATATGAGCTTCTCTATACACACTGCAGCATTGCAATTGTGATATTTTTTTCATACACACATCCAGCAATAAACAGTAATAAGCTCTACAGCCCCTTTTATAACATATTTGGGGATTCTTTGTTATATTTCCAAAATGGAATCTTAGTTAGCAAAAATAGCCTTGACTGCTCAAATCAATGTGAGATGTGTGTTTCAAAAAACCTTATTCGGTCATCTATTCAGATTAGTAATTAGCATTTTTTGATAAAATATTTTTATCATTGAATTGCTTATTATTATTAATATTTTAGTTTGGTACTACCCTCTTCTGATTGATTGGTAAAAGAACTCATTCAAAGGGGTGTTATTTAAAAATAGCATTGGAAAACCGGAAAATTATGAGAAAGTGGGAGTGTTAGGAGAGAAAATTTTGAAAACAATGTCAGAGTGCATGAATCAAACTCACCCAACAGATCTTGTGGTGTTCAGTCTAGGACTAAACAATTCCTCAGGTTTTATGGACAACCCCATTTATGTGAATTCTTGACATAGGAAAAACCAACACTACCATAATTATAATATCACTATTTTCTAATTCCAACACCCCCCCTCAAGCTGGTGTGAAGATATTCAATAAACTCAGCTTGCCGATAGACGACTGGAGTAATGTTGGGCCTACAGACTTGGTGAACATATCTGCTAACTGCTGAGAAGAATAGACAAAGGATGGTCTCACAATACCAATCCGAACCTTCTCTTGAATGAAATGTATATCAACCTCTATATGCTTAGTACGCTCATGTAGGACAAAATCAGAAGACAACATAATAACAGATTTGTTGTCACAAAACAAAGAAGCAGGAGCAGTCTCCTTAAATCCTAACTTTGCCAACATGGAACCCAACCATAGAATCTCACAAGTGCGTTGTGCCATAGCCCTATACTCAGCTTTTGCAAAAGACCTAGAAACAAGTGCTTGCTTCTTACTTTTCCATGATATAAGATTATCACCATAGTACAAAAGCCAGAAGTAGAACGCCTAACCGTTCTAGATCTTACATAGTCAGCATCAGTAAAACAAGAGAGTCAATCCCAAGCTAAGAGAGGTCTTCAAATATCTCAAAATGTAATGAACTACATCAAGATGTTCTGTACGAGTTGCATGCATGAATTGGCTAACTACGCTAACAGCAAATGTCAAGTCAAGTCTAGTATTGGTCAGATAGATGAGATGCCTAACAAGATACTTATACATACCTGGGTCTTCTAGTAATTCGCCAGACTCTGATATGAGCTTGACATTGGGATCCATAGGACACTACAACAAAATGCACCTTTGGCGACCAAAATTGGTGACCAAAAAAAATTTAGTCTCCAAAAGTTATGGAATTGGTGACCAACATTTTTTTGGTCGCCAAAAGTAAGATATTTAGCTACTAATTTTTTTTTAGTCGGGGTATATTCATTATTGGTGACTAAAAAAAAATTTAGTCATTAAAAATGGCAGAATTGGCGACAAAAGAAAAACTTAGTCGCTGTATATTGACTTTTGACTACTAAAATATTTAGTCGTCGAATGGAAAATAAAAAAATTATTTTTTTCTCTTTGGCAACTAAAGTTTTAGTTGCCAAAAACTTACTTTCAGCGACAAAAAAAAATTTAGTCGCCGTATACAGATTTTTGGCTACTAAAATATTTAGTCGCCGAATGGAAAATAAAAAAGTTATTTTTTCTCTTTGGCGACTAAAGTTTTAGTAGCAAAAACTTACTTTCAGCAAAAAAAAAATATTTTAGTCGCCTTTAGCTCACTTTTTCCTACTAAAATGTTTAGTCGCCAATTGTAATTAAAATTTTCAAAGAGAAAAATTGTCATTGATTATTTTTTGCGACTAAAATTTTTTTGTCAGCATTAGTTCATGTTTTGGCTACTAAATTAATTTTAGTCATCATTTGTTAATATTTCCCGACTAAAATTTCGTTGCCAAATGTGTATAAAAAATTAGTGGGAAATATTTCATATTGGTGCCTAAATTTTTGCCCAAATCTGTTAGTCTTCACACGGTTCTATTCTCTCTCTCTCTCTTTCTCTCTCTCTCTCTCACAGAGAATCGATCACCACCGCCCCTCATCTCGCCGTCTCAAACGACCATAGTTTCCGTCAATCTTCCACTGTTGAACATCGCCACCGCAGCTCACCATTGCCTCGCCTCCCATCGACATTCAGGTTATCCTTTGTTCTTCTCTCTTTCTCTCCCCCCCTTCCTCTATTTCCCTATTTCACTCTAGCTCTAGGGTTTTTTTTTTGATGCTGTAGGATTTTGATTTCTATGTTTCGAGTAAATGGGTTTTGATTTTTGTTCTAGATTTAGGGTTTTTTGAACTGATTATCAAGTAAATGGGTCTCTTTGCTTCAAATCTATTGATTCTTTTGCCCTTTTTTTATATTTATTTTTGGGGGTTGATTTGTACAATCTGATAAACCACTTGAGCTTGTTTGGGGAAAATTTCTAAATGAGGCTATCTTGGTTGTTTCTTCTACGCATGATGCTTGACTTCTACCTAAAGCTTTGGTGATTACATTAATGGAGGGATAGTTGAAAAGGTAGAAGACATATTTCTTTATGTGTTTGTGTGTAACATATGCATTTATAAATAGAGTTTTTGTTTTTGAGTGATTCTACTTACACCATTACTTTACCTCTTTACACTTTCTATATGAGTTTTTTTTTTCTTCCCAATTTTATTCATGTGTAAAATTACCTTTAAGGATAAAACACTAAAATTAAATATATTTTGTTATCTCCTTACACCCCTTGGTCTTCAATCCCTACTCTTTTTTTCTTTTCTTAATTTTTCTTTTATCTTACATATCTCTTTCAAAAAGTGAGAATCATAATATTTTGATCATTAAAGAAAGCAATAGATGAAGAAACTGTGGTGAAGAACCATCAAAAAAGTGAAATTGTGAGTTTTTTATTTATTTAGTAGGTTTTTGCTTCGTTTTTCTGGACTTGTGTTCGACTTTCGTTTGGTGGTTTGAAATCGAACAAAATAAAATAGTTCGACATCACATTGTTGAAAAAAAAAATATAAGTCTGGTAACCAACTACTAAATACAAGATACATTTCCAGTAACCCCAAACCGAATTTTTTTAATTTGTTCGACTTCTCATTACCATGTATTTTCAGTTTCATTTGTTTATATTTTTTATTTTTTTGCTTGGAAGGATTATACTTATACTCATTGCAACAATGCAAGTATTGCAATATTAGTGGACTCTAGTTATGAATTCATTACATATGAGGTTTGTTAAGTCTTTTTTTATGAATATGATTTTTATTTTTATTTTAAATTTGTATTGAGTTTATTAATAGTTTGACGTATAAATATATTTATTATCTTTAGATTTTTAGTAGTCGTGAAGCATTAATTAAATGGGCTTTTGACGTTGGGAAAAAAACTGGATTTGTCATTGTTATAAAGACATCAGATGCAGGAGACTATGGCAGAAAACCAAGACTTACATTTGCTTGTAAAAGATGTGGTTACTATAGAGATAACAGGAAGATCAATGGGGAACAATTGAGGTTGACAGATTCTAAAAAGTGTGGATGTCTATTTCTATTAAGGGAGAAAAATTACCTACAAATTATCAAGACGAATTGTGATGACATGTTTCATTGATAGATACAAACAATGACAGATTTTATGGATATTCATACACTTGATGTTTTTATTAATAATTTTATGGATACTTTTTATATATGATTTCATGGATGCGTGTTTGATTTATGAATTTTTTTATGAATGCTTCAAGGAAAAACTAAATCTTTCAATGTACAGCGACAGGGGCCTAGACAACGCTATTGTAGTTTGGCAACATGACACTAGAGTAATTCCATTTGTATAACAATGTATCACTGAATATGCACTTCACTAGTGGCCTAAATCAATCTCTTGTTATCATCTAATTGGACAGAAATATAACGCTAGGAAAAAAAATATTGTTCGGTAACATGGCACTGGAGTAATTCAAATTAATTAGCATTGTATTACCGAACAGGCCCACCACAAATTAAAAAATCATTGATTGGAAAAAAGTGTCTTTATAAATGTATAGTAACAAAATGCTGGAGAGATTTTTTCCGGCAGCATAACATCGGAATAATGTAACTTGTTTAGCACTGTGTTACCAAAATTAGTGGTATAAAGAGATGAAATAGTTAATTTAGGGTTAGTTTTGGTAATATATGGGGGGTGTAATGAGAATTATATTTTTTAAAATGGTGTAATGAGATGGAGAGTGTAAAGAGATTAAATAGTGGTGTAAATAGAATCACCCTTGTTTTTTCCCCATCTTACAGGAAAATAAATAAATAAATTGGATTTAGCAAAAGGCACTAACAAAACAAAAGGCAACAATTAAAACCTATTCAACTTTAGCTAATCTATCTAGAAATGGATTAGCTTTCATAATATATCTATGACAAAATATTGTTGATTTTCAAGAAGTTATCACTCTGTCCTATCACATTACTAACTACGACAAATTCAATCCCGGCCTTGCATTGTAGGCTTTCCTTCTTCATCACCATTTCTTTACTAGCTTTATTTGACTTCTAACTTTTTTTTACATGGGTTGTTATACAAGACACCTTAGATATATGCATGAGTAACACTATCACATGAAGCATTCTAAGTGGTGAAGCAAATGTAAACTTCATTTTTTGTAATGAAGAGGGGGAAGACTTAAACCATGTGTTGCTCTTTTGTCCCTTTATCTAGAAGGTTTGGTCTCATATTATCAGATGGTGAGGCTTGCAATGGGTACTATCTAGCTCTGTGAATTGCTTACTACAATGGTGGGCTGGTGTTAAATTTAAAAAATAGAATAATATCATCTGGAGGGCCATTCCTTTGGCTATGCTCTGGTCCATTTGGAAATAGAGGAATCCTTGCATTTTAAACCATATATAGGGGAGCTGTGTGAGACTATTAAATTAAGGATTGCAATGTGGATCAAAGTATCTTGCCCCTCTTTGGATTTTTCAATTAATGATATTATTTTCAACTTGCAAAAAGTCAAAGTTTGCATTGGGGGGGATTGGTTAGCAGGCCTGGGGTAGAGAGATCCTTGCTATCTATCCTGGTGGCGATTTTATTCTTTTGCATCTATAGAACTAGTAATTGTTCCATTTACAAACAAGAACTTGGGTTAACAACCCTTATTGAATTTGCACTATTGATTTCATATGGTGTTTAGTTGTAAATTTTTATCAAAAAATTAGTTGTCCAAGTACTATAAATGTTTTTAATAAATAAAAGAAGTAGAAATATTAATTTGGTTTACAATTTTTTTTTTCATAATAATAATAGGAACAATTTCTTTTTTCTGCAGTTGCTCGTCAAACTTGCCATTCTAAAGTGCAGAATTTATTTCATGATTTATAATTGTGAATGGAGGAGTAGAACTATTTAATTCTTTTACTTTTTGACTGCATGGTTTAAGTAAAGTAAAATTTTTAAGCAGCAATTCGTAAATGATGGATAGATAGTTTGTAAGTCAATTGGTCACAACATGTATACCCCCAATCTCTTGTCTTGTGAACAAACACAATGTCTAAATTTCTTATAATTTCAAAGTTTTGACTAGTTGTTTCATTGTCAATGCTTGAGTTAAATAGGATGATGCAATCTGTTTATTCATTCATTTGAGTAGTTAAGGTCATTGGTTTTAAAATAAATTTGCACATCTGTCACATGTGTGTAGGATTTATTAGAATAACAACTAATTAATGACTTTATGCTCTGTTTAAATTAATGACTTTATGCTCTGTTTAATTAATGACTTTAGCAAGTTCACAATGAATGGTTTGTGTAGACCACCCCGAGAACTCCGCTCTCCCCGCACGAGGGTGCGAATCGTTTCGTTCTCTAGCTACTACAGTTTGGACTCGTGTCACGGTTTTGAATCTAATCTCACAAAGTGCAATGTGAGACCGATAAATCATCAAAGAGTCCAAATCCGGCAAATCGTTTTGGAAAATTGATTTTAATAAAGAAGTGCCAAATATGGACTGCTTTGCCAAATACAGAGTAGCCACCTAAATGTTTTATTTTGAAAAATTTAGTAAACCCTGACTCGTGCCTAAGGCCACGTGTTCGTCATCACCAAAGTTGCCTAGGCTCGGGAACTTGGGTACGAGGAGGGAAGGTCATGCAATGAGCACCCTCGCTCGCCCGATCAAAGATCGGCCTTTACTAACATGATATGTTGTTTTTGAAAACACATGTGTTCTTATTCTGGTTATTAACCTAGAATTACTATGTGATGTGCACAGCATACAAGTATAGACTAGATCGCCTAAGTTGGAACAAAACATTGCATGTTCGTTTGTTTGAAAATGGTTTGAAGTTTGCTACTCGTAAGTAGGCTAAATCGCGGATTTCAATGAATTGTTCCAACTCAAGTAATCCAACCTTCATCCATAGGCATTCATGCAGTTATATCAGTTAAGCAGTTAGCCTCATGCAAGCATGCTATACATGGCAACATACACATCTCATGCGGTGATGCTAAAGCATAAACACTCACAGTGTACTCCGAGCCAAAACAGAGAACTAGTTAGAAATTATGCATGATCCTAGTTCATGTTAAAATGGCTAATGCAACACATGCGAAAATGCAACTAAGATAGGATCGGCTATTCTAAGATGTCATGTGAAATGCAACTTGATACATGTATTCAAATTGGTATTGAAATACAATGCAGTTAGTATGATGCGCCGAGCCTGGTGCATACAAGACAGATGAATAGATGCACGCATGCGAAGCATAAATATGCTAATCGAAATATGCCCTAAAACTAACCATCGTAAGCGGTTAAGTAAAAAGGAGAAAGAAATGGAGGTTGGAAGACATGCATCGCACAAATGCACGCTTATTACAATAGTTGGCCCTCTCAACGGAGGGTTCGAATAAAAAGATAACTAGCTAATCTGGGCTAATTAAACTAATTATTACAAAACAAAACTAATTAACTAACAAGTTAACTAATTAAGTACAAAACCCAAGCTAATTAACTACCAAGTTAACTAACTAGTTATTACAACACAAATAAGCAGCTAAATGCATTAACAACTTAAATACAGAACCAAAGCATAAACTAGCTAAGGAAAGCAGTAAAGAGAGGTCCTCGGGATGAGGAGTGCATGCATGCTCGGTCGCCTCGTCCGGAAATCCAACGTGATGCCCCAATTTTCCTCTATGTGCAATTGTTCTTAGAACCTTGCACCAAGCTCCAGATAGCTTCAACTTCTCCATGGGAACCTGTAGGAACATGGCCGGCCAGTTGTTGATGTTGCAGACCACCAGCCGACCACTTTTCTTTGCTGCAGACCAAAAAAAGTGGTCGGCGACTAGTTTTTCCGTCGTCCGACCACTTGTTCTTTGCACTTCTCCGGTTCTTTGTCGCAGAGAGCAAGAAAGGGTATGGCAATGTATTTGCAAGGTATGTGTGCACAACCACCCTCCCTATCATTTCATAAGCTCAAGGGAGTGCGGTTCTCGACCCTCGGGCCACTAATCATGCATCTCGATGCATGATGGCCGAGAAGCCAAATTGCATAATTCAATATTGAAATGAATGCACACATAAACACATAAAGCCTTGACCTCTGTCATGTATGATCAAGAGGGTCAGCGATTGAGAATTGAGGCACGTTTCATCACTTCAAGTATGAAACGTCCCTCGTTTCTTGTGCTCGGATTAACACTTAATCCGAACACAATGCAAGCAACAACGTGGCATACTCAATGCAATGTGACATAAGCATGCAAACAACATGGCATATAAACATGCTAAATGCAAAGAACAACATGGCATACACAATGCTAAATGCCAAGAACATCATGGCATACTCAATGCAATGAGCATGCAAACAACATGGCATACACAATGCAACGAATAACATGGCATACTCAATGCAATGTGACATAAGCATGCAAACAACATGGCATACACAATGCTAAATGGACTTAAATCGAATGTGGACAGACCTCAGCCATGCCCAAATCAGTAGCCATAATGATGAAACTAAGGCATGAAGATCAAGACAAGCATGCTCAATGCAATGGCCCATCAACTAGGCCTAAGAGCACAACCCTCAAACAGATTGAAGAAGTGATAAACATGGAAGTGTGACAACACTACATGCTCTGAAATAAGGTATGAAATAATGCCAAATCATTCAAACAACATAAGCAAGAGCCCTTAAAGCATAAGGCTAACAAAGAGGACTACAAAAGGGGCATGCAATACATGGCACAAATGCATGAACCAATCATTGACAGAGCTCAAATAGGTCTAAAAAAAGACCAAAACATGTTGAGATGGGAGCTCAAGGACCTAGGCAAGATGGTATACATGCTAGGCCATAAGCTTGGCAACAATGCATAACACTCAAAGGCAATTAACGAGTGAAAGAAGTAAGAACATGGCAATTCTAGATGCTTTGAAATGTCATGTTAAATGATGCCAAATCATGTACATGATGCAAATGAAGCATGCTATTGTCATGACCCAAACCCGTCCCTATGGGTTAAGGCCATAATCGGCCAGTAATCCTGAGATTACCTACGGCCTCAAACCAAAGCAAACTTAACTCATCAGAGGAAAGGGGCCAAACGGAAACAAAATTTAAAACCTTGTCCAAAGAGCTGTGCTTACATGGCACATCAAAACAAACCATGCGTATAGACATTAATAACTCACAACAGAAATATAGTAGCATAAGTTCTGTACAAATAGGATCATCCAAAATTAAGTCAACCCATGAAAACTATATACAAACATATTCAGAAACTTCGCCAACATGACAACATAGAACAAAATAACAAAAGGCGAAGGTGGGTCTCGTGCGTGAGACACTAGGGCTGACTCTTCAAAACTCGGTTGTTCCACACAGGCTTCACTGGGGCTGGGTCTGGACCTCTCTTGGCTCACCTACAAACACATGAATGAGTGTGAGCGATAGCCCAGTGAATAATATCAAATAAGAAGATACAGACGATATGTAGAACAACATATTCCGAACGGCCTTGGGCCCAATTCACATTTTTATTTACATTTACATACACAATTTGAGTTAAGTGACTGTGGTTTTAAACATACTAGCCTTTGGCCCATTTATCTTTCATTCCTATAAAAATGGCCTTTGGCCCGCTTGTTTATGTCAAAACGGCCTCTGGCCCATCCATCCATGTCAAAACGGCGTTCGGCCCATTCACTTATGTCAAAACGGCCTTCGGCCCATTCACTTATGTCAAAACGGCCTTCGGCCCATTCATTCATTGCAAAACGGCCTTCGGCCCATTCATTCATGTCAAAACGGCCTTCGGCCCATTCACTTATGTCAAAACGTTCGTCCATGATTCAAACTGGCAAACTTATGAGGCTTATAAGAAAATAAGCAATTGGACAAACGACAAGCTTCAAATATCGATATTACTTACAGTGATTGGTTGGTTGGCTTGCCCTGGAGCTCGATCCTACACAGTCCATGAACACAAAAGGGTCAACAGCCATCCAATCCGTTCTTAAATTCACATTTTCCTCTTTAGGCTTTATTCTTATCTCTTTAATTCAATTACAATGCTCAATGCATACCTAAGAGTGCTTGCAAGTGAAAGAGAACGGAAAACGAAACACAGAATGCGAAAAAAAAATTTCAAAAAACAGGGTCCCCGCTCGAGCGTGGACTTCCCTGCTCGAGCAGACCCTTGAGACCCGCAAAAGTACTGGATAGGTGAAAATTACGCTCGATCGTGCATTCTGCCGCTCGAGCGGAAGGCCTCTCTACATGGCTCCCCGCTCCAGCGTTGAACACCATGTCTGCAAAAGTGCTGGGAGCACGAAATTCATGCTCGAGCGGCGGTTTCCCCGCTCGAGCGGACATCAAAATTCTGGAAATTCTAGATCAAGTTCTTGAGCTTCAATTCGATGTTCAAAGGTTCCAAATGCATGTTTATGACTCAAACTTCATATATTTATGTACTAACATGGTACAAACACCAAATAATAACACAATGAAGCTCAATTCCAAAGATCAAACACATGCATGTCCCAAATTGACACCAACCCATTTCCATCATAACACATTCATGCATTCAAGGCTCTTATTCTCATAAATTGTACATGCATGTGATGTATCACTCTCATTCTCAACTTAGATGATACAAATGGTGATTACAACATGAGCTTTAACCAAAACTCTACATGATTCATGCATTTCAAGCTCAAACATGCAAATTCAAAACAATTCCTTTCATGCATGCACATATTGGCCCTCAATTCAACAAGACCAATTCAATTACATCTCAACTCTTACTCTTGATCAATAATCAACCTTAAATTTACAAAATTATAACAAGAACTCATGGGTTACTTACCAAGGAGCTTTAATTCTCACAATCTATAGCAATTTCTTGAGTAATCTTCCAAAATCTCCAAGTTTCTTGACCAAACCTTCAATCTCCTACTCTCTCTCCCTCTAACTGACTCTCTCTTCTCTTCTTAGAGTTTATGATTAGCCAAAATGTAACAAAAGGAGAAGAATAGAGAGTGTAGTGCCTTTATTCAACAAACTCCACTAATTCAATTTAATAGTAATAAACAATTCGGCACTAATTAATCGTTATGAACCTAATTATTTTGATTTGAATCAATTTTCAATTAGATTTCACCGCAGGCTCTAAAAATTATGCCAATCACAATGGCGCAATCAATTTCGGGTTCTGTGGCCGATAAGGCCTTCAATTTAATTTCCAAAGCAGATAATCAAACAGATATTCCTATGGTGAACAGATAGAAATTCAAAACCACTTATTTTCACATAATGGCGCACAAAATCACATTAAACACATAATCATGCTCATATTGAGGACCAATTAACATATTACGGGACAGGGATATCACAGCTATGGTACCCAAAGCTTGAAGCTAGCATAGGCATTTGTACTACAACTATGCAAAACATGAAGCATATGGTCAAGGCAACCCAAAGCAGTCCTAGAACATGTCAAAATGAGTCTAAAACATGCATGTAAGGAAGCCAAAACAAGCTAGCATGAAGGGCATAAGGCATGATGCATACAGGGCCAAAAGGGAGGATTACACTACACCTACCAAGACCAATCATAAGATCGCTTCGCCAACAAAAATCAGAGTTATATCATGGCAGAATAACCCCAAAAACACACTGAAATGATAGCTCGCAAGCTTAGGCATGAAAGCATACGCAATGACTCATTCCTAGGCATAAAGGACCAACCCTCCAAAGCATGAAAAGAGTGACAAATGTGAGTGCATGAACATGAAACATGAACTGAAATCACATAACAAATGATGCCAAATCATGTAGATAGCCCAAGCAATGCATGCTAGTGGACTTGATACACAAAGCTAATAAGCTGGAATGCATTATAGCCATACAAAGCATGGCATGCATGACCAAAACAACACAAATCAGAGCTAGAGCATGCTAAAACATGGACAAAAGCTTCTTAGAGTTAAGCCAAAATCATGCTAGAATGACAGTCTAAGGCATGACACACATTAGGCTAGTTAATGGAATTGCACTACAAGTGCATGGAGCATGCATGGGGCTATCAAACCAAACATTAACAGAGGTATATCATGGCAAAAAACCACCAAGAACATGCTGAGATGGACTCAACACAAGCTAGAAAGACATGCTACTTCATGAAGCACACAAAGCTAGTTTATGAGGATTACACTACAAGTGTATAAGGCATGCAAGGGATGACAAAACCAAATCAAAACAGTGGTATGCCATGTCAAAATAACTCCAAATACATGCTAAGATGGAGCCAACATAAGCTTGACAAACATGCTCACACATGAGGCATACAAAGCAAGCATACAAAACACAAGGAGAGGGATGACCCTCTCCCATTTGGGACCTCAAAACACCATTCCCACCACTGAAATTCCTCTGAGTTTCAGTGGTGAGAAGGCCAAAACAAGATGGTCCCAATACCTTAAAAGGATGGTTCAAAACAAGGCCTAATAAGGCACAAGAGGGGGGAGATAACCCCCAACACCAACAAGGCCTCAAACAAACATGTTAAGGGCTGAAAAATAGAACTTTTTGTAGTTTAAAGTTAGGCCAAAATAAGCATGCAAATAGGTCCGAATACTTAAACCAAAACAAGGGTTTTAAGGGTTAGAAACTCACCCTTGAAGAACACCTTCAAAGCTACAACTCCAGTAGCTTTTCTGAGCTCAAACCTCTCCAAAAACTCCAAAATCAACCTCAAAGTGCCTCAGCAACAAAAGGATGGTGTTTGAGTGTGTGTTTGTGTGCAATAGTGTGGAAAAACTACACTTTCAAGCACAAAAATGAAGAAGAAGAGCAAGATAGATACAAAGATGTATATGTATAGCTCAAGCACTTTTTTTTTACTCTAGAGGAGGAGGGGGGAGGTTCTCTTATATAGAGAACCAAAGGTTAAGCTTGTTGGACAAGCTTAGGCCTAAAGCCATCCCTTCATACACGTGTATGGAGGATCACTTCTGTGCCCTCCAGCTGTTACAGCTAGCCTAAAAATATCTCCAAAAAGGTGCTGGAAAGCTGTCGACCACTTGAAGTGGTCGGCCAGCTACTTACACTGGTCGGCTGACCAGTGAAAGTGGTCGGCCAGGGAAGAAAGTGGTCGGCCATGGGGGGGAGATGGTCTGCAGCATGAAAGTAAGGCAGTGGTGTGGTGGCCGACCAGAAAAGGTGGTCCAAAGACCAAGAAAACCAGCTGGCCAACCAGAAAACTGGCTGGCAGGAAGGAAAGTGGTCTCCAAGGGGAAGAACTGGTCTCCCACCCTTGTACCACCTTCCAAACAAGGAAAAAAAGGTTTGTACCAAAAACAAACCAAAAAGGATGGAAGACGAAAGCCCGGGAGGCAAGGCGTGCAGTCGAGAGACCCGAAAACTAGTCTACAAGCACCAAAAGTGGTCAACGACCCCAAAAGTGGTCCCCTCTAGGCAGAGGTAACAAGGCATGGTTCAAAAACCAAGCCAAACGGAGAACGTTAAGTGGTCCCAAGACAAGGTGCGGCCCCGAAGGCTCCGAAAATCGGAAACTAGTCTCCAGGCGGGAAAAGTGGTCTACGACCATGAAAAGTGGTCTACAACCACAAAAGGATGGTCTACCAGACCTCTCCCTCCCTCCAGGGAAGAGAAAACAAGGTTCGGTCCACAAACCGAGCCAAAGCACAAAGAGTTTAGAGGCCCGAAGGCAAGGCACTCAGCCGAAAACTCCGGAAACTTGAAACAAGCACAAACATGCATAATCACCGAGCGCTCAATCGATGATGTCTGAGTCTTAAGGTCGATCAAAAATGGGGTGTCTACAGTTTGTATTGCCAATTTTCTTGTAAATCAAATAATTCTAGTGGTTGTTAGATACTTTTCTGCTCACAAGATTTTATGGTTTGATAACTTTCATTATTTGTGTGTTGTTCCTGTAAGCATACTACATGTTATATAGCTACTGATTTGAGAAGATTTAAATAATATAATCTTACAGTTAGGAAATATTTCTAGATTATTTTATGATCTTTGTTTCCAAATTTGTATATCTTACAACTATTTCTTAGGTTAGGGAGAGGGAATTGAGTGGAATGCCTATTCCTTTTGAGTTTGAGGATTGTGATAGTGATGATTTCAAGGATCTTTTGATGAATGGGACTCCTTCAAATATTATTTATTGAGCAAAAGTGCTTGCAGGCCTCTTGGAAGATCAGTATATGACAGAGACTCATTACTTGTTTTCCTGATGAGTGTGTCATTCTTTTGCATGCATTATTACCATGATTTCACTGCAGACTCGCTAGCCAACCATGCAGTAGTTTTACTATCATGGATTATTTTCCTCTGTTTGTTCTTACTTTAGAAGGCTCTCTTGTCTCCTCTTGCTTTCTACATTGGGTTTGTCTGATGTAGTGTCATACAACTTCAACCTATATAAAATTTAGACAAACTCTTCAATTCAATATTAGATTTTTTTTTTTAATAGCTTTATTAATGTTGATAGCAATTGATGATGGTGTCTAGCATTTTGGGCATCCTTCTGAGGATGATGATCATGATATTGTTTCTGAGGATGATGATCATGATAAGATTCTACAGCTATGTAATATAATGATTAAGTAATATTTTTGAAATTTCACTTGGATACACAATTGTGATTTTGTTTATGAACTCATAAGCTAGCAATTGCATTTAAAAAGTAGTGATGTGTTTCATATTTGATTATTCTTGTAGATTTACTTTGAGTTGTTTTTTGTTGTCCCTCCCAAAATATTCTTCTTGGTTATGTGTTCTTATGATATAATATTTACTTACATGAAATGAAACAGGCAGGTGGGTGACATGGGAAGCGGCATTTGCTGCATCTGAAACTTCTTCAAATTCAACTAAAAAAAAGCCCAAGTGGTTTATCTCTGCATCCCATTTATCTTGTTGCAAGATTTCATATTAATAGATATTTTATTACAATTTGATTACTATGTATCATTATATCTTCCTCTTCTCATTACATCATTCTTATTCAGCTAATTGCTCGTGATGATCGGATGTGTAGCTCTCTTTAAACTATCTTGATTGTTGTTCATCAAAATGTTTGTGCCCAAATTATCTTCATGCTATATAATGCCCTTAAGACTATTTGTTTATATGAAGCTCTAGTATTTTTGAACTTCTTGTAGCTCTCTTTAAACTATTTTTGCTTACTTTTTTACTTTGAGCTTCTGAAAGTACAAAAAAACTTTGTACAACTTTGAATTCAATCAAACCAAGATTTCTTTAGTTGTTCTAAGAAAAAAAAAAGCAAAAGCAAACCAAACAACTGGTTTACTTTGTCGAAAATGCCTTAAACTTAGTTCGAAAAAGGCATTTGGGGGGCGAAAATACAAAACAGCCCCCGAACCACTCCATAGAAGTCACGGGCAGCTTTCTCATGAAAATAGAACCCATAGGGACAGATGACATGTAATTAGCACACGTTGGTTGGGAGTTAAAGTCGAAAATGCCTTAAATTTAGTTGAAAAAAAGGTGTTCTAGGGGCGAAAATGCAAAATTTCCCTCGAACCACTCTACGGATGTCACAAGTAGATTCCTCATGACAAATAGGACTTGTGAGAGCTGACAGAAAGTAATTCGGACCCGTAGGTAGAGAGTTAGAGTCGAATACGTTCAAAACTTAGACGAAAAAGGGCATTTCGGGGGCGAAAATTCAAAACAGCCGCCGAGCCACCATGTGGCTCACACAGACAGTTCCCCCATGACAAATAGGACTTGTGAGAACTGACGGAATGTAATTCGGATCCGTAGGTTGGGAGTTAAAGCTGAATACGCCCTAAACTTAGTCGAAAAAGGGCGTTTCGTGGGCGAAAATTCAAAACAGCCCCCGAGCGACCATGTGGCTCACACGGATAGCTTCGTCATGACATATAGGACTTGTGAGAACTAACGGAACGTAATTCGGACCCGTAGGTAAAGAGTTAGAGCCGAATACGTCCAAAACTTAGTCGAAAAAGGGCGTTTCGGGGGTGAAAATTCAAAACAGCCCCTGAACTACCGTGTGGCTCACACAGATAGCTTCTCCATGACAAATAAGAATTGTAAGAACTGACGGAATGTAATTCGGACTTGTAGGTTGGGAGTTAAAGCCAAATACACCCTAAACTTAGTCGAAAAAGGGTGTTTTGGGGGCGAAAATTCAAAATAGCCCCCGAACCACCATGTGACTCACATGGATAGCTTCGTCATAAAAAATAGGACTTATGAGAACTGACAGAACGTAATTCAGACCCGTAGGTAAATAGAGAGTTAGAGCCGAATACGTCCAAAACTTAGTCGAAAAAGCGCGTTTCAAGGGCGAAAATTCAAAACAGCCCCCGAACCACCGTGTGGTTCACACAGATAGCTTCACCACGACAAATAGGACTTTTGAGAACTAACGGAACGTAATTCGAACCTGTAGGTTGGGAGTTAGAGCCGAATACGCCTTAAACTTAGTTGAAAAAGGGCATTTCGGGGGCGAAAATTCAAAATAGCCCCTGAACAACCATGTGGCTCACACGGATAGATTTGTCATGAAAAATAGGACTTGTGAGAACTGACGGAACATAATTTGGACCCGTAGGTAGAGAGTTAGAGCCGAATACGTCCAAAACTTAGTCGAAAAAGGGCGTTTAGGGGCGAAACTTCAAAAAAGCCCCCGAACCACCATGTGGCTCGCACGAATAGCTTCTCCATGAAAAATAGGACTTGTGAGAACTGACGGAATGTAATTCGGACCTGTAGGTTGGGAGTTAGAGTCGAATACACCCTAAACTTAATCGAAAAAGGGTATTTCGAGGGAGAAAATTCAAAGCAGCCCCCGAACGACCGTGTGGCTCACACGGATAGCTTCTTCATGAAAAATAGGACCTGTGAGAACTAGCGGAACGTAATTCGGACCCGTAGGTAGAGAGTTAGAACCGAATACGTCCAAAACTTTGTCGAAAAAGGGTGTTTTGGGGGCGAAAATTCAAAAAAACCCCCGAACCACCATGTGGCTCACACAAACAGCTTCGCCATGACAAATAGGACTTTTGAGAACTGACGAAATGTAATTCGGACCTGTAAGTTGGGAGTTAGAGCCGAATACGCCTTAAACTTAGTCGAAAAAGGGTGTTTCGGGGGCGAAAATTCAAAACAGCCCCTGAACGACCATGAGGCTCACACGGACAGTTCCCCCATGACAAATAGGACTTGTGAGAACTGACGGAATGTAATTCGGACCCGTAGGTTGGGAGTTAGAGCCGAATACGCCCTAAACTTAGTTGAAAAAGGGCGTTTCGGGAGGCGAAAATTCAAAACAGCCCCCGAACCACCGTGTGACTCACACAAACAGTTCTCCCATGACAAATAGGACTTGTGACAACTGACAAAATGTAATCCGGACTCGTAGGTTGGGAGTTAGAGCCAAATACATCCTAAACTTAGTCGAAAAAGGGCGTTTCGGGAGTGAAAATTCAAAACAGCCCCCGAACGACCGTGTGGCTCACATGAATAGCTTCTCCATGACAATTAGAACTTGTGAGATCTGACGGAACGTAATTCGGACCCATAGGTTGGGAGTTAGAGCCAAATACGCCCTAAACTTACTCGAAAAAGGGTTTTCCGGGAGCAAAAATTCATAACAGTCCCCGAATACGCCTTACACTTAGTCGAAAAACTTGCAACACTTAGTTCAAAAAGCAACAACTTTATTAAAATAATATATACATATTCTAATAATTGCCTTTATATATTTATAGGATGAAGAAATTAAATATTACATTGTTTGTGTTGGTTGGATAAATATTTCATGATACATATATATATACTTTCTTTTATTTCCAGGAAGACATTTCTCGATTTTCTACCTTAAATGCATGCTAGAACATGTTCCATATGGTTGACTGAATTGATATTTTGTAACAAATTCTAATGTTTCGTTTTTTGTTTTTTTTTTTTAATGGCTTTGTTGCGTGGACTTGTGGATAATCCATATTGGTGTGTGGAGAAGAATTTTCACTTTTATGTAGAACTAATATAATACTTTTGTTGTCCTTAGCTTTTGTGTAGTTCATTGTTACTGATACAAAAGACTTTTGACAATCAACAGATAATGACTATCGTGGTACATAGATCACCTTCTATCGTGGTACATATATACCATTTATCGGCGTACATATAGGACGTTTTGTCATGGTCCATAGAAAACTTTTGTCGTGGTACATATATCACCTTTTGTTGTGGTATAGATTACGATAGTAATTTGTACCATGCCAAATAGTAATTTCGCGTGGTAGTAAATGTATTTTTTTGTATACGGAGTGTTTTGATTTTTGTATGATATATTTTGTATGGAATTATTATTTTAGTTTGGACAATAGTTGATTTGTATGAATTTTGATATTTAATGTTATTTATTTTTGGTATATGGATGCAGATTGTGGAATGATTTATAGTATGTATCATTTTGTTTTTATACGTATTATAGATTGCATTGTATATAGACAGGTTGTGGAGAAATTATAATTTCGCGATAAAACATAATATCATGTTTTTGGTGACTAAACAATTAGTAACTAAAAAGAAATTAGGAAAAGACATTTGGCGACTAAAAGTTTTGTAGCCAAAAAAAAAAAAAGACATTTGGCAACTAAAAGTTTTGTAGCAAAAAAAAAAAAAAGACATTTAGCGACTAAAAGTTTAGTAGTCAAAAATAAATAAATAAATAAAAAATAGACATTTGACGACTAAAACTTAGTAGCCAAAAGAAAATCAAACATTTGGCGACTAAAATATTTCGTAGGTAAAAACAAAAAACTAAATTATAAACACACTTTTGCCAACTAAAATTTTAGTAGCCAAAAATGTAGAACTTTAGCCGACCAAATATTTAGTAGCCAAAAGAGGAACTCTTTGCTGACTGAACATTTAGTAGCCAAAGATGGGGACTTTTGGCGACTAAATTTTTAGTAGCTTAAAAAGAACTCTTTGCCGACTAAAATTTTAGTAGCTAAAAAGGTGGGACTTTAGGCGACTAAAAGTTGGGTCGCCGAAAAGGGTTTAATTTAATTTAATGTCTAACCTTTTGGCGACTAAAATAATTTTAGTCGCCAATTAGCTTTCCCGACTACTCTTCGGCTAGTAATTTTGCCACCAAATAATTTAGTCGCTAAAGCCCTTCGGCGACTAAAAATTGACTTTTGGCGACTAAAAATTTAGTTGCCAAAAGTGAAAATTCTTGTAGTGGGAGTAGAAGCAGGTTTACTACCCAACATACCAATATCCTTAAGTAAGTCAAGAGTGTACTTCGTTTGAGATAAGGAAATCTCCTGCCGTGAGCAAACGACCTCAATCCCTAGAAAATAATTAAAATTCCCCAAATCCTTAATATCAAAGGTGTGTCCCAAATCCCGTTTTACTTGATCAATGTCTATAGAGTCATCATCGGTGAGAATGATATCATCCACATACACCAACAAAACTATATATTGACCTGCAAAATTACGATGGAAGAAGCAAGTATGGTTTGAATGGCACTAAACAAAGTCCATGGAGATGATGATTAAGCTGAAATGACCAAACCAAGCTCATGGAAACTGCTTCAAGCCATACAAAGACTTGCGCAGTCGACATACTTGCCCCGAATGCTCCCTCTCAGTTCGAAAACCAGGAGGAGGTGCCATATAAATTTTCTCAAGAAGATCCCTATGCAGAAAGGCATTCTTGACATCAAGCTGATAAAGGGACTAAGAATGGGATGCTGCAAGAGAGATGGGTAGACGAACAGAAGTAAGCTAGGCAACTGGTGCAAATGTAGCACCAAAATCCTTGCCAGGAACTTGTGTGAAGCCCTTGGCCACTAAGCGGGCCTTATAACAGTCAACGAAGCCATCAGGTAGGTACTTAATAGCAAAGACCCATTTGCAACTCATGATACTCTAGCCAGAAGGTAAAGGAACCAAATCCCAAGTGTGATTCTGTTCTAAAGCTACCATTTTAGTCTGCATTGCCTCCACCCAATTTGGATTCTGAAGGGCCTCTGACACAGACCGAGGAATAGACTCGGACTTAAGCTTGCCGAGGGAAGAATGATATGAGTCAGAAACCCTATCATATGAGAGATACTAGGAAATAGGATGATTAGTACTATACAGATAACCCCAATGGTTGGGGGGATGTTGATCCTGAAGAGGATTATGACAAGGAAGAGAAGGAGATGTATGCAAAGGGAAAGAATTACCTAACCCATAATCCAAAGAGGTGGCAGGAGGGGGCTGAACACAAGGGCGGTGAGAGTATACCTGCAAGGAAAGGAGGGAAAGAGGCGAAGGTGGAGGATGAGAGGGAGGGGCAACCTCATCCAAAATGGAGATCGGGCGAACACTTTGAGTATCTGAAGGGGAAACCTGCAACGGCGGGTTAGGACCAAAAAAAGGAAGATCCTCACAAAAAGTAACATCCAAAGTATAGCGAAAGTGATGAGACACAGGATCAAAACATTTATACCCTTTAGACATGGAAGAATATCCCAAAAACACATAACGAATAGACTTGTTATCTAACTTAATGCGAGTGGGATGCCGGTCCTGAACAAAACATGTACACCCAAAAACATGAGGCAAAAAAAGAAAAATGATAGTATTAGGCATAAGAATATGGAATGGAGCAAGGCCATGTAACACTCGACTAGGAGTTCTGTTAATGAGATAGACAGCAGTAAAAACAGCCATGTGCCAATAAGACTTGGGCACACTCATACCATAAAGAAGACAACGCATGACAGATATAATATGACGATTTTTACGTTTGGTCACACCATTTTGTTCAGGGGTCTCAGAACATGTAAATTGTTGAAGAATACCCGTTCAATTAAGGTGTGAACGAAACTCATTAGGGATGTATTTCCCATCATTATCAGAGTGGATGTTCCTAACAATGGTATGAAATTGTGTCTTAACCATTTGCAAAAACTGAACAAAGATGGGAAACACATCAGACTTGTGGTGAAGTAAATAGATCCAAGTACACCTACTGTGATCATTAATAAAAGTCACATAATAACAATGACCCGAAAAAGCAGAAACAGAAGAGGGACCCCAAACATCAGAATGAATAAGGTCAAAAGCACTAGGGGCATGTGTCATATGTGGTATATAATTAGTACAGATATGTTTAGACAAATCACAAGTAACACAATGAAATTTAGAATTCTTGCAAGCTTTATTTAATAATGGGAAAAGTTGACATAAATATTGAAAGTTAACATGACCCATACGGGCGTGCCATAAGTCTAAAGTTTGAACAGAAAAAACACAAGATATAGAAGCAGGCAAAACAAATGCCTGAAAATTGGCTAAAGTTGGAGAAGGCTCGTCTGGTGGATCCCCAAAGTAGTATAGCCCATCGCGCTCATATCCCCTGTCAAAAATCCTCTTCGAACTCAGGTACTGTAAAAGACACGAAGAAGGTAAGAAGATGAGGGCGCAATTAAAGGTTTTGGCAAGACGACTAACAGATAAGAGACTATAAGCAAACTTGGGAACATGCAACATAGAAGATAAAGTGATATTAGGAGATAAAGACACAACACCCTTATGTTGGATAGAAGAGCAAAAATCATCAGCAAGACACACAGATTGGGCAACAATAGTGGGTGCAGGAGAGGAAAGAAAAGAAAACTCACTAGTCATATGATCATTAGCCGCAAAATCCAGAATCCATGAAGGATTAGCAGACCGAACATGGAAAGCAGTAGAAGCACCTATAGCAAGGGTGGCAGTAAAGGATGATGGACCAAGAGAACCAGTGGTAACAGACCCAAGTTGGGCCTGAAGCTGACCAATCTAAGTCTGTAACTATTGTAAATTGGGGACATTAGGAGGCTCAGAAGCAGGAGTAACTTCCACCAAAGCAGCAGTGCGAGCAGAGCCAAAACCACGTATAGCAGGACCACAAGGACGGGGAAGGGTGTTGCCTTAACTAAGGATAAAGTTTGAAGCAACGGGCTTTGACATGTCTAGGCGCACCACAATGATGACAAGTAATAGAACCAGTGGAACTCCGAGAACCAAAACTCGCAGCAAAAGCCATCTGATCTACTAAAACTGGAGGTACTGAAGGAACACTAGGCTAAACCAATCGCCGGCGACGCTTATCACTGTCAATAATGGCAAAAGCCTCATAAAGAGATGGCATGGGTGATGTGTTTAGAATTCGAATTCGAAGAGATTCAAATTCAAAGTTTAAACCCATGAGAAACTGAGAAGTGTGTTGTCGGGCAAGCCTCTTGGACACAAGGAAGGCGGCTTCTGATGGAAGGTCAGTCAAAGGCTCATATTGAGCAAGTTCCTCCCAACGAGCCTGAAGATATCCAAAGAATTCAGCTATAGATTGGCCAAGAGAGGACTGAGAGGCCCAGGCTATATCCTGGCAAAGCTCGAAGATACATGCATCATTGTGAGCATGAGCATACATCTGTGACAATGCTTGCCACAAACTCAGAACTGTATTGTAATAAAGAAACATATGATAAATCTGATCTTCCATGGAATTGAACATCCATCCCAATATAGTGTAGTTATTGATATCCCACTGAGCACGTATAGGGTCAGTCGCAGCTGGCGGGGTAATAGTAGATAAAGGCCAATGGGCCTTTCCTTTTCCCCCAAGATAGAGTTTAAGGGAACGGCTCCAAGTAGTAAAATTTTTTCCATTCAACACCACACTCGTAATACGATGAATAAGAGTGTGATAGGAAAGAGAAAAATCAGTACTTGGAACAGGCATAGGTTTGGTGGAGACCATAGTAGATACCTTAGTAGGAATGGTAGAAGATGAGTTATCCATGGGGAGATGATGAGGGCTGAAATAGACAGCAATACAACAACACAGTTCGAGATCAATGGCTAAATGCTACCGAATAAACATGGTAGCCCACAAAGAAAAAAAAGAGGTCCAAAAAAGTGCTTAAAGCATCAGCAGTAGACCCTGTAAAAGGGGAAAAAAGGGTTTAGACCACCCTAAAGAGGGTATCGAACCAATCTAGGCCAGGGGGAGACCTGGTCGAAGTACTCTAGGCCAGGATGAGACCTAGTTGGTAGCAGCAAGGCCCTCGGCAGGTGTAATACAGTCTTGTCAAGGGGTATAGGAGGGAGGGTAAGTGGTTTTGGGTGGTGTAGGAGTGGTGGGTTAGGCTGTTGAGTGGTCTAAAGGGAAGAAGAGGTCTGTTGGCTACTGAAGGAAGAAGAAAAAAGATGAAGAAACTGCTGGGCAGTGAAGAACAGGGGCCAACAGGGAGGAAGGGATGGTCTAGGGTTTTTGTGTTTTGGCTCTGATACCAAAAAGAATGAAAAGAATTGTTTTGGCTTACCTATGAATGGGTAGAGCCTTGTATTTATAATGAAACAATATTACAAAATAGGAAACGAAAATAAAAAATGTATTAAATCTGTGATTGACACAATCACAGATTTTATATACACTACCATAATTACAATATCACTATTTCCTAATTCCAACATTGTTTACCATTTGCTATGACCAGATTGACTTATTAGGTTTGGTTCTGAACTTTGCAGACAAAATGAGCTACAACAAGGTAGAACTAGAGCTAACAATGAGGCTGATATTAATGCCACATTCGATGATGAAAATTTTCTCTTCGAGGTGCAATTATCACCTAGCGATTATAAAAGAAAAGAACTCACAATGCCTCAGGAAACTGCAGAAAAGTATTGCCTTGCTGTTGATACAGGAACTGACCTGGGGATCAATCTACTATTTTTCGACAAAAATAACAAGCAGTGGCCTATGATGAAACTCACAATCCCTCAGCCTGGTGACCTCTTGGTTAAAATAACTGGATGGTCACAATTTTTTAGTGCACACAATTTGATAGCGATGGATTTGATTCAATTTTACAAACCTCTCCAGCCTTTGCATAACCAGCATTACCTTCTGGATAGCCTAAAATATATCTTTGAGAAGAGAATAGTTGCTGCTGACATGGACAAGCTCACTATTCCCACAGGAGAAGCAAGAAAACATTTCCTTGCACTAAAGTAATGCTGTTGAAATTCTGAGACACTACAAATTTCTGATCCTGAATACTAGATTTTGCTGTTGAAATTCACAGGGTATCCATATACTGTTACTGGCAAAAGAAATTATACAACCTGTAGATACCAGCTTTCGTGGAGCAGTTTTGTTAAAAAGTACAAATTGGAAGAAAACGATGTGATTTGTTTTTACAAATCTGTCCTGCCTTTGGGAGGCAATAGCTGCTATGCTATTCGATTTCCAATAAGTCTTAGAAGGTCCAAACTAGGTTTTGAGATTGTTTGGAAAGGACATACATCCATAGTGTTGAATTTATACTGATATTGAGAACAACACTGAAAGCAGCAGCACCATTGATATGATTCAGAGCGAGCCTGAGAAGTCAGATATCTGATATGTATATAATAGTCAGATTAATACTTAGATACTAAAGCTCCTTTTTTTTCTTTTCTTTTTTTGTAAAAATCATTGTATAGGAATGTTTCATTGGAAGGTAATGAGTGTATGAGTAGCTTCTATACTACAGCACTGAGACTGTGATTTTTCATACATACATGCATCTATAGCTTTATTGTTAAATTTTTTATTTTTTCATAGCTTTTGATTTTGATCAAATTAATATTAAAAGCTATGCAAGTCGCAACAACAATTAGCCCTGCAAAAAGTGAGGGGGGAAAAAAGCAAAAAAACTACCTCATGACTCTCAACAACATGGTCAACTCCTAAAAAACTTGACTCACTGGAGCAGGACTCACCATCCAGTGTTAAAACTCTGGACCCATGACAATGTCGGGGCCCAAAGTTTATGGTCCATTGGCTTGTTATTATTATGATTTTGAAAATAAATTGTCAATTTTTTGTAAAACTAAATATGGCTAATTATATGATTATTGATATTCGATCAATTTAATATTTTACAATAATATGAATGGTTCGAATAGTGGGCACAGGGTCAGTGGCGGAGCCAAAAAAAAAATAAATTAGAAAAGGTACTTCTTAATTACAATATTGAGAATATTTACAAAAATATTTCACATAAATTTTTACGAATGACTTCAAGAAAGTTAAAAAAAAAAAAAAAAAAATTCAGTGTGTTTGGTTTGAGTTTTTTGAATTAAGTTTTTTAAAAATTAATTTTTTCATTTTTTATTTTATTTTATTTTTTTTGTTTTTAGTGAATATTTTTAAAATTTTAAGCATTTTTTTTTTTTTACTTTTTTAGATGCATGATGTATCTAAAAAAAAATAAAATATTTGTGAAAAAATATTTTAAAAAATTAATAAATACATAAAAATATGAAAAATGTACTTATATTTTGTACTTTTTTTTTTTTATATTTTTGGTATTTAGTAAATTTTTTAAAGATTTTTTCACAAAAATTATACTTTTTAAGTATATTTATGTTAGGTGTGTCTAAAAATTAAAAAAATTACTTAAAATATTAAAAAAATTCAATAAAACCAAAAAAAATACGAAAAACGAAAATGTAGAATTTTTTAAAAAGTGTTTTTAGAAAACTCAAACCAAACAAAGTGAATATGTTATTTGTAATTAGTGTATCATGGACAACATTAAAAAAAGTTAGGGATATAAAGTTTTAAAATAAATTATATAATGATAAAGTAATTTTTTATACAAAATATGCGTAAAAATTCAATATAATAGTTATATCACGCAATCATTGACATTGATATTACCAACCAATAATAAAAAAACACATGGAGGATGAACCCAACATATTAAATGTAACTAACAATTCAATAAATTCTATATTTTCATTGAGATTAATTATGTTTGCATATTAATAATGATAACGATCACCATTATATTAAAATTTTCATAGATAATAATATTGTAGTCTCTTTATTTTCAATCAAAATAATTATTTTTGTTTTTATAATTTAAAAAATATCATTGACATTTCACTTTAAATAATATTTTTATATAAAATATTTTCTTTATGTTTGTGAAAAAAAAAAAAAAAAATTTCAAAACTCAAGAGGCACGTGACCCCCTGGGCCCTCCTTCCCTCCGCCCCTGCACAGGGTGGGCTCACAATCGCATGAACTAAACACCTCTAAACTCACAAAACAGAACACAAGACACCCAAGGCTTTTTCTTTTTCTTGGTCTCTTATTTATTTCACAGCCACCACCACAATGATATATTTATATAGTAACATAATCAAATCAAATAAAAAAGAAATATAAAGGGGATTAATTTTCTTGTTTATGACATTTGACTGTAATTTTTCACCAAAGTACTCTCTCTCTTTTTTAGTTACCAAAAATGGTATTAATTTGAACCATATATACATTGTCTCTGCACTGTCTAGTGAAAGCCTATAGTACATTTTGTTCAAAAAATGTATGGTACATAAAAAATCAATGGCTAGGATTGAGCCACATCATTAAAAGTGACATGCTAAACAGGTCACTTTTTATAGTTATGAGCTAAAATCATATTTCTTCATAACTATAATCAAATTGATCATAACTTAGTTATAACCACATCTCATAACCAACACCATTTTGTTCATAACTAATATCACATATCTCATAACCAACACCACTTTGATCATAATAAATATCACATATCTCATGACCATTGATCACATATCTCATAACTACTATCTACATAAATCATAACCACATCTCATAACTAGTCCTTTTGAGTCATAACCAACATCACATATCTCATAATCACTAGTCACATATCTCGTAACCAACACCTTTTTGTCATAAGCAACATCACATATCTTATAACCACTAATCACATACCTTATAATTAACACATTTTTGCTCATAACCACACCACTTTGATCATAACCAACATCATAGATCTCATAACTACTAGTCACATATCTAATAACCAACATCACATATCTCATAACCACTAGTCACATAACCAATATCTCATAACCATTAATACATATAGCATAACCACACCCTTTGACACCACTTTGCTCATAACCATTACCCACATATCTCATAACCACTAACACATCTAGCATAACCAAACACCCTTTGACATCACTTTGCTTATAACAATTACCCACATATCTCATAACCACTAACACATATAGCATAACCAAACACCCTTTGACACTACTTTGCTCATAACCATTACCCACATATCTCATAACCACTAACACATAGCATAAACCATTACCTACATATCTCATAACCACTAACACATATAGCATAACCAAACACCCTTTGACACCACTTTGGTCATAACCATTATGCACATATCTCATAACCACTAACACATATAGCATAACCAAATACCCTTTGACACCACTTTGCTCATAACCATTACCCACATATCTCATAACTACAAACACATATAGCATAACCAAACACCATTTGACACCACTTTGCTCATAACCATTATCCACATATCTCATAACCACTAATACATATAGCATAACCAAACACCCTTTGACACCACTTTACTCATAACCATTACCCACATATCTCATAACCAACATCACATATATCATAACTACTAATCACATATCTCATAACCAAACACCCTTTGACTTATAACTATACCACTCTGCTCATAACCAAAATCACGTATCTCATAATCACTAATCATATATCTCATTACCTTTACCCACATATGTTATAACCACATCTCATAACCAGCACCCTTTGTTTCATAATCAATATCACATAAATCATAACCACTAATCATATATCTCATAACCACCACCCACATATAGGGGTGTAAATTTGGCCCACGAGCTCGCGGCACACCCCAAGTCCCCCAACTAGGCTCGAGCCTAAGCCCATCCTAAGATATGTGTTCTAGAACCCGGCCCGACCCTGGTGTGTTATAGAGTGTGACCCATCCCGTGAGCTCACCCTGAAATTTTCTTCCCCATCTAGCTCGACCCAACCCCAATGGCTCCCTGTCCCCCCTGTCAGTGCAATGGTCAAAATTTTAAATCAAAACAATTTGAAAGAGTCATATAACCGTTAATTCCACCCATCAATTTTTATTTTGTTTTATTTTTTTATATATATAAATTAACTCCTCCCTTCCAAGTCCTATAAATACCACCCCTCTTACATTTTATTTCTTAGAAACAAATCTGTCTCTCAAACTCTCAACTCTCTCAATTAATTTTGAAGTGTCAGGTCACAACCCAAACTCGCCCCTAGAAGTTTGGGCATAACCACTTCAGAAACGGACACTTAACCAGTTATATATAACATATGGGGCCTGAGTGGAAGCATAAATTTTATATAATAACATGCAAGAAAAGAGCTACATCCATTGAGCGACCACTATCATGCCAGGATCACAAATAGACAGATAATAATGTTTACATACACATATACAACCCCGCCCCTTGTTTGGGCGTATAACAAAAAAAAAAAAATTAGAATTTAACATATATAGACAGTCAGAATGTAAGCCAAAACTTCACAAAACGGGTAGGCTTCACCCAAATGCTTGGACATACAGAGGCTGACAAAGGGAGACGAGCATTAAGAGTTGTGGCTGACCTCCAAACGTATGACCTACGGAATCAGACAAAATACAGAGTGAGATAACCTCAGTGAATAAAAGTACTTGAATAATTCAATGTTCAACTTGAATTATAATGCAAAGCAGAGCGTATATAATATAAAAGACAGGTAGTTAATCTGATTTTGTACTAATGTCAGAACAGCCTTAGGCCCCTTTTTAACCAAAATGGCTTTAAGCCCTTGAATAGAGTGGCATTGAGCCCTTTAACAGAACGGCATTAAGCCCTTATCAGAATGGCATTACAGCCCTTATCAGAATGGCATTAAGCCCTTGAACGTATTAACATTAAGCTTTACACATGTTGGCATGTAGCCCTTGAACATACTTGTATGAACCCAAGAGGTGTCTCACACGGATTCTAGAGGTGACTCACGTCGTAGCACTTAGTTCCGTGTAGCACTTTGTTCCATACCAGAAATCATTAGGTCTTAAAGACCGATCAATTCATATCATGTTATAAAATAGCATAAACGGAACGGATAAATAGAAATATATTCATACATATTCTTAATTATGCTTGAATCAGAAACAGAAATCAAAGTTCATGCTTGATCATAACCCACCCGTACAAGACCGTCGGTGGTACCATTCGTACAAGACCGTCGATGGCAAGAGATATCTCGTAACATACTTGAACCACGGTATTATTACCCCCGGGCAAGGGCCATAAGACCACGATATTATTACCCCCGGGTAAGGGCCTTGTGCTAAGGATGCTATGAATACTTTTACATATATGGATAATCATTCATTAATTCATAATATAATAGAGCATTTCTTATTATACCATGTCATTATCGTGCGCTTAACAAAATAGAATAATTCACATTCTCATGTGGGTCACATAATGATGTTAAACTTTTGCATTCATGTCGTAGATTCTGAATAACTTTGAGTTCATATGGATTTACATAACTTTCCAATTATTCTGATTCTTCGAAGATGAACACAAAGTCTCTTTATTCATTAAGAAATGGCATGGTTCACTTGAGCTATTAATCAGTAACATACACCTTTATTTAATCATTCATATATGTTAATATGGTTGACTCAGAACTAACAGTATTATCGTAACCATTGCATCATTCACCTGAGTTAATACAGTTAACTTAAGTTTAACAGAACGTTCTTGATAACTATTAACGAAAGGTAAACACATTTTACCGATTGAATGATTCCAGAGATACCGAAATACCATAGTTCCATTTATTAATTGAGAATCCTATGTGATTCGTGATTAGATAAAGATTAGAATATTCCAAATCCCAGAAATTCCAAAACACTCAATCTAAAATCATCAAGCACTTACGAGAGTGATTTTAGTTTGTTTGTTTTTAGAAATAAATAATAAATCAACACAAACGATTTTTTACATGGAAAAATCACAATTGAAAAACCTTCAATTGTAATCAAAAACCACGGGCGAACCGCCACTAATCAATCCACTACAGAAGGACTACAAGGTTACAAAGAAACCATACAAATTACCCAACCCAGTCAATTTGTCTCTGAATCTTCTGTAACTCTTTCACCACGCCTTCGTCACGGAACTGATTTTGAAGTTGATTCCACACCACAACTTCACTTGTCGAATTAACGACTACGTAAAGAATCAAACGCCTTTTGAAACTTTACGTGTTGATCTTCAGATTCCACCGAAGAGAACACTCTTGAATATGTAGTATCAAACTCTTTGATGTATGAATCTTAACTCATGAGTTTAGAACTCTCTCAAGAACATCAAAGAAAACTCATCAAACTCTCAGAAGAACACTTCAAACAAAACTCTAGAATTCTTGAATCTGATCTAGAAAAGTTCGATTAGTTTTAGGAGAAAACCATCTATTTATAGAAAACCAAAAAGAATCCCAATCCTGAAAGAAACCAATCACTTGAAAATTTCCGGATTCTGAAGCTCGCTCGAGCGAGGCTCCTCTCGCTCGAGCGAGAAGCTTATTTCGCGTGATTTCTACTAGTGCCTTCGCTCGAGCCACAAACTCTTCGCTCGAGCGAGGAAGCAACACTTTCAGGTTTTTGTATGGAAGCAATTCGTCGCTCGAGCCACCTTCATCTTCGCTCGAGCGAGCATTGACCTTCGCTCGATCCACCAATTCCATGCTCGAGCGCACAATCATCTCCTTCAGGTTTTATACTAGACGCAGTCCTTCGCTTGAGCGAGGAAGACAAAAATGCACAAAAAATTACAACTCAATCATTGAGTTTTGTTCGCGGGATTTTGACAAGATAGGACCTAACAATCTCCCCCTTTGTCAATACCCGGACAAAACTCTCTAAACAATTTCCTGACCACATTACAACTCAAAGAATGTACAAAATAATTACAACTCAAGAAAACAACTCAAGAAATGATCTAATGAATTACACCTCGATGAAAGACAAACAATGAAACCAATCTTGTGAACCACCCAATCTGCACATCATAAACTTAAAAAAAAAGTTTGTTATGCACAACAAAAAAAAATATCAAGACAGTTTCATTGTATGTATATAGATCATAAATGAAAAACTACTAATCCATTGAGCTGTAAATAAACCATCCTGTCTAAATCAAACATCATATGAACCATCCTGTCTAAATCAAACATATGAACCATCCTGTCTAAATCTGTCTAAATCAAACATAAATCTGTCTAAATCAAATCAAACAACTATCTCTCCCTTTTTGTCCGGGAGAGAGACAAAAGCAAGATATACAGTATAAGGAAGAACTATCGAAAAACAAACCAAGAAACCAAACACTATGAAGATGGTGGAGGATGCTGCAGCTGAAGAAGAGAGAGAATCTGTGTCAGCATAGCACTCTGCTTGTCAAGGCGCGCATCGATAAGATCAAGACGATGAGCAAGAGCCGGATCCAAGCCATGAGTACCTGCTGCTGGTCCTGCATGGGCAGCCTCAACCTCCTCCTCCTCGGCAAGAGGATCATCATCACCCGTATCGCCGGGACCACCTGCATGAGAACCCCCAACCCCTGACCCACTTCCCCTAACATGGGCCTGACTCTGTGAAACGGTGAGTTTAGTAATAGGTTTGACAGGAGAAGCAAACTCATCATCTTCAAAAACAGGGACATGAAGAGAAGTGAGAAAACGATGAAGAAAACACCCATAAGGAAGCCCCAAAGATTTTCTGCCCTCAAAGACCCCAATCATTTTTGAGATAATCATCTCTGGGAGATCAATGGGAAGGTGATGATGAATACAATATAAAACATAACCCTGGTCCTGAGTAATATGAGAGGAATGAGTGGTGACAAAAATATTGGTGCACACAATGATATTGAGAAGATGGAACCGAGGAAGCAACTCATTCTGCTGAATGAGAGCCCCGGCGATCCATGTCCTAGAAACACCACACAACTCGGAAGCAACCATATCAAAATTGACACCAGACTGGGTAAGAAAAGGGAAATGACAATCATCAATAACAGGAAGACCAAGAAACTCCCGAAACAAATCCCCAGTAATAGTAAGAGGCTTCTTCTTAACCCAAGTCTGAAAGGTACAGGCTTCTCTATTAATAGAATGGATGTTGCAATAAAACTCTCGGATGAGACTTAGATTTTGTGGACCGGAAAAATGTAACACTTGATCACCACCTAACGGATCAAACAAAGATCGAATGGGAATAACCTCAAAGTATTAGGTAACACATTGCGCTCTAAGTGAACTTTGCGCGAGGCAAAGGACTCTCTAAACAATTTTGCCTTTACTTTCGACTCAAATTTGGTAGTATTGAAGGAAGGTCGAGAAGCAGTCAACTTGCGACGTTTGGAAGGTTCTGCCATTACTAGACAAACCACAGAGGCATAACAAAGACAGAGGTAAAACAGAGCACGGCAAAACCCAAAAAAACAGACCACCCAAAAACCAGTTAGAACCGACAAAACCCCACCTCCCCAATACCAAACCAAGGAGTACAAAAAAAACATTAGTCTTTTAGCAAGAGCAGTATAAAGCCAATGTATAACATCAATCAAGCAAGTAACAAGCAAACAACATGAGATGAACAATGTACACAGCATAATCAGATAAGGGCATGATATAGATATGGAAATGAAAAAACCAATATAAAATTCCAACACAAATCTCCAATCTCAGAATGTGAGAAAATCAGCAAAGTATATAAAAAAAATCCCCAAATGGTAAAACCCGAATGGGAAAAACCTAGGAACTAATGCAGAGTAAAAAATGCAAACCCAAGTACCCGAGATGCAAGAGAGATGCAAAACAATGAGAAGAAATAACCAACATATAAGAATGATGAACCCATGAACAGAAACAGAGCATCGGTATCATGAGGAAAAACGAAGAGAAGAAATCAAACTTACCAATGGCGGGGTAGACACTAGAATGGACCGAAATCCTCAGAAATCAGAGATAAAATCACAAGAGAGACAACAATGGCACACTCAGAAACCCTATGGGAGAGAGAGAGATAGAGAAACATGAAGAAGGAAAAAAAATGAACTCAAGAGACACCCTTGCAGATTTTAAATCTCGACAGCTCGCTCGAGCGAAGACTCGCTAGCTCGAGCGAGGGTAACAAAACCGCTAGGGTCGCTCGAGCCAAAAAATGGTCGCTCGAGCTAGAAATACATGCTCTCAGGTCTTATGCAGAAGCAGAAGCACGCTCGAGCGAGGACCCGGTCGCTCGAGCCAAGGAAATTTTTTTTTTTTTTAAATAAATAAAAAAACACCTAGGATATTCCGGTAACAAGCAAGGTGACCAAGTGACATACTATTCCACAAGGACAAGAGTATCCATCAATTCTGAGTCCTGAAAATTTGAGAAAAGAGATGAAACAACAGCTCATGAATAAAACAGATAATATTAAATCAAAGCCACACGCAGCATGAGAATGCATAACTCAAAAACACACATGAGAGCTCATATAAAGAATGTGTGTGTGTACAATCCTTGAGAGCCACAAAGCTAGAGTTAATCCTCGTAGTGATCTGATGGCTAGACCTCCGACAAGAGTAACTGACCATCACAAAGAAAAGTCAAACCACTAGGAATCACGGGGTATTTGTTGAGTAAATGCGGAAGCTCCCCCTCAGACAATGAATTTTTTTTTTTTTTTAACACTTTTCTTTTTTTTTGGTGGGCACTCACTGGTGGCATACACGCTCAAGAGTATGGAGTCCAAACCAGAGAGGAATGAAATCATAATGATGGCCTGGTTGGTGCCTCTGAGGTAGCCTTTTCCTAATGCCTGGAAATCATGTACTGAGGGAGAAACCATGGAAGTGAAATAAGATGGTAGATGGTTAAGAGACTTAACATCACCCATGATATACCAGTATAGGTCAATTCCTCTGTAAGAGTACAAGAAACACCGCTGGGTCCATAGAGAACTTTGATCACTTGTGCGGAAACCCCCTGCAGCTTTATCTCAAGGATGTGTATAAAATGAGATCATGAAGTAAATGAGTATGGGCATTCGTAATGAGCTATGAACAAAGATGAAAAAGATCTTGTATGCAACATGAGCAAAGGTTCATATAAAATTTGATGCAAAGATATCAGAACTCAATCATAGATTATCACATCCAAGAACAGTAAGTCAACCACTCACACTCACCTCACAGGAAACAACCTAGTTACTGAGACATTACACCCAAGGTCTTTCTAAGAAACTCAAATCGAAGAAGATCAAGGGTTTTGTAAAAATATCGCCTTTTTGATGCTCAAGAGAAACATGTTCCAAAACAACAAGGCCTTCATCCACTAACTCTCGAATAAAATGATGACGGATGTCAATGTGTTTGGTGCGAGAGTGTTGGACAGGATTTTTTGAAATGTTTATGGCACTTGTGTTATCACAAAAAAGAGTGAGAGTGTTCTCTATTCCATAATCATGAAGCATTTGCTTCATCCACAACATTTGGGCACAACAACTCCTGCAAAGAATGTATTCACCTCAGAGAAGAGAGAGATAGCATTTTGCTTTTTACTATGCCAAGAAACCAGATTATTCCCAAGGTAAAAACACCCCGGATGTACTTTTCCTATCATCAAGACACCGCGGCATCGATCGAAAAACCAAGAATTTCACAGTAGTATCGTTGGAAAACCAAACCCCATACCCCAAGGTCCCATTAACATACTTGATGATGCGTTTTATCGCAAGAAGGTGAGACTCTTTAGGACTGGCTTGGTAACGAGCACAAACACCGACACTGAAGGAAATATCGTGACGACTGGTCAGGAGATACAAAAGACTCCCTATCATACTCCTATAAAGGGTAGGATCGACATCAATACCAGAGGAATCTTTGGAAAGGTGAAGACTGGTGCTCATGGGGTGCGTGCATGTTTGGCAGACTCAAGACCAAACTTTGACACAAGATTTTTAGCATACTTAGACTGAGAAACAAATATACCCGAAGGAGACTGTTTAATTTGGAGACCCAAAAAATAAGACAACTCTCCCATCATGCTCATCTCAAACTCATGTGTCATGCAATCCGAAAAATATTTCACAAGATGATCAGCAGTGGAACCAAACACAATATCATCAACATATATCTGAGCAACAAGAATATGAGACTTAGTATGTTTCACAAATAATGTCTTATCCACACTACCCCTTTGAAAATCATTATCAAGAAGAAAGGTAGTAAGCCTATCATACCAAGCCCGAGGGGCTTGTTTCAACCCATACAAAGCCTTGTCTAACTTGTAGACATGATTAGGACATTTAGGGTCCTCAAACCCTTTTGGTTGCTCAACATATGCCTCTTTTTCAAGTACCCATTCAGGAAAGCACTTTTCACATCCATTTGAAACAATTTAAAGCCAAGGAAACATGCAACACCAAGTAAAATGCGAATGGATTCGAGACGTGCAACCTGGGCAAACGCCTCATCATAGTCAATACCCTCTACTTGTGTGTAGCCTTGAGCAACCAACCTAGCTTTATTCCTCACAACAGCATTCATTCTCATCGATTTATTTTTAAAGATCCACTTGGTACCTATCACATTCATGTCTCTAGGTCTGGGAACAAGAGTCCAAACTTTGTTACGTTCAAATTGACCTAATTCTTCATGCATAGCATTGACCCAACTATCATCTAGCAAGGCCTCTTTAAAATTTTTAGGTTCAATTAATGAAACGTAACACATATGTGATACCTCATCCCGAATCTGCCTTCGGTTTTCATTCGATCCAAACACTTCCAATTACCTGTTGAGCTGGATGATTCAGTTTCACCCTTGCTGATGGTTTAAGTTCAGGACTTGGGGTGACAGGAGGAACATGAGTGCTGTCCTTTTGAGCACTCTTTGGACTTGAACTTACCTGTGAGGATGGTGCTGTAACAATTTCTTGTGATTGAGCCCCAGCATCCCCTTGATTTTGTGGTTCAGTATCCAAGATTGGAAACTCACCATTGTCATCCTCATTTGTTGCTGAAGTAGGTGAACCTGTGTCATCTATAACCACATTGATAGATTCCATTAATGATGAAGTTCGCAGGTTATAGACTCGAAAAGCCCTACTGTTGGTTGAATACCCTAGAAAAATACCTTCATCACTTCGGGAGTCAAATTTGCCCAAGGGCTCTCTATCTTTGAAGATGTAACACTTACTCCCAAATGTTTTGAAGTATTTTACATTAGGTTTCAAACCCTTCCACAATTCATAAGGAGTTTGTAAAGTGCCGGGCCTTAAATACACACGATTTATGACATAAACAGCAGTTTTTAAGGGATCGGGCCAAAACTTTGGAGGAAGACTCATACTTAGGAGGATGACCCTAGCCTTTTCTTGGACAACTCGTTTCTTCCTCTCAACCACTCCATTTTGTTGTGGAGTAATAGGTGCGTAAAACTCATGCTTAATTCCATGCATATCACAAAAATCCGAAAACGAACTATTTTCAAATTCACGACCATGATCGCCTCGGATTCTTATGATACGCCCAATGGAAACACCTGTTCATTTTGGATTTTAAGGACTAAAGCCCGAAAGCATCAAACGACGATTTTTCCTTAAAAATTTACCCATGAGAATCGAGTAAAATCATCAACAGCTTAAAAAATGTATCTTTTACCTCCAATGCTTTCAAGTAGTAGGACCCATTAAATCCATGTGAACTAATTCAAGAGGACGCTTGGTTGTAAAGTCGTTTCACCTTTTTATGCGAGCACGGGTTTGCTTGCTGTCGACATGGTCCACACACATGGCTCAAATTCTTACCTAGTTTAGGTACTCCTCTCACAAGTTCTTTGTTGGCTATCTTAGTTAGGTCTTTGAAATTCATGTGACCTAATCTTTGATGCCACAGATCAATGTTACTTATGATGGCGTAATGACAAGTGAGATCATTAGTAGTAAGAATCCCATAGCAGCTTATCGACAATGTGCGAACCCCATGTAAAACAAGATTTCTTTTTATCCAAAATTTCACATTTATCTTTTGAAAACAATACTTCATGATGGGAATCACACATTTGACCAATGCTCAAAAGATTAGCTTTAAGGCCATCAACAAGTAAGGCATTATCTAGCTTGGGAAGACCAGCAACACTTATAGAGCCCTTACCAATGACTCTAGAAGTGCCGCCATCTCCAAAGGTAACAATTCCTCCTTCATATTTTTCAAGGGAGGTGAAATAGAATTTGTTACCGGACATATGACGAGAGCACCCACTATCAAGATACCACATGTGTGAGTCACGTGCTTTTAGAGCAGTGTGAGCAACAAAACAAGTCAAATCATTTTTTCTAACCCAAATCTTTTTAGTCTTGGTGTTCCGCCTAGACATGTAAGGTTGTCTCCTAACCCAAAAAGTATTAGAATTTCTATCCTTTTGAGACACCTTACCAAATAGTTCAAAACAATAAGGACGAATGTAGCCATACCTACCACAGTGATGACAAATAAAAACAGGTTTTACCTCCCTTTTGTTGATCTTGCCTGCTTTTGTTTGATGAAGAAAAGAGTCATCTTGATCTACCTTCAATTTTCCCTTTGCTTGAGTCTTCAAGTTATGTGAGGTAGAGGCCTGTCCTTTGTGAGCTGTCGCACCATAGCCTAGCCCTCTTTTGTCAGAACCCATTTGTTGAGACCCGAGTATGTCTTCTAGAGATCTGGAACCTTTGTTCCACATGGCAATTGTTGCTCTAGCAATACGGAGTTCTTCATCTTTCTGACTGACTTTCTCTTTCAATATAGCTTGTGACACCTCAAGACTTTCAAGTTTTTCTTCATATGTGGAATACACCTTCAGAGGTTCATTCCTTTCAGTTTCACAGGATAGAAGTTTTCCACATAAGTCTTGCCTGTCACTTGAGATCTTGATGACATTCTGCTTTGCTGTCAAGAGTTCTCCTTTGAGTCGGACATTCTCACTCTCACATGTTTTGAGCTTGAGAGAGAGTTTGTCGTTGGTTTTAGACAAATTCAGAGATTCCTCGTACAGCTTCTCGTAAGCTTGTTGTAGTTCATCGCCATTGATCTCATCAATGTCTTCAGATGTTTCATCGTCCTCTCTTTGCTTCTCATTCTCCTTAACCTCATCCAATCTAGCAACCAAGGCAGACAAGTTGTTGGATGGAGGTGGAGGTGAATCTCCTCTTTCATGGAATTGGCTCAGAATTTCCCATGCATCTTTAGCCTTTGTGCAGTGAACGACCCGTTGCTGTTCTTCATTAGAAATTGCTCCACGAATAATGATTAGGGCTCTCTGATTGCCCGGATTATCTGCACTTTCTGTATCTTCTTCAATGGTTTGCCAACCTTCTGGTTCAAAGGCTCTCAGAAAAGCCCTCATTCTGATTTTCCAATACAGGTAGTTGGTCCCATCAAAGGTGGGAGCATGATGCAAGTTCTGACCATGGGCTGATTCCGAAGGCTTTGGAAGAGGTTGAGAAACCGTGGCCCAAAATGCCATGAAAGCACTATCCCCATCTTCACCAGATTCAGGTTCTTCGGGTTCTTGTTCAACCGCTTTCATCATCCCAAGTTACGGTAGACTTTCTTCCGATTCTTTTTCAGAGGGCATTCAAGGGACATATGGCCAAACCCTTGACATTCATAGCACTTGACCCTGCCCCTAACAACCTTCTTTTCAAGAGTTTGAGCAAATTTTGGTGGAAAAGTTTTTGGTTTGTCATTACTCTTATCTTTTGAAATAGGGCTCAAATTAGGCTTCTTTTTCAAAAAATTTTAAACTGCTTTTGTAAGCATAGCCGCTATCTCAGACTCTAAATCAAATTCATCTCCTGAGGTTTTGCGCCTCATGAGTACTAGTGAAAGCCATACTTTTTTTTGCTTTTTCTTGGAAATTTGGTGTGCTTCATAAGTCCGCAAATTTCCAACCAATTGATCGAGCTTGAGGGTATCAACATTCTCGAGCCTCCTCAATGGTCACCTTTGATTGAACCTCTCGAAGGGACCTCAAAATTTTTCCCACAACTTTTGCTTCCGAGATTTTTTCACCGAGAGTGAAACAGGAATTCACGATATCACTGAGTTTTGCATAGAAATCATCAAACGTCTCATCGTCGCGCATAAAAAGGGTTTCAAAGGCGGATGTGAGACGTTGAAGTTTTGACCTTTTGACAGAGGTGGTTCCTTCGTGAATTGTTTCAAGAATATCCCACGCCTCTTTTGCTATTTCACACGTACAAATTCGACGGAATTCTTCAGGTGTGACAGAGCAGAAGAGGGAGTTGAGAGCCTTGCTGTTCCAACTCGAGTTCTGGTAATCAGTTGTGTCCCATTTATCAAGGGGTTTAGGAATATCAATGCCATCTATAGTGACAGTAGGTTCACTCCACCCAAAGACAACGCAGTGCCAAACTTTCTCATCGATGGATTTTAAAAATGCTCTTATACGAGCTTTCCAATAAGAATAGTTTGTACCGTCAAGTAAAGGGGTCTATGAGTCGAGTTACCTTCACGAATAGAATCCATAATACTAGTCACACAAAATCACACTCCTATAGTTTTGATAAAAACAAAAGTTTTTTGATAAAACAAAGAGTGACCCGCTCTGATACCAATTGAAAATCCTATGTGATTCGTGATTAGATAAAGATTAAAAAATTCCAAATCCCAAAAAATTCCAAAACACTCAATCTAAAACCATCAAGCACTTATGAGAGTGATTTTAGTTTGTTTGTTTTTAGGAATAAATAATAAATCAACACAAATGATTTTTATGTGAAAAACCACAATTGAAGAACCTTCAATTGTAATAAAAAACCACGGGCGAACCGCCACTAATCAATCTACTACAGAAGGACTACAAGGTTACAAAGAAACCATACAAATTACCCAACCCAGTCAATTTGTCTCTGAATCTTCTGTAACTCTTTCACCACGCCTTCGTCACGGAACTGATTCTGAAGTTGATTCCACACCACAACTTCACTTGTCGAATTAACGACTACGTAAAGAATCAAACGCCTTTTGAAACTTTACGTGTTGATCTTCAGATTCCACCGAAGAGAACACTCTTGAATATGTAGTATCAAACTCTTTGATGTATGAATCTTAACTCATGAGTTTAGAACTCTCTCAAGAACATCAAAGAAAAATCATCAAACTCTCAGAAGAACACTTCAAACAAAACTCTAGAATTCTTGAATCTGATCTAGAAAAGTTCGATTAGTTTTAGGAGAAAACCATCTATTTATAGAAAACCAAAAAGAATCCCAATCCTGAAAGAAACCAATCACTTGAAAATTTCCGAATTCTGAAGCTCGCTCGAGCGAGGCTCCTCTCGCTCGAGCGAGAAGCTTATTTCGCGTGATTTCTACTAGTGCCTTCGCTCGAGCCACGAACTCTTCGCTCGAGCGAGGAAGCAACACTTTCAGGTTTTTGTATGGAAGCAATTCGTCGCTTGAGCCACCTTCATCTTCGCTTGAGCGAGCATTGACCTTCGCTCGATCCACCAATTCCATGCTCGAGCGCACAATCATCTCCTTCAGGTTTTATACTAGACGCAGTCCTTCGCTCGAGCGAGGAAGACAAAAATGCACAAAAAATTACAACTCAATCACTGAGTTTTGTTCGCGGGATTTTGACAAGATAGGACCTAACATTAATTATTGACAGGGCATAATGATTTTAAAGTCATACTGATGTATGCCAATCTTTCAACGTTCAAATTGACTTCCAATCGTCATAAATGTTCATATATCATTTACAAGGAACAGAGTATTAGTGACAATAATTATCAATGGTAAATAAAATGTACATTTCCGTACTATTACTCACAGTGTTCAGATGTTTGGTCCGCCCCTGTAGCTGACCCTACACAATCCATAATAATTCAAACACAATTCATCATAGTACAGCACCATTCAATTCAACATTATTCAACACAACATAATTTCAACAAAAATAAACATTTAGTTCATCAACACCATTTGTAATTTAACATAATTCAAAATAAATCCTTGAACCCATTGCAACATTCCAAAACCGAGTTCATATCATTCATATCATTAATAGATTATTTTCCCAATTTTCCCTTCACATTATAGCATGAATTTCAATGTTCATAACAAAGTTCTTTCGCAAATTTTAAACATAATTTTCAAACATTTCCAAATTCCAATTAAATTTGAACACGTATAATTCAATACCTCAATTTCATTATTCTACTTTCAATTTGGGCCAAATCATTGGTTATCGTCATTAATCAACCTAGCGTTTCAAGAAAATCAAGGGTTTTAAGAAAATCCAAACTTCCCAAACCATTACTTCTTGTTCCAATTTTCTCATTGATTACAAGTCTATAGTTCATAATCCATCACCTTAACCTAGCAATTGCATCCCCAACATTTTAAACCCTAAACCCCCAAATCTCAAGTTGGACATAATATGCTCAAAACTATAGATTTTGTATTTATATACTCAAAATACCACAAATCCATCCATGAATACAAATATTGAAAGAGAACAAGGACCCCACCTCAAGAATCAAGCAAAGGAGCAAAGATTGAGAAGAATCCTCCGAAATCTCGAAATTCCAATTGGTAGAACATAATAATCTTCAAGCTTCTTCACTTCTTGATGGATGATCTTGATCCATCTTGATCAAAACTAAGGGAAATGGAAGGTATTAAAGATCAAGGACCTAGGGTTTCTCGATCCTAGGACAGAGGAAAGAAGAGAGGAAAAGGAAAAGTGAGAAATGATCTAAAAAATCCCGTTTTTAAGCTGCTGACTCGCAAAACCCGCTTGAGCGTCTATCCTCCTGCTCGAGCGTACCTGTTTCCAACACAGATTTCAAAACTTTGAGCAGGTATAATTCTCCCATCCGGACTCCGTTTTAGGTCGTTCTTGTGTCCAAATTGAAGCCCTAGAAATAAGCTTTCCAATGATTCTAACTTCACATCCATATTCAAAGTGTGGAAAAAGAAAAGGGAAAATGAGTGACGGTTGATCGTAGAATAACTATCCGAATTATATTCTTTGGTCCAATCTTACTTTACCATCATACCACCACCTCAATCAATACCCCAGAATAAGATAAGAACATTCCAAATACACTAATAAGAAGGTCAAAAATGAGCCCACGTGCCTCAGAAGTTCAAACTTAACCAGGCGACCCGCTCGAGCGTCCACTTCTACGCTAGAGCGGTAAATCACCACTCCCAGAATTTTAGTTCGCCTTCAAAATTACTGGAAACCCCAAAAGTCCGCTCGAGCGGAGGGAAAAAAAGTCTCGATCGTTACAGTAAAGGATTTCAATTCCAGTTTTAAAATCATAACCCAACAGATAGTTTTTCAATTCCAATAGATATAGTTAAATTAAAACACATTAACCCCGAATTAAATAAGGATGACTTCCTATACGGATTTTGGAGTCATTACATGTCATCTCTAAGTGACAATTGCAATTGATCACCTATCTCTATTTTAGATTTATTTTTAGTCATGGTATCTTCATTAAAGACAATAGAAATAATAATATACAAACGATATACTTTTTAAAATATCTATATACACTTATAGACATATATATATATATATATAGATAAAATTTAACTAAATTTTAATAAAAAATATGCTGAAAAGAATTATTTATAACGTGATTTTATTTTGTTGTACTAAATAATTTTTCTTCTAAATTTTTTCCCCAACTTTTCTTCATTTTTTTCTCTACTCAATTTTCTTTCCCTTGATTTGTCCTAGTTGTGCCTGAGCTCTCTCTATTTCTTAATTAGACTTCTCTATTTCGTTGAAATCATTGAACGACCATCATTGATAGTTCTTCCTCACTGGATTCTTCTTCTCTATACTCTTGTGTCTCTACAATAGATCCTTGAACTCGTCAATATTTTCTTTGTCTATTTCAACACTATTCATTCTGGTGATATTTCTTTATCTAGTAAATGCATTTATCTCGAAACTCTAGCTCTTTCACATTAATATGTCATACATATACAAACCTTTGGCCGTAGTTATGGTTTTATCAATTTGTACATATGTTATAGAACTGTTGAAAAATGAATATTACGCATTTTGTTGTACTGTTCTGCTATCTTAGCTCTCTTCATCCGTCAAACATCTCTCTCATTCCTTACTGTCATTGTAGATATCTCCGATGTTCCTTATCGGAAACAACACCATTTTTGACATTATTTTCACAGGCGATAAGTCCGTTCAATCTTTCTTTCTCATATTCCCTTTCCTTTCGCTCTATTGGTTAATCTTCTCTAACTCTCATTTTTTGTTCCATGGCTTAAGTCGTGGATTAAATTATTTAATTATTGTCATTACATTATGTGTTTATCTGTATCATTAGAGATCCCGATTAGTGATTCTACAATTTTAAGTGATTTGTTAGTCATTTTATGTTAATTGTTATGAAACTTTGTTGCTTGATTACGATATTTGTGGTTTATAAAAAATTTGTATATTTTTGCTACATTAATTAGTTGTGTTGTTGCGCATTTTGTAATTGATGTTATGAAATTTTATGGGTTGGTTATGACATTTGTAATTTGTAAAAATTTTGATTATTTTTATTATGCCAATTAGTGGTGCAGTTACGCATTTTGTAGTTGATGTTATTAAATTTTGTGAGTTAGTTATGACATTTGTGGCTTTTAAAATTTTTAGATGTTTTTGTTACACCAATTAGTGGATAGTTACATAATTTTTGGATAATGTTATGAAATTTTGGAAATTAGTTACGACATTTGTGATTTTCTATAATTTTAAACAATTTTATTACGCCAATTATTGATGCAGTTATGTATTTTCTATTTTATATCACGAAACTTTGTGACTGGATTACGATATTTATAGTTTCTAAGGGCTTGTTTGGTAACCATTCCGTTTTCAGTTTATATTTATAAAAATTTTAAAAACTGTCATAACAACTTGTTTGATAATTTTTTTTGGTTTATAAATAGTTGTCTCAGTTTATAAATTTGAGAAAAAAATGAGTTTACGTTTGCAGTTTTCATTTTTTTTTTTCAAATAATTTTTTTTTCAAATAATTTTTTTAATTAATCTTTTTTTTTTCAATTATTTTTTTAAATATTTTTTTCCCAATTAAATTTTTTTTCAATTATTTTTTTAATTAGTTTTTTTTCATTTTTTTCAAATAATTTTTTTTCAAATAATTTTTTTTGAAATATTTTTTTTTCAATTAATTTTTTTTCAAATATTTTTTCCCAATTAATTTTTTTTCAATTTTTTTTTCAAATAATTTTTTTTTCAATTTTTTTTAATTAATTTTTTTTTTCAATTATAATGTGTGTGTTCCCATTGTCATAAATAATAAAAATAAATATAAATATTTTAGGCCTGAAAAAACATATTTTTTTAGTTTATGTTTTTAAATTTTTTAAAACATTTTGTTCAACCAAACGCGTTTGTAATTTATTTTTTTTCTAAAAATAAACAAAAACCAGTTTATAAAATTTTTGTAAACATAAAACAAAAACGTTAAAGTTACCAAACGCTACCTAAAATTTTGTCTATTATGTTTACGCCAATTTATGGTGTGATTATACATTTTGTAGTTGATGAGTAAAATACCTTCTTTTTTTTAATTAATTTTACTTAATAAAAATAGATGAGGAATTATATTAAAAATGAAAAAAAAAATTGAGTGTAAATAGATAAAATTATAAATTAATAATTTATTTTATTATAAGACTCTAAATGTTTTAATTTTTTTATTATGAGTATTACATAATTTCCCCCAAATAATTTCCTCCAAAAATTTGGAACAAACATCCAAATTTTGTGAAAATCAAAATTCCCTCCTTCCATGACAAATCCCTCAGACTCCCAAACGTCTTAAAAAATCTCTCTCTCTCTCTCTCTCGATTGTTGCCACTGCCCTTGCCACCGCCGAGACTTGTTTTGCTTTTGCCGCCGCATCCTCCACCATGGAGAAAAGCTCCCAAAGCTGTTGACGAAGATCTCTATAGGATCTCGCCGGAGCTCCTCCTCACCAAGCACCGAAGAGTGAGTTTATTCCTTTACCCTTTTCTTTTCCTCGTTTTAGCAACCTACATGCCTCAGTGTATGTCTCTCTCTCTCACTCGCTCTGCAACTTGTTTCTCTCCCTTTCTCCATCTAAATTCTATGAAACCCTAGACCGAAATCCCCTTCTTCGAAACTGTCCCTTTCACCTTTGTGAACTCACTGGATTGGTTTATAAAATTAGGAAAATATGATTTGAATAGGTTTAGGTTTTTTATATTTGTAAGTTGTGTTGATTCCATATATATATACACTTGAAATTTGGCTTGTGTGTGAAATCTGATGTGTGGGTAATTGAATTTTGTACTCATGTAACTGATATGAGACTAATTTTTTATTTGAAATCTGTTTATTTGATTTTCTAACAATTACTTGAAATTTTTTGTGTGAAATTTTCTAACAATTACTTGAAATCTTGTGTGTGAAATCTGTTTATTCATGTAACTGATATACTTGAAATTTTTTATTTTTCTAACAATTACTCTTATGTAACTGATATACTTTTTTTTTTTTGCCAATTTTGTTTTGGTCAAAGTAGTTTGTGGCCCTTTCAAGAGTTTCATATGACCAATTTGAGTGTGGACTTATTGGCAATGTCCAATAAAGCATCTATTTAATTGCTCCTCTTTGGCACCTGTCACTCTCGGTAGAAAATACCAAATGTGATTTAAATAATTTATGGTTTTTAGATAATAAGTTTTGTTTTTGAGTTTTGCCATTTTAATCTGCTTTGAAATTCTGTACTCTTAAAAGGAGTAGTGTGCATTAGAGCTATCCTCCATACAATTTTTTCTCTAATTTTTACGAATTATGGGCAACTTTCTCATGTCTGTCATGGTTTAAAATTTTTCTTATTGCTAGCTACTTGATTTCTTTATGAAATTTCTGGCAATATTGGTTTATTTGAAATATGCATGAAAAACCATGGACAAAGTCGTTCAATAGAAAAGAAGCCAACTGCATGCAATAAATCATAGCTCCTTGGGCAAGGATGTGAATGACATACGGATGAGGATATGTCTCCTCTCCAGTTCAGTTGAGTCATGTTGTTTAGTCTAGAGGATAAATTATTTATCATCAAAGAAATTTGTGAAATATAATGGCTGGTTTTAAGGCTAAGTTGGTATTGAAACCAAGGTTGTCAAGATCGCGATCCGGATCGTAGGATCGTACGATCCTACGACCCAATATACACCATTCGATCTGACTCGTACTTTGGATCGACCCCAGATCAGGATCGTGGTGGGATCGTTTTGGGATCGTTGGTGTGATACCCCTGTTCCGTAATATGTCAATTGGTCCTTAATATGAGTATAATTATGTGATTGATATGATTTCATGTGCCATTATGTGAAAATATGTGGTTTTGAATTTCTATCTGTTCACCGTAGGAATATCTGTTTGATTCTCCCGCTTCGAAAATTAAATTGAAGGCCCTATCGGCCACAGAACCCCAAATTGATTACGCCATTGTGGTTGGCATAATTTTTAGAACCTATGGTGAAATTTAATTGAAAATTGATTCAGATCAAATTAGACTGATTAAATTAATGAATTAAGTGCCCAATAGTTTATAATGAAATAATGTGTTGAGTGGGGCTAAATAGGGGCCTTATTATAATCAATTCCTCTTCCATATATCATTTTGGCTGATGCTAACTCAAGAAAGAAAGGAGAGGGTCGGCCTTAGAGAGAGAGAGAGAGAGAGAGAGAGAGAGAGAGAGAATTGTGTAGCTTGGCTCAAGGCTTGGAAATCTTGAAGATTAAGTCCAAGAATTGACTAGAGTTTGGAAGATTAAGCTCCTTGGTGAGTATTTTATGTATTTTTAGTTATCATCTTGTGAATTCAAGTTTGAAAGAAGGTCAAGAACATGGATTAGTTTGATCATAAGGAAATTGAGTTGAATTTGTTGTAATGAAGACCCATATGTGCATGCATGTGTGTAATTGCTTTGAATATTGCATGTTTGAGCTCAAAGGGTATGATCCTTTTGAATTTGTAGTTAAAGCTCATGTTTTCATTACCTTTTCATCATCTAAGTTGAGAGTAAGGGTTGTATAGCACATGCATGTACAATTCATGAGAATATGAGCTTGAATGCATGAATTTGTTATGTTAGAATGAGTTTGATGGGAGATTGGGGCATGCATGTGATTTATTTATGAAATTAAGCTTCATTGGGTTGTATTTTGGGGTTTATACCATGTTAGTATAATTATATTTGAGATTTAAGCCATTGCATGCAAGAAATGTTGGCTTGAAGGTCGAATTGGAGTTCAAGAACACAATCTGGGAAACCCAGAATTTTGATGTCCGCTCGAGCGGAGGAAGTGTCGCTCAAGTGGGAAATATGTGCTCCCAGTACTTTTTGCAGACTTGGTGTCTGCTCGAGCTGGGTATTTCACGCTCGAGCGGGGGAGCTTTGTAGACAGGCCTTCCTCTCAAGCGCTCTATTTAACGCTCGAGCGTATTTTTCATGCAACCAGTACTTTTGCAGGCCTTAAGGGTCCGCTTGAGCGGGGTATTTCATGCTCGAACGGGGACCCTATTTTCTGAAATTTTGAAAATGTATTCTGTGTTCTGTTTTTCCATTCCCTTTCACTTCTAAGCACTATTAGGCATACATTGAGCATTGTAATTGAATTAAAGAAATAAGAATGAAGCCTAAAGAAGAATATGTGAATTAAAGAACGGATTGAATTATTTGTGACCCATATGTGTTACGTGATATGTAGGGTCAAGCTCCAGGGCAATTCAACCAACCAATCACTGTGAGTAATATCTGACATATGTTACTGTCTAATGGCTACTTCTATGTAAGTTTTGTAAAGTTCATTAATTTGAATGGTGGACACCATTTGATATGAAAGGCCTATAAGCCAGTTTGATATGAAAGGCCTATGAGCCAGTTTGATATAAATATGGACCGAAGGTCGTTTTGGCATAAATGAATGGACCGAAGGTCGTTTTGACATAAATGAATGGACCGAAAGTCGTTATAGCATAAATGAATGGACCGAAGGTTGTTTTGGTATAAATGAATGGACTGAAGGTCGTTTTTACATAAATGAATGGACCAAAGGTCGTTTTGACATAAATGAATGGACCAAAGGTCGTTTTGACATAACTGAATGGACCAAAGGTCATTTTGGCACAAATGAATGGACCAAAGGTCGTTTTGACACAAATGAATGGGCCAAAGGCCGTTTTGACATGAATGAATGGGCTAGAGGCCGTTCTGTCATGAATGAAAGTCTGAATGGGCCAAAGGCCAATTTGTCATTTAGATGGGCCAAAGGCCAGTTTGTCACTTGAGTGGGCCAAAGGCCAGTTTGACACGAATGATAGTTTGACGTAAATAATAGTTTGACATGAATGATAGTTTGATATGAGTAATAGTTTGACACAAATAACAGTTCGATCTAAATAATAGAATGAATGGGCTAGAGGCCGTTTTGACATGAATGAATGGGCCAGAGGCCATTTTGACATGAACGAAAGTCTGAATGGGCCAAGGGCCAATTTGTTATGGAAAGAGAAATAGGCCAAAGGCCAGTATGTTTGGAACCACGATCACTTGACCTAAATTATGTATATATATGTTAAATAGAAATATGAATTGGGCCCAAGGCCATTTGGAGCATGTTGTTCTACATATCGTTTGTGTAACTTCTGTATTTGATATTATTCACTGGGCTATTGCTCACGCTCATTCATGTGTTTGTAGGTGAGCCAAGAGAAGTCCAAACCCAGCCCCAATGAAGTCTGTCAAGAACAACAAAGGTTTTGGAGAGTCAGCCCTTGTGTCTCACGTACGAGACCCGTCTTTGCCATTTTGTTATGTATTATATTTTGTCATGTGGGCGAGGACTTTGTATATATCTGTATATAGTTGAGATGGGTTGACTTAGACTCGAATGATCCTGTTGTACAGAACTTTTTGGTACTATGTTTTTGTTGTGAGTTATTAACGTGCCTATGTATGGTTTGTTTTGATGTGCATATAAGCATGGCTCTATGGACAAAGTTTAAAATTTTTGCTTCCGTTGGCCCCTATACTCTGACGAGTTACGTTTGTTTTGGTTTGAGGCCGTAGGTAATCTCAGGATTACTAGCTGGTTATGTCCTTAACCTATAGGGGCGAGTTCGGGTCATGATAGTTAGGATCGTTAGGATCGCATCTGGATCGCGACTCTATGCGATCCAGATTTGAAGGATTTTTTTTGGCCACTTAAAAGCAAAATTGGGAGCAAAAGTGAGAGAAGTAGAGAAGCAAAGCAACAGAAGTAAAGCCTGACCTACTGCGATTAGGACAATACGAATTGGGGAAAGAGAGATTCAACATCAAACAGAGCCTGACCTGCTGCGACTCCAGGTACGCTGCTGCTTCTTCTTCTTCTTCTTCTCCTCCTCCTCCTTCCTCTCTCTTCTTCGCTGCTGTTCAGACTGTCTGCTGCTCTTTTTTTTTTTTTTTTTCTTTTTCTTCGCTGTAAGTTGTTCTTCCTCTCTGCTGTTCTACTTTTTTCACTGCTCGACAGCTCTTCTTTCTTCATTAATCTTTTCTTCTTTCTTCACTTTACTGAATCACCTCTTCGGTTTTTTTTTGGCTCTTATTTATTTATTTATTTATTTTTGTTTCTGTAAATTATATTTTATATATATATATATATTTTTTTGCTCTGTAAGACTGTAAATATACATGTTTTTTGCTATCATTGTAGTTATGTTTCTCTTTTTTCTTTTCTTTTTTTCTTCTTCAATTTTCCTTATTCTTCTTTGCTGCCTACAATGCTATAAATTATAATGCTACTGCTGTTGTCATTAGCTCCTGGGAATGAAAATTAAATCATTGTAAGATTCATTTTATAGCATTTTTTTGATTGGGAAAAAAATGAAGAAGAACAAGGAAAATTGAAGATTCATTTTATAGCATTTTAAAAATGAAGCAGTAGCATTTTTTTGATTGTAAGATTCATTTTATAGCATTTTAAAAATCATTGTAAGATTTATTTTATGCTACTGCTTAATCTTGTTAAACACCATTGCTTTGCTTCTTTGATTGGAAAGGCAAAACAGGATTGCTTGTTAAAAAAACATGACCTATCTTGTGCCTTTTTACAATTTGCCAAATGATGGTTTGTTTAAAGCCTTTTTACAATTAGCAATTTTTACATGGGCTTGGAATTTCTTTTAATGTATACAATTTGCAATTGCAGGAATGTCGGCCTCTGGTTCAGGAAGAGGGAGGAAGAGGAAAAATGTTGCAATTGCAGGAATTCTTTTTTTGGGGCTTATTCTATATATATATTGATAGTATTATTTAGTCATATAAAAATTATTGCATTTTTTTTATCATTTTAGTAGGATCTTACAATCCTCGATCCGATCCTACGATCCGATTCGACAGACCCCCAAAACGATCCTGTGTAGGATCCCGATCTTAACAACCTTGATTGAAACTTGGTGCTAATGAGTTTCTGCTAAAGCAATATAGTGGTTATAGATTGGAGCTTTAGAACATGGTGTTGCATTTGTTTCTTTTTAACTGTAGAAATAAAAATTTGGTTTGAATTTTAAGGTTTGTTAGATGGTGTTTAAAAGATAGATGGCAGAAATTTATAGATTGGAGCTTCTAAGGTATATTTGTTTTTCTAAAAACTTTTTTTTGGGGGTTAATAGGTTAATGCCTTTTGTTTGGAAAGAAAAAAAAAATACTTGTATTCGTTGGTTGGTTCCTAATGTTGTAGGTCATATTGTCCATCTGAATATCCCAAATGAACTGCTTCCTTACAATTATGAATACTTTGTTAGAATAATGAGGAGTGGGTGAGAGAATTTCTTCTTCTTTTCCCAATCTATTCAATTTTATTAAATTGTTCATATAGTTAACTAGGTGAGATTATTGTTGAATTTTTTTGGTTCAGGAAGGTAGAAATACAAAATTAGAAACATAATGAGTTAAGCAAAAAGGAAGTCTTGTTCGATATGGATTTTTGACATCAGTTAGTTCAGGTAATGAATTTTTTTTAAGACTTTAACAAGTTTTACACTTGGCCTACCATTTCTATACTTGACTAATTTCATCGAAAAAAATTAGATTACAAGGATGAGAACGCACATTCAAGTCAAAGAGAAACCATTTTGTTCCTCCCTTGTTTCTCTGATCTCTACTAGTATGAAAATGAACCACTTTGATTATTTTCTTTCCTTTCCTTTGTTTTGATTGGTAGATTTCTATAAATCAATTTTATTAATTTTCAGTCAGACAAATGATAGTTTTTTTTTTTGGTGGTGTGTGTATAATTGAAAGTATCAAATATATATATGCACAAACATGTATACACACATCAAAGGGTTGGTCTTTTTTGTAACTAATTTCATGCATTGATTGTATATTGTAGTTGAAGATTTGAGAACCTGATTCTTGGGGGGAAAAAGACAAGGGATTGACCTTCCAATGGGGTCCTTCTGGACATTTTGATTATTTAAGTTGATGTCAATACCTCCAGTTGGTGGGAGTTTGGCTGGCTAGTTATTGGTTTCTCACTTGGGTAGGGTATCCTAGGAAGCATCATAAAGAACAATTTATGGATATAGGCATTGATCATGGCTTGCAACTTTCAGTTGGTAGCACATTTTTCTTTTTTCCACTTCTCTGTTCTTTTTTCTTTTTCTTTTTAATTTTTAGCAAAATATCATGTGTTAATGACTCATCTG